>BOPP01000020.1:10655125-10675986 GCA_017312745.1 Gryllus bimaculatus
ATGTGAAGTAATGTGAAGTAATGTGAAGTAATGTGAAGTAATGTGAAGTAATGTGAAGTAATGTGAAATAAAGTGAAGTATCAATGCGTTTGGCCATTTATGGATGTTATGGGAGCAATAACGAAACAAAACATTATGTGATAAAGAAAAGTAATCGAGATGTTGTTGGGAAATAAGAAATTAGAACATTTTTAATTGTCTGTAGGAGACGTAAGTAAAAGGATATATTTTGGATCTGGACTGTATTGACCACAATCTCCTAAGAAGCTTCGCCCTACTTATCCAGCTCGACCTTCGCCTCAACCCTCCTTGTGGTGTGTCGTACCTTTTCATCTTTCATTATAGAAAACATTGTTGTGTCGACTTTGAATCTTACAACCGATGAGGTGAGTGGCGTCGAGATGTTCCATCATTCATCGTAAGCAAAGGCGTTGTTCTTGTGCTTTGTTGGGAGACATCAATCTGGAGGCGCTGTCACAGCAAAGTAATATTAAATAGACTTTACAACTGATCTTTTGACTTGTACATTTCTTAAGAGATCTCTCGAATACGTCATTCACTACGATGTGGCAGAGACGATGGCTAAAGGGACCACACAGTAAGGTTCCTATTAATGAGGGTTTCGATGACGCCTGAGCAACTGCAAAGTTTCGATTGATGCTCGACCGTAAAGTACGATTAATTTAGTTGTGCACTTGACGTACTAAATCAGCTGTTGCATTTTCGACCAATCGGGAGCTTATATGTTGCTACGTCACTTTGAGGATGTTGAAGCTTCCGATTGGATGAAGCTGTGACTATATGATAGTCAAGACAATAAAAAGGCATCCTGTTTCAAATATTGTGACTCACAATGGAAATTAAAACTATCAAAACTACATCTAGTTAAGAACTCCGTACTGGATACGGCTCTGCCGAAAATCTTCCTTAAAAGAAGAGCAATTTATTATCACTAGACTAAGGATTGGTCACTTTAATGAAATAATTATATGCGTTGTCATTTCCAACAATAGTATTTATTACAAGAGCAACTTTCGATGGCTTAGCCATCATCATCAATTGTCTAATACAAGAAGAAAAAACAAAACATTAAAACGTGAATATTATTTTGATTTTACAACAAAATTATAATAAAAGCTGCTCTTGTAATAAATACTATTGTTGGCAATGACAATGCATATAATTATTTCATTAGAAATGCCAGCGATAACCCACCACAACACCTATATTGGTCACTTTAATCTGAAAAATTGTTTCTTATTCAAAAATTACAACCAGAACCATGTTCTAAATGGGGGTTCGACAATATGTACACAACAGCTTATGCGAGAAATCCCCGGTATTGCTAAGGAGAGAAACTAACTTAGATTAGAAACAAATTTACAAAAATTGTTGAGCTGTGCAGTCGGGTGTGCTAAAGAACTGATGTTGCTACAAGTTGTACACTGAAAATGTGATGTTAATGTAATACAATCATAGAAAGTAATAAGTGATATAATTTATAAATTGTAATGAAATATAATCTATGATGTAACCCATGGATGTATACTTAATTGTGGTCGCTAATGACCTTTATTGTGAAAAGCGGCCTTAAATAAATAAAATAAAATAAAATTGTTAATACATTTTTACGTCTTGGCACATCAGAATCAATTGCCGCAGTTGGAGGTTTACACATGTTAACGAAACACACAGAATGGGAACACAAAGAAATTGAAATAGTTTGACCCTTAATTTGTACATGTGTTTTAAGCAATAAATTTAAATCACAATCCATGATGAAGGACATAAAGTAGGCTACTCCCAAACAGTTAATATGCGGTGTACAATTTAATCTCGTAAGTTATGGACGAGACGATTGTTTGCTCCAATAACATGGTCATTCAAAAATTGCAATTTAATGTTGATAATATAATTAAATAAATTACTCAGAATACACATGAGAATGATACTTTGAGTTTCTAATAATGAAAACAAGTGTTTTCATTATTAATTGAACATATGGTTTGAATTATTAATGGAAAATTTTAATATTTTAACATTACGTCTTTAAATAGCCATTTGTAAATGCGGTTTTTCCAGTAATTGCATAGCCTGCTTAATGTTGAATTTTTACCACTAGTGCAAAAGGGAGATTTTCTAGTGTTCAAATAAGTATGTGAATGCAACAAAGAAAATAACATTGTGTGTCTGTCACCGCATCAGCTAGTGTTAACCTGAATCTATCATTCAATAATTTGTATATTTGAGTAAAAACAAAATAGAACTCAGTAAGACTGTCCAAAAAAATAGTGTACGACACACGTGGTAAGATAAATTTTATTTTGCTGATATGATTGCGGTACTTGATCTATTGGCCTTGTGTTCCAACCTTCAATACTCCCAAAATAAAATATCACTCGTACTACTCGTATCATAAATAATTATTACAATATCATTGTATACAGTAATTGTTATTTATGTATTTTCTTGTTTATTGATTTTACTTGATTTCTATACGTAAAAATAGTATATCTATTTCGTTATAACATTAAAGATAGAAGCCGATCAATTCTAGTTCTAAACAAACAAATGAATGCGAATCAAAGAACACGGCCTGCTAATAGGCAACCCGGAATACAATTAGGAATTTTCTGTAAATTAAAACTATTTTTGAAATTAACGTTAAGGTGTAATTCTGACATTTTCCGATCATAAACGGTCAAGTATAGTGGGCTTTATGTGGATGCGAACAAACACAAACGACTTTGGCCATCCTTGCGTTCGCGAAGACTGGTAAAATAGGGAAGGCTACTGAGCGGGGCCTTTTAGGGAGGAATGGGCGGAACTTCATGTTGCCTACGAAAAGGTAATAAAGCGCTCATTCAGATATTAATCAATTCGCACGTGTAAGAATAAAAATACTATTTTAAAAAAAGGGTAATAAGAGTTATACATTTTCTTTTTTGATTCGCGTGAGAAATTGTATATGGACACTGAGGCCATCCATGAGGTGTTGAAATGTTTGACACATAGACTTCATTAGGTTGTGTCCCACTGTCATACGTAGTCATATCATATCATAGTCATGTCATGCCGCATGTGAAATTGGCATGTAATGTAATGTGTTGGCCATCAGCTATGCTTGGTCGTCACATATCAAAGTCATGTCATAGTCGCATGTGAAATTTGTTTCCTGTATTGAAATTCGTTTGTTTCAATTGAACAAAATATTAAATAGCCAATTTCATTTTTCGAAGCATTTGCAAGTTTCTGATACTGCTTGTTACAGAGTTGGGTTTCACTGAATAGGTGACCCACCAAAAATAGCCTAAATGCCTTTTTCTAGATTATTACTTAAGAAATATAACTTGTTGCTGAGTGCTCGAAATCCTGATTTTATTACCTTTAATCTACGTTTTAATGCCGTATGAATAAAAATTATGAGATATACTGATGGATGCGCTAGGAAACAAGAAATGAAGATTGCATTCTGCATCTAGGTCTGCTGACATTGTTTGTTTTACAAATGCTAAATTTTTCACCTTGAATATGTTAGATGCAAATCTGAGTGGGGCGAAGGAGAGTTAATTCTCCCAATTTAGTAATATCAACATTTCTGTGTTTTTTGTCTTCATTAGCTCTTAATATAACGGTTATTATTGAAATCACAAATACTGTAGGGGACAAATGAATAACATTGTTTTACCTTTAACAACTGAGAAATATTTCTGCAATAACCGTCATTTGTAATGAATGTTACTAGTATTCAAGGAAGAAGAAAATAACTTCATTTGATGTCAAATTGGAATAAATGGTATATTCAATAAAACGGATATTTAACTTCATTAAAATAATTCTTGTTTTTCTCCCGTAAACTTCAGCATTGTTACAAAAATGTTTTAGGAGGCACCCCGGTTTCAAGTTTATTGTCTGATTTACCGCACTCATTATATGAATTACGTTGTTTAATTTCTCGTTTGAGGGAATAATTGTCTTGTTAACTTTCATCATGAACTGGAGAATATTCAAAGGTGTAAGATGACGCGGGGAACAGGAGGGTAGCGTAAAGAACGTTATGTTAATACGACGGAAGTCTAGAGAGTTCTTCAAAAAATATTTGGGAGACGGGTTGTCGTAGAATGACATGAAAGTTTTAAGAATGCGAGAAGAAAGAAGACAAACAGTGAGAGAACTAGAGATGATTATGAAAGAAACATAACACAGAGAAATAACCCTTGGTGACACAAGACTATGAAATGAGGAAACTTCGTCTAATAAAAGTACACCTTCACGAAAATGGAAAAATGAATGTGAAAAGAAAGCTAGCATTTTATAGAGCTCATAAGTATGAGACATTTGCGACAGTCAAGATAATTCATAAGAAGATAGATTGCCAAAAAATATGAGCATATCGTCTGATTGTAATTTGAGAAGTAGTCAAATATTCTATGTGAGGAAACGGTAAATAAAAGGAGAATAAAAGAAAACAACGAAAACTTTGTAGTATTTTACTTATACAATACTAAATATATTTAGTGCAGTATAAATTAAGATAATGTATTGATAACTTTTATTAATGAATCATGAAGTGAAAATTTGTTTTATTTCTTTATTGTTCAGCCATGCATTTTGTTTATATAATAAGTGATAGACATAAATACATTTCTTTGGTATGTTTTTCCTTAGACATTCATTAACAGTTCAGAGGAAATGTGGATGATTTTGTATGATGCATTCCGGAAATTTTAATAAAATTTATACCTGATTCCATATTAAACAAGTGGGAGTTGTTTCGTCCTTTCGTCCTCTCAGTGTGATTACTTAACAATTTTTGAGATTTTAAAAAACAAGTACGAAGTATCATTTAGAAATGTACACTTGAGGGAAGGTATATAGAAAACATCCAACTCATAAGAGTTAATAAGTCTGAAAATGGCTTGGAAAGTTGGGACATTTAATAATATTGCGCATCATGGATGCACGCTAAAAATAAATATGCGTGAAATACCGCTGTGGCAAAATTAGAAAAGTTTTAATCATTCACTAGATGTAAAATAGTAAAATGAAACTGATATACTGAATTTAAGAAAGTATGAGATTGTAGAGTTGATTGCAATACTATGGCGCTACCTACACTATGTTATAGGGGCGAAAAATAATAAAACGTTTGTAGAATATATTTAATCCCATATTTCTATAACGCTTAACGAAGAAAAGAGTTAATGAGATAAAAAAACATACTCATTCTAATGCTTGTTGCGTGTTACTTTGTCTTATTCAGGGAGTAAATGGAAAGGATTATCATGGAATTTGCCATTATGAAATATGGCTATAAATAGTCTTGTCCCATGAAGTGGGAAAACGTATCATTCCATTGTATTATCCCTTGCCAGTAGGCTACTATCTACAAAAATTATTAAGAAAGTTTTTAATATTTCCTTTTTCTTACTTACACAGGCGTATCAGTAATAAAAGAATTGGTCTCGTGAATAAAATTATACTTGAGCAACATTTGTCTTCATAAAAAACATAACCAATTTATTTTTTTAAATTTGTAACTTACAATCTCACGTGTGGGTGTAAGTTATCATACGAGGAGTTTTTTAAAATTAAGGAGCGTTTGGAAAAAAACCTCCATGGTTTTCAAAACAAAATTTATATTTACGTAAAGAGCATTTTTAAATTATGTTTCTACGTATTACACACCATTGTTCAGACATATGTCATTGCGAGAAACCACCTTTCCATGCCCTTTTCATAAAAAGATGCCACCAGTGAAGACAGCTATCTCAAAACCAATATTTATGAGGTGTTTTCCAAAACGGTAATTACTTCAAAATCACGCCTCATATCTTTTCTTGAAAATACTATTTAAAAATTCGAAAAATAATGGTAAGTAATATTAAATGCAGAACATTATAGCGTAAACGTAAAGAAAAGAAACTGAGATTAAAGTGAGAAAAATAATTAGTATAAAAAAATTATTGAAATATGAAAATACGCAATGTAAGTACAGTTTTAATCGATTTCTAAAAATCTTCGCGTGTCTTAATTAAAATGTTAATGATGAAGAGAATAAATGAATGACGGAATTGGTCCTGCCGGGTGAAATTTTCGTAACTACTTCCCTGCAAATTATCTGCAAACAATTGGGTGTGCCGTAAAAAATTAAATCTACTAATTGAAATATCGTGCTACACTGTCGCACTGACAACCACTCAGCACTCATCTCTTAGCAGAGGGATATGGCCAGAGTGTATAAAACGAGGAACGAATTGTCTCGCCGGCAATTCAAAGAGTACCACCCGGCTGTACGGCATGTCCGAAATGTTCCCCCTGTGAGCGCTGTCGAGCGAATGAGATTGGCGGCGGCTGCGATGGCGGCAGTGATGGCAGTGGCGGCGGTGGAGGCGGCTGCGGGGGCAAAAACCCGGCGCCGCGTGACACCGCGTAACGGCCGCGAGCTTGTTCCCGGCCGCGCATCTCGCCGTGAGTCACGACGCGTCCACACGACTGGGACACGCCGCCGCGCCCGCCTTCGCCCTCAACCTAACAGCCAGCCTCCACCGCCACCATCACCACCGATAAAAGACAGATTCTACCTCCACTACCTCCACCTCCGTCACCACCGACAACAGCCATCCTCCGCCGCCGTCGCTATCCACAACAGCCAGCCTCTATCACCACCGACAACAGCCATGCTCTTCCACGGCCACCATCGACAACAGCATGCCTACACTGCCACCGACAACAGTCAGCCTCCACCGCCACCATCACCACTGATAAAAGCCAGGCTCCGCCTCCACTCCCTCCACCACCGTCACCACCCACAACAGCCAGCGTCTGTTGCCACTCCCTCCGTCACCGTCTCCATCCACAACCGCCAACCTCTACCACCACCACCACCGACAACCGCGAGGCTCTACCTCCACTCCACATATGTTGTGGCCACCGACAACAGTCAGCCTCCACATATGTTGTCGCCACCGACAACAGTCAGCCTCCGCCGCCGTCGCTACCCACAACAGCCAGCCTCCACCGCCACCATCACCACCGACAACAGCCAGCCTCCACCTCTACTCCCTCCGCGTTCGTTGCTACCCACAACAGCCAGACTCTTCCACCGCCACCACCGACAACAGCCAGCCTCCACCGCCACCATCACCACCGATAAAAGCCAGGCTCCGCCTCCACTCCCTCCACTACCGTCACCACCCACAACAGCCAGCCTCTAGCACCACCACCGACAACCGCGAGGCTCCACCTCCACTCCCTCCACATAAGTCGCCACCGACGACAGCCAGCCTCCGCCGCCGCCTCTACCCTCCACCGCCACTTCCTTCGCCGCCGTCGCCATCGAAATCAGCTAGCCTCCGCCATCAATCTCTCTGCTTGCCTCCACCGTCACCGTCGCCACCGACGACTGGCAGCCTTCGCCGCCGCTCCCTCCGCTGCCTTCGCCAGCACAACCCTCCAAACCTCCGCCATAGCCCACGCTAAAGCCACTGCGACCGCCACCATTGCCGTCGCCGTCCCTTACATAGGCCACCGCCTCCGTCTCCAAAATTCTTCATTGCCAACGCGGTCATCGTCTTCACCGCCACCATTTCTACCACTATCTCCACCACCAACAACGCCCTCACCTCTATTCATTTTCTCGTCCTCACACTTACTTCTCATCGTTTTTCTTCCATCTCCTCCTCATCCTCCTGCTCCTTCCACCACCAGAACCACACCACCACCACTATTTCCAGAATCACCAGTAGTACGTCTTTATCATCACCACCACGATCACCACTTAAACTACACCCGCAGCCTGCCACTTATATTCCTCTTTACCCACTACCGTGTCCTCGTTTCTCCTCATCCTCCTGCTTCTCTGCATCCACCAACATCATCACTGCCATCACCTACAAAAAAATAACTCTCGCCTTCACCACAACCCCGATCACCATCTCCACCAATACCACCACCACAACTACCACGACCGGTTTACAATACGTCCACATCCACCTCACCACCTGCATTCATTTTCTCCTTCCTCTTGCGTTTCCTCTTTTTCATTTCTAACCTACCATAACCTACTCCTTTTTTCCGTCACCACCACTACCATTCAATATCATCACCATAATCAACACCAACACCGTAAACCCTTTATCTCCGCGAACGCAAATGTCCACTCTGTTTCAAACCCTGTATTCACGCTACCTCCAACAGGAACATTACTTTTATCACCACCATTGTCTCCATCATAACATTGTCATCGTCAATAATGCCTTCGTTATCATACGTCTTCATTGTCTTGCTTTTTCTCTGCTTTCCTCCATCACCGACATAACTACAGTCCCCATAAAATCCCACAACTATTACCACCTGTCACCGCCAAAGATATTATTTAAAACTACAAGTTCCTCAAAAAATGCTGTATTCATTCATATTCAAAATCACTTTGTCTTGCATCATCAACACTACTCTTACAATAATTTTAACAGCTTCTGTTATCACTATGATTTGTCTGCGTACCCCTTCTGTATCCATCTGTATCTCCGTTTTCAAAAGTCCCTCCACCGCTTCTATCGTCGCCATCTTTGCCACCACTACCACCACCGCCGCCGTCGCCGCCGCCGCCGCCGCCTCGCCCGGCAGCGCACGCAATTATTGGCTGGTTGTGTACGAGTAAAACGCCCCGAACCCGTTCATTCGCACGGTACACGATGCGTGAGGCAGCTGAGTACAGTGATTTCAATCGTCGAAAAATCTGGCGTAAATGTTAAATTGAATTGAATTGAATTGTTCAGTTGAAAAGGAAGCTTTCGGGATCATTTATTAGGAACGACAAGTCAGAAGTTTGATAGATAAAATGATGGATTCAATATGGGGAAACATTGACATACGATACAAATGCAGTGACGATACTCTCGGTGCGTTCCTCGTTAGCGTTTCCACGGAGCAACCCCGGGTTCGTTTCCCAGCCGGGGCAAAAATTAATAGTCCGCTTTCCTAACAATTTCGCAGTGTATGTTGCTGTGTAACGATGAGAAAGCTCACTACTCATGTTCAGAATACCAGAAATGCAGCGTAGTGTGGGCTATGTGCTAACCACACGTACCCCTTAACCATGGCCGGGTCGGTGCTGGTAGCCCTTAGCTCGAAAAGAGCTGTGCCAAAGACCTTGCATACAAACACGGTGGAAATTACGTAATGAAATCTTTTTTAAATGGCATTAAACACTCCTTAGATCTGACGCGTGACAAGAATGCAGTTTAAAAAGTGATTTTAAATGTAATGGGATAGATTACTTCTCCAAGAAAATGTATACTATTGGTTGTAAGGTATATTATAAATTCCAATGATTTTTATCTGTTCTTTTGCAGTCTTCGCTATCGGCATGGAACTCTTTCGCATACGGCTCTGTTTTGACCTGGTCTGTGGATGTGCAATTCCTTTATACCTGCACAATTGAACTCCGTCTGTGTGGAAATAAATAAATAAATGTCTTTGTTGATGGTGATGCTCAAAGCATTGGGTCTGCCCTTCTGCCTGACCACTTTCCACACTTTAATACAATAGTACATAATAAAGTGGTGGTTATTCAAAGAAATTATGTACGCAATTAGGTTAAACAATATGTAATATATAAAATGTATACACAATATACAATATGAATATTCAATATGTAGTAATTATTGTATACGTACGTAATAAAGTTGTACAACTGAACACAAAAATCCTTAAAGAGGATTTTTCAGGAATCCTCTTTAAGGATTTTCGTTTCATTTCGGCCAACATTTGGAGGTCTGGAACCACTGTGTGGCAGCGCAGCGAGCGAGTGTGGCAGCTTCCGTGCGTGACGGCGTCATTTTTCAAAACGGCGGTCGGCTCGCCGGCCGGCAGGCAGAAGGCTGCGTTCCCATGAGATCTTTGTCAGAAGAAGCGACGCGTACGGCCGATTAGCGCAGGATGCACGCCGGTAGGCCGAGGAGGGGGCCGGCGACCTAGTCATCCACTTGGCGCGGTCAGACCCGGTCGGGCTTCGGTTGCGTCGGGTGGGTTTTTACGTCTTTTGAGACGCACCCTCCCCGAAGTAGGACTTCCTTTCGTCTCTTTTCCTCGTGGGCAGGTGATCGTTACAGTTGAGCGATGTTTTGGTTCGTGTTGGTGTTTTTTTTTCACTTGAGTGTGAATTAAACACAGAGGGAACGTTTGTAAGTGTATAAGGAATGGGAAAGAGGTAACAAGTGGTATAATTGTCCATGGGAAGATGATTAGAAATCTTCCAATTGAAATTGCGCTAGATCCGTGACACAAATCGAGCTAACGTTTCCGCAGTTTAGTAGTTTTGTCTGTAAGATGGTGTCGCGTTCTACAACCAACTAATTATTGGAGTGTTTTTGTTTACTTGCATTAGAAATGTTTTGTATTTCTTTAGTGCTTTGCAATTGTGTTGAGTAGTGATTGTATTTGACGTTATATTTCCATTGTTGTTAATGCTTAATGACATCTTAACACTTAATAACGACAACCAGTCTAGGTGACCTAGTAGACTCTTAAGCGCGCTTAGACCCAGTTAGTCTTCAATCGCGTTGGACAGCAGTTTGTCCTTTGTCTGTTGGGACGAACCCTCTCCCAGTAAGACTCTTTTCTTTTCCTAGGACGTTGGCTGACGGGTGATAGTTACTCTTTGGCGATCTTTAGGAATGCTAAGTTGGTTTTTACTCAAATTAAAAACACAATGATAGGTGATAGTAGTTGGTAGGTAATTGAAGGTATAGTAAGGCCCATATGGAGATGATTAGAGAAGGGTGAATCTCATATATGGTCCGCCGAAATGGCAGCCCATATCTGAAAACAAATGTTTCAGATTCACTGAGTTTTCTGCAGTTGATCATTGTTGCCAATCAGCAAGGCTAAATTCTTTTCTATTAGTTGCAAAAAGAAAAGCTACAAAATTGCTTCCTATTTCATCAAGTAGTATTTGTCATTAAAATTGCTTTGTTTTATCTGCAAACAAATATTTCAAATACTGCAATGTTTAGAGTTTAAATGAATGAGAGCAGTACTCAATTATGTTAATGAAAAATTGTTTATTGCATTTTTTTTCTTTTCTGAAAAATACTCATTGCAATTAGCCACAACCTCCTCCCTCTACCCTACTTCCATTGCTTCCAATCTCATATGCTCGTATTTCTCACTCTTTTCGAGTTATAAATCTCGTCTGGTTTACGAACGCCTCACATATTTACTATTCTAATCCCACATCTCGACCACAATACTTTCTTTTTTATGAAACCTTTATTGGAGAGATTTTACACGCCTAAGCGAAAGACCACTTCTTTCTCTGCGTATAAAAGAAGGGGTAAAGTCCTATTCGGACGGCGTTCCTGCTGCAGTGGAGGAGGGGGCGAACAACGCACTTGTTTTACTCAGCTTTTGCTGTAAACACGGAGAATAAAAGCGAAATGAGCGGACCTCGTTGCCAAGAAAATATTTCCTACTCTTTGCGAATATTGCATAGTTTCCCTCGGAGGTTCACAGTCGCTGCTATTGTTGTACGATTTGGTGGGGAAAAGTTAGCACTGTTGAATTTTTACATTCCACTACTAGAAACATTCACTATCAGTATACACGTTTTAATCATTTTTGTAAATTGTTGTTCGTTGAAAATCATCTGGTTTTCTTCCGGCTTCTCAATCTGCGCATAATTAATCTGTATTCGTAGTGTTCTGTGCAAATCCATCCCCGAATCATAAATGTTGCACCGTTCCAGCTTGAGACATTTTGTTTCAGGACTTTAATGAGACGTTATCGAGGCATCTTTAACCACGATTGGCACTTAGGCTTCAAAATAACCAGAACCATTAAAGTAGACTAAATACTTTATAAAATATTTGGGTCTACGGTTTCTTTGTTTCTCTGATGATAGTTCTTACATGAAATATTTGATAACGAGAATTGGTTACTTGTCGAATCGTACGAAGCAATGTGTTTTAATTCATGTTAGATAAGAAATGATGACCTCCATATGATAATTTTGACATGAACAGTTAAATGTAAAAAGAAAAATAACGTTGATTATCAGAGATTCATAAATCAAATGCAATACGTTGACCAACTTGTGTTTTAAAATGACATAGGGAAGTTCACAACAAAGAAAAACGTTGAAATTAATGAGCCAATGTATAATTTCAGTCAAAATTGTACACTCATCAGTACTTATAAAGAAAATGTCATTCAAGGAAATACTTAAATGGCGATATTTAACTATGTTATCTTAACGGTATGAATGCACAGTTATATTTCAAGCACGTTTCATTCACTATTTTCCTTCGAGACCAAGAATATCTTAATACTCGTTAGCGTCAAATACCCCATGTCGTCCTTCCCTAAGTAGCCTTTCACAGCAACGACGAGAGAATGTTGAAGAAGATGAGCCAATTAGATTACAGAAATAATGCTTTTTAACATTAAGCCTAACCTGTCAGTTGTTTCTTACTGGAAAATACATCACATTGTATGTCTTTTACATTCCACAGCTAGAAACATCATACCACTTTATGACTCTGGAACTTGACAGAACCTGATGTTTCTAGTTAGTATGCTGCTACAGTAGCATGTATGAGTCCATATCATAGTTAATTTGATGGTTGTAATTTGAAAATAAGAGCTACTAACAACCTGAACGCTCAATAAACAAATAAAACGCGCTTATGCATTCCCTTGAAACCGCACAGGAAATTACAAACAGTGGCCTTAGCGTCTCCCGCTAGATCTCGTGCGGCTAGACAACCTGCAATAAATCAGCGCCGCGTAAGCAGTAAACGCTGCGCGCCGTCGGAAAAAACGCCGATTGCGCGGCGCTCAGTGCCCCAGATCGCGGGAGTAGAGCGGAGCAGAGACGAGCGGAGTGGCGTGGGGCGGTGGTCGCGAGTGTTGTGCAACGTGTGAGGCGCGTATGCAGTGCGTGCGGGGTGCGTGCTAGATGTGTGCGAGACTTGCCGAGTGGAACGAAGCGGCGGTGATCGAAAGAAAGGACACGGGTTACGGAATGCGTGAGGTGCGTGTGGTGTGAGTGCGTAAGGCGTAAGGGCTGTCTAGCCTCACGCATGCGTGCGAGGAGCGTGTGGCGTGCGTACTGTGCGCTTACATGTGTGTGCGGGGTGCGACCGGTGAGGGGAGGGTGCGTGAGGTGTGCGTGCAGGTTGTGTGCGAAGTGAGTGCGACGTGAGTGCGACGTGAGTGCGACGTGAGTGCGACGTGAATGCGACGTGAGTGCGACGTGAGTGCGACGTGAGTGCGACGTGAGTGCGACGTGGTGCGACGAGCGTGCGACGTGATGCGACCGTGAGTGCGACGTGAGGCGACGTGAGCTACTGAGGCCGACGTGAAGGCGACGTGGAGGGCTGTGCGACCGTGAGTGCGACGTGAGTGCGACGTGAGTGCGATCGTGAGGCGCTGCGACGTGTTAGTGGCGACGTAGAGTGCGACGTGACGAGTGGGGCGACGTGAGGGCGAGTGCGCTGAGGGACGCAGGAGGCGGTGCCGGAGATGGGCGACGTGCGAGTGGGGGCGACGTGAGGGCGACGTGAGGCGACGGAGGGCGCGTGAGGGCGACGTGAGGGCGACGTGAGGGCGACGTGAGGGCGACGGTGATGCAAGAGCATGAGAGATGGGTGCGGGGTGGAGCGGCGTGGGGGTGGTCGCTAGAGAGTAGACAGGTTGCGCAACGCGTAAGGTGCGTGCGGGATGGGTGCCGAGTGCGTACAGAGTGCATGAGGAGTGCATGCGAGGAGCGTGCGGAGTGGAGTGAAGCTCAGAGGGGCGTATGTGATGACGAGGGAGGCGGCGCGTTGCGCAACGCACGCGTTGCGTGTGCAGTGCGTGCGCGATGCGTGCGGGGCGATGCGGCGCCGCATTCTTGGCAAGCGGCGGAGCGAGGGAGCGGCGCCGCGCGCTCGTTCCTGGAAATGTTGGAGGCGGAGGTGGGGCTGGGAAGGGAGGGGACAGCGATGGTTAAAACAAGCGTAGTTGACCGGCAGTGGAACGGTTGGAGGTGGATGGGAGTGGGTAGGGTGGGACCGGTGAGAATTTGTCTGAGGGCGAAGCGTGCGAGCAGGGGGGGGGCGACCGGTATGGTCAGGGATCGGGACGGTAAGGATGAACCTCATCATACCGAAGTTGACTTATCGCGATGTGAGCGGGAGGGGGGGGGATTGGTCTGGTGGAGCTGTAGAGGTCGGATTTGGCCATCGCGCAAAGCGAGAGAATAGGTTCGGGCTGTTAGCATGGATTGGTGGGTGGGGACAAAGAAGCCAGAGCTCGCCAGGGGGAGGACGCTCGGAAAGCGAGTGGTGTGTGGTGGCGGCGGAGATGTCCGGGGGATGGTCAGAAGGGCAAAGCTGGTGGAGAGGGGCTATGAGAATACTTACGGCGGGGGTGATGAGGGACGGACTGGGGAGGAAGGAGCTGTGCGGGTCCAAAGCTGGTAGCGACGAGGAATGGCGAGAATGGGGTCAGCGGTAAGAAGGCGGAGTAGGTACTGGCTAGTCTGGTGGCGGAAGCGATGACCTGGAGTGGAGTCATGAGTTGGGGATGAACTGTGCGAGTGAAGCTGGTGATGCTCGAGAGTTGAGAGTAGATGTGCTCTAGACCTGGGAGGCTGCTATGGATGTGGCGGGGCGGAGTGGAGAGGTGAAGGGGAGTGGAGTCCCTCCTTGGATGATGAAACGTTTAAAAATAAAATATTAAACAGGCAAAATGGGTAGGAATTAATGAAGAAGAAAGGTATCGCGGAAAAGCAGAGTGTCAGATTGGGATTGTCACTGGGATTATCAAAATAATATTGAATGTGTTAGAAATAGAAAACCAAGTTGAAACTTTCACGGCCATATATTGTACTGGAAATATGGCAGACACTGAGATTGATGCAGTATGTAACGAGACACTGAGTAATGAGAAACAGCCAAGGCAGGTTGACGCTCAGCCAGGAAAAAGTGTAGTAAGTGCGATGATAACGTAAACATTAGCACGGGAAAAGGAGGGGAAACGAGTTACAACAGTCGACGTTTTAAGCAATGCAGATGAGGCGACTATATCTATCGAAACAAACCATCACAGTCAGATCAAATATGATGCTGGAAGTCGCGTACGACAGACTGTTCAGGAGACAGGAATCCGGGTCAAGGAAAGGAGCATGGAACGGGCAGAGCTAAAAGCGGATGAGTTAGAGGATTGTGCGTGAACAACGTGATTCAGCGTGTCCGCGTACGGTTCGAAGAAATGTGAATCTGAAAACGTTGAAGTGAGACTGTGAGGGAGCGAGTGCTGTGCGGGTACTATGAAAGGTGAGATGGGTTCCGCAGTACGCGTGGAATGCTGTGCGGGTACTGTGAAAGGTGAGATGGATTCCACAGTACGCGTGGAATGCTGTGCGGGTACTGTGTAAGGTGAGATGGGTTCCGCAGTACGCGTGGAATCCGCGACGCGTCAGTGAGAAGCGGAAAGGCGCGCTGACGTGTCGAGAGCGTCGGTGACGTGGGCGACTGCGGGCGTGGGCGCCGCGGATCACGTGGGCGTAGCTCGATTCTGTGGTTTGTGGTGGAGGGAAATCCAGAAGAATAATCGTGGAGACGTGAATAGTAAGGTATAGTGGTTTCGCCGAAAAGTACTGAGAAGAGTTCACAAGAACAATGTGACGTAAGGTCGCTTTCATATTTGAACTGTCTGACCCTCCATTCCATCAGCATTATGATTCTTCATATTTCTTCGCATTGCAAAATGTCGACAAGCTGTAAATTATGAATAATTTATCAATAAAGTCCATGAGATACAAAAATTCAAGTCCCAAGTAAAATCTTTTCTGCTGCTCAACTGTTCCTATACAATTAGAGACTATATTGAGCATCCAAAAGAAAAGTAATATTAAGTTTTAAAATGACATTTAATGTATTATATATCATTTGGATTGTATAATTGTAAAGAACCTTAACAAGTATTGTACTTCAGCTTCTGGGTCAATGACCCCCATCTAGATCAGGTTTTCACCCAGTTGCCCAGATCCTCGAGCAAATGCTGAGATGGCCTCTTGTTTTGCTTCTGGACATAAATGTAACTTCAAATTAACTTCTCTCATTATCACGTCATACACAGTTTTTAACTGGTTTTGACGTAAATAAATAAAAGTTTCTTAGTCTAAAGTTACAATTTTCTGTTATAATATTGAAGTAGAGATATGTGGAATTATTGTCTCGTAGAGCATCGCCGATATTGATCCCAAAATTAGAGAATTTAACTGAGATAAAGCTGTTAGTTCAATGGTCGCTAACATACAACTATTACCTAAAAGAATCAACAAGAGGGTCGAGCAACATTTTCATAACTGGCGCTGTTATATCGACGAAAGTGTTCCTTCAATGCACTACCGAGTACAGTATGGAAGGGATATGAACACCTTTACCTAAAAAGTAATAAAATAATATCTTACGTCCCCATAACACCATGGATCTCCTTCCTTCGAAATTTCTAAGACCTCTTAGAGTTCTTTAATCCATTCTAATCCACTCTAATCCATTTTAATTTCCTAGAGGTTCATGGCCCCCTCTCAGTCAATCTGAGATATCATTACTTTCAGTGTCTTTGAAGAGTAAGCGGACTTCCCCAAGTCCGTCAGAGATACCTCTGGACCTTTTTCGTTTATTTGGTTTATTCCCAGATTCACGGATATTTCCCAATTTATCTCAGAAGTACTTGGACCGTTCCATTCCCTTGGAGAGATTCAAGAACTGCTTACACTCCCTCGAAGAATCTGGGCCGTACTTCTCCTGAAACCTCCAAGAGAAGCTTGGATTGTTTCCTGTACCTTTTAGAGCTCCATGAACTATTTACAGATCCCCCTCTAAGAGGTCCTCTGCCTGACCTTCTTTAAAGTCTATGGTTTGTCTCAGACAGAGGTTTTATATGTATATTTATATTTATTCAGTCAAAAAACAGTAAGAACTGTATGTGACCTGGGGGGGGAATATTATCTGCGCACGTTTTCATGAGTTCTAGAACCTGTTCCCGTCATTTTACATATAAATAGTATAAAAGATGAGTGACAGCTTATTATAAATAAATAAAAATAAATTTTAAAAATTGCGAGATTAGCAATATTTGAAAAATAGTCATTTTCGTTACTGAGTTATAGAAAACTTATTTGCATCATTTGGGTTCATGAACTATTTCCAGTCCCTTCCAGATGTCCACTCTCAGAGGTTCAGTAACTATTTCCAGTATTATCCGTAGGTCAATAGGCCGCTCTCAGAAGTTGATGAACTACTTCCAGTCCTTTCAAGACCCTTCCGAGAGGTCTATGAACCAGTCTCACTACCCACAGGTTCGTAAACTATTCCCAATGTTTTGGAGAAGTCCACGTTTCACTCTCCAGACCTCTGAGAAGTCCATAAACTACTTCCAGCCCCTCCGAGAGGTCCGTGGAAGGCTCCCAGAGAAGTTCATAAACGAGTCCCAGCCCTGAGAGGTTCCAGAGCTCCGCGAGGACCACGGGCCGCTGTGCGAGCCCCGAGAGGTGCATGGACCCGCGGCGCCGCCGGCGGATGCGGTGCGTGAGAGAGCGGAGCGCGTCCGCCCCTTAATATTCATCGGTGGGCGGAGGCCGTTTACTGCCAAGCGTATGTGGAGCCGATATGGCGACGTGCGCTCGCATGTGGATGCCGGCTCGCCACGCCACTCTACGCCACGCCACGCACGCCGGCCAGGGCCGCCCGTCGCCGCCGCCGACTCCACCGCTGCCGTCGCCGCCTCCACCGCTGCCGCCGCCGCCACCGCCGCCGCCACCGCCGCCGCCACCGCCACCGCCGCCGCCGCCGCTCCCGGAGCTGCCTCAACAACCATTGGCGACGCCTTCGCGGTCGATCATAAATAAAGATATTGAGGAAGTTGTGTGATGGGGGCAACAACCTCCATGTGGAATTGTTAACCAAGACGTACCTCGAGTGGGGTGAGAGGGAGCGATTATAAAAATTAATATGTTGTCCCTCCCCTCGGCAAGACACCTCTGAATCTGAATAGTTGAACGTTTCTGAATAGATTGTTGACCTCACCATAGACTACCAATGTACATAAATATTATGTATTATGTGTCGACAACATCTTAATGCATTATATTTATATTTGTTCGTATATTATTTATGTGCTATATTTGCGATCCCGGGTTTGATTTCGGTTCGGGGCAAGAATGAAGAAGCTGTAGCTTTCTGATACAAATCGTCGAAAGAAAGGCAGGCAAAGTAAAGTAGGTACGGTGATGGAAATACGTCATGTTTACCAAATCTCCGTGTTACCCTCCGTGTTACCCTCTCTAAGAGGCAAAAGTCGGAATAATACGACTCAAAAAGTACCCGCATGTGAAATATTCTAACGAAATATCCGGCGTTGCCCAAGTTTTCTTAATATCCAATTCTTGTGACAGAGAAAGAGATCAATTTTATTTAAACACCAGGGTGTAATGTTTGTAATTTTGAAGCAATTGTCTTTTTATTGAAATATTATAATTTTCATTCATTTTATTTTACATCGATATTAGACTGATGTTTTATCTTATACACTGCTACTGGCCTCAATCGAATCTATTAAGTACCAGTTCGGCCGCACCGCTAGTCGCCTATGGCGAAATATATTAGGAACAAATCTGCTCTTAGTGATAGCTGAAAAATAATGATCGTGGTGCATCTACTACCATATTATTTACAGAATTTATTTTCTGCATTTGTGTTGTATTACTCGTAACCTTTACTAAACTTTGCAACGACAATACAATAATTCTGAAGAAACAATAAAATTGGTTGGTATCTATTCATTCATTCCTGTTTGTAGTATCGATGTCTATGACATTTCGTTGAACTTGCTTTCATTAACATAGAGTAATACAACAATTAAAAACTTGAGTCGCCACGCGTTAGTGTGGTGGGGTGAAAAAACTGTAATATGTTTATTTAGCGGTTTTAATGGTATTCTTAGCGAGTGATGAATGGATTTGAATATATTTTCTGAAACAAAAAAAACTTCGCACTTCATTTAATAATCATTAACTTCCACCATATTAAGTAACATTCATCTATTCCCAAATTTTGAGCCTTGTCTTAGCCGAGAAACCCATTTTCATTCGATAGTATTTTATTTTATTTTGCTCATATTTTTGCGGATTATTTAAAATAGCAAAATAGCAAAGTTTGTTCAAATCAAGCATATGTATAATTAATACTCTGAAATTAAACGTTTATTATGTCATAACTGAATGTCAATATATTTTGTCAATGACAAAACACATAACCGTTGGAGATATAATTTTTTATGCCATTCTCTGCTCGTCATTTCGCAACCTTTTGCGCGATATTTTCTGGAGTAAGTTCAAGAACAAAAATATTGGTTTCGAGATTCTTGAAGGTTTACAAACTGTTTCTGCGCCATTATTATAGGTACCGCGTTGCTTGATTGTTCTTGAGAAGTATGAATCTTTTCCATCACAACATTTGAAAGCAACCATTTTCTCTTTTCTTTGCTATCACACACCCTCCCTTCTTCATTCCCTTTCTCTCTCCCTCCCTCTCCGCTCTCTCTCTCTCTCTCTCTCTCTCTCTCGCTTCTTCCCCCTTCCTACTTCAATTATCTTCCATGTCAAAAGCTTTGTCATTCAACCTATTTTTGTTTTCACTTTCCTCTCCCAGAAACGCAAAGCGATAATAGCACTTTTGCGTGCGCATTCTTAATTAAGACAACAAAGCCAACAAATACTACATTCTCAGCCACAAACGATGTGCACGGTGTTTACATTTGAAGCTGCAAGTACCTTGCCTCATCCGGTATTCATTACATGAACACGTGAGACAACATAAAGACTATCTATACAACAAGTTTTACCTACCTTTGCCAGCTTTTGGCTTTGATTGTGATGAGTGCTTTACACGGCTGAGCGTAAGAAGAAAGAATGCAGCTGTCTGCTGCAACGATGTGATTTTTCCTTTGGTTTGTAAATCGACGCACTCTCGTTTCTTTCTGCGCATGCGTAATGAATGTTATATAACAGCAGCTTCTCAAATAACAGTAACAAACTATTGCATGGACTGCTATATTACAAACTGATAAAATATGCAAATACATCACAATTACTTTTTATACAAGAATCTCGTTAATGCATTGAAGATAGAAGTTTCAACAAAATACGTTATTTACGATTATTCAAATGGTTATTCCTGTTAAGATTAAAAAATATATATAATGGATAGAAATTGTATTTACAAATTACTTCTGGGTTACTTTCAGTCAGCCTTGTTGATTGTGGCACTAACTGCAGTTCCTGGGTCCGTGAGTTGTCTAGTTTGGTGAAATTACGGGTAATTACACTTTTTATAAAATGTGAAATACAGTAATTAACCAAATAATCTTGCATTCATGTACTTTATGATATGAAATTCGCAATTGGGTAAACGAGGTCGTATTACTAACGATAATTGTTGGGTAATAAATTACTGTAATAAAACGTTTTTTCCACCAAAGTACACTAATTTTATTGTAATTATTTTTGTGTCAAATATGATGGTTTTTATTTTTGTTTCTTTTACATCTGTTTAAAAATGTTATCTTTTATTTAATTGCATATAAATTAGAAAAAAGATTGATACCTTCTCGGGAACTTAATCGATTTGGTGAAAACGCAGCGCGAGAATATTAAATCTCCTCCGGGAAGGAGATAAAAAAAATATTACGGTGGTCATTCGTAATTGTGACTAAGCTCAATCAAAGCCAGAGATTGAGACATTCGTGTTAGAATAAAAGTTCAAGTTCCTCCTGTGTTTGTGCACGTCCGCGCCCCCGCCCGCGCCCCC
>BOPP01000020.1:10683349-10717414 GCA_017312745.1 Gryllus bimaculatus
GATAACTGCACGAGCAACTCGGAGCTAGGTCACGTCCGTTCCGCTCGGCGGTTGAGAGCGAACTATAAATTATTTATAAATAGAAAATAAAAAGAAATTAAACGTTCTTATTGCTTTTAAAAATTATACGGGATTGCTCATTTCAGGTTGTGAGAAACACATGCGTGTTCGACATAATATTAGCAATCAATAATACCTTCATCATTTTGGCGTCAAAAGTTCAGATTTACCTAGAAAATGTTTGTTTTTTGCTAATTTTCCAATTTTGCCAGTCTTTCCCTCACCGAATCTTCCTGCGCGTTTTCAAACCTCCAGATGATGTTGTAGGCTCAACACGTCATTGAACTAATTTGCTAAAGTGCGCTGCTATTCAGACGCCGTGCTGGCGGGCTATTGGTATTGACGGTTTGTAATCGGCCGCAATCGCAGGGACGCGTGTGATGCAGGCTGTCGTCGTAACTTGCACCTCCATTCCGTCAATTAACTAATTTGCGATTTTATATCGTTAAGTCTGAAAAAAGTATTTTCGTTCTTCGGTAAAACTTAGAACTCTCACTTAGTACAGGCCCAACCTCCCTGACGTTATAGAAGGGGAGAAATAGTCGAGAAACTGCTGTGCAGAAACGAAGTGTTGCTCAACAAATTGCCAGAGGAAACATTTCACCTCATTGAGAAGAGGACAGTGAAGTGTGTGTTTTACTTCTTGAATTGACTCATCTCGTTCCTAATACAGAATAACTTTTTGAGTTGTCACTTAATGCGATGGAAAGCTTATCATTTATTAAATGATATTTTCAGACTTTTCTGCATTTTGACAGTTTAATCTTACATTCATATGATATATATATATATATATATATATATATATATATATATATATATATATATATATATAATGTGTATGTGTAACACTTGCATGCGATTTGTAGATATTTTTTAGAAGCAGACCTTGTTACAGTAAAGACTAGAAAATCGATTGGCTCATCAGCAGTTGAGCACACTTACCGGAAATAACATACATTCTGGGATTCAATTCGATGTTTTAGTCCGGCCATCGATGCTTTAACTTCTATTTGTAGGAATATATGAATATATAATGGAGTTAATGAAGATGGAAGACAGAGTTAGATAACGATTGTTGACAAGAAACAAATTTATACGTCGTAAACATATGATTAAAGTTTCAACAGACAAATGTGTCCTTCTTACTCGTTCATTAGATTGTCCGCAATATATCTGCAGAAGCAATAAATTTGCAGGTAATTTAACGTTCCTTTGAAGACTGAACGTGAGATTGATGTAGGTCTGCAACAAGGTTAGGACAAATAAATCTTTTCCCTGCACCTCTTGAGTTAAAAGAAGCGGGATTTCAAAACTAAAACTAGCACAATTAGAATTTGTTTTCCTTTATCGATATACGATTACAATGTAAGTAATTACAGTTTTTGGATGGAAATTTTATAATTTTTAATAGCCATAGATCAACACAATGGTAGACAAGCTTACTTCTTAAATGTCTAGATTATTCTTAAAAGAATTGTAAACTAAATCCTGTCTGCAATAAATAAAAGTGGAAAATCTTTGTTATTTTCATCTCTTATATCTACTATATAAAATCTATATAAAGCTATTCACTATAATAAAATAATTATCATAATAAATATCTAGTATTATTCACTGCGGAACAAAACTCTGTAGACTTTTTGAAGGTGAATATTACTCGAAATTGATTTTAAGAATCAGTGTGCGTTCTATAAACACTAATGGATTTAACAAACCGCACAATACAGTGATTAAAACTTAAAACTTAATGAACTTGTTAATTTTATTGGTAATTAATTAAATAATAATAAAACATCTATTAATTAGATAGTAATGTAAAAATAATTTTAATAATATAACTAAATTTATTGCTGTAAATAAACATATTTTTTAATAGAGATGAGTTAAGTGTATGTTATGACACTGGGCTTAGCCGATAATTTCTTGAAAAAGAACATATACGAGGTGGCAAAGTTGACATTCGATTTCAGACAGAGAAAATACCATTGAATCAATAACGTATTAAAGACATCATATCTCCTCATCCTCTAGTGCATCATTTGTAAGAAACGTGAAGACGAATGGTTGTTGCTGACTGAACTTGACAGATTTCATCAAGCTTACTAAATCGCCATTGTCATTAAAAAATGCACTTCAAACTACACGGACAACTAGTTGTTAAGCTTACTTCTCCACCATGCATACATAAAAAAATAATGAATTTTAAATTATGCGGTATTTAAATTTTTAGGATTTTATAAATGAATCTTTCTTTGATCGCAGTATAATAGTAATGATATGCGAGGAATTCTCGGGTCTTTCACGCTCGGGAAGTCGTCCATAGAGGCTACCGAAATGTTGGAGGTAACGATATCCGGATGTGTTCATTGTCCATGCCAAATGCCCCTCCTGGCTATACAATTATTTCCAGGGTTTTAGCTCCTGGAATTCGTTGTTTGTCCTTTTGCAGAATTTCTGAAGCAATGAATATGTGGTTCAAAAAGGTTCCCACAGTTTGAGAAGTGCGTACAACGCTTTTGGCAGGGAATGTGTTACACTCTAGTGCACCTAAATCATCGCAGATATGAAACTAGTGGTGGATACAGAATGACACAGGCTTTCACGTAGTAAAGTTTTCTAATTTCCTTGGCAGACTAGCTTTACGATCTTGTCCCATTCTTTTGCTAACTGCCATCTATCGCCACCCATTAAGGATTTTTTCAAAATTTCTCCTTTTTTCAGTTTTTTAACGGTATATTCAAAATACTACTTTTAGAATATTAAAGAAGAGTAAAACCTTGGTCTTCATGGATTTTTACGTTGAAAAATTTAAAGTTATTTTTAAGAAAATATCGTTGAAGCTCTCGTTTAAATGTGAAATTTGAAGAACGTTTCACATAAATCTTTTGTGGTTTCGAAAACCTTCATTTAAAGTCATTTGAAGTACAGGTGCGCCAGAGAAACTTACTTATTTGAAAAAATTCCCGCACGGTGAGTATATAATGTGCCGTTAGAAAAGAAGCTCTCGACTGCGAAGGCCCGTTGCTCTCTAGTCCACAGCATGATGGCAACTGACTGGAAGGAGACAAAAACTTGGGAACTTCCCCCTCCAGATACGCCCCCTCTCGCCCCTCTAACCACCCAACTCACCGCGCGGGAATTTTTTCAAATAAGTAAGTTTCTCTGGCGCACCCTGTACTTTTGCCCACAAAAGCAATGATGTACAGAAATTGCTGATATTGTGCGGATTTACGCTGTGAAAGATATTTAAAAATATTAGTATTGAAAAATACCCCAAAATGAACTCTATGGCATGTTAAACAATGCAATTAGAACTTTCCGTTGGAAAAGTTTGAAGATTTCCCAGATGAAGATGAGCCCATTTTCCCAGAAAACTGTCGAGTTTTCTAGATACTTTATACAATATTATTTAAAATACATGAACTCGTAAATACAATAGTGTTAACAAATTGCATGTAACATCTTTAATTTTGTAGTTGTAGGAAAAGGCCGGACTTTTGAAAGTTTCCAAAATTTAGAGTTAACAGTGAAAACGGAATTATGCCAGCTTAATAAGCGAATTGTTTCCAAAATTTTAAAGAAAAAATTGGAGACATTTTCTAGAAAATTTTGAAAATGTCTTGGGGATTTGTGTTAAGAACCTCCAAATGTTCAAGAAAGTTGTCAAAATCGCAGCACCTCGAGTCGAGCAAGATCGACCAGGGAATATCCATTTTGGAATAATTCTACGTATGGTTTAGACGCTACTGGTGTTCTCAGACGGATAGATGGACGTGTTGAAAAACAACATTTTTCCAGTATCAGGGGACCCCAAAACGTGTGTTTCCGTTGAAATCTCGAAATCGATTATTTACAACTTTACATAACCTTCTCTATACTGAGAAATTAACTAATGGTGCTATGGATTGGCACAGACTTCCTCGTACTAGTAGGTTTTCTAATTTATTTTGGTCTGAGTTAGCTCTTTGGTCTTAACCCATCCTCTTCCCAGCTGCTATCTATTACCGCGCAAATTACCTTTCTTGAAATTTTCTTAATTTTTTGGTTTCCTAATGGTGGAACCGATAAATTACTTAAATAATAATAAAGAAGAGTGAAACCTCGTTTTGTATAGCAATTTTTGTTAAAATATTTGGAAATATTTTAAGGAATTTGCGTTTAAGGGTCACTATAAATGCTAAATTTGAAGCTATTTTTCACATAAAACATTTTCATTGGAAGTCATTTGAAGCATGTTTTCTTTTACTAGTTCTAATAACAGTCAAATTGTGTTCAAGGATGTGTGCAAACAACGAGATAAAAATTAAATCCGCTAAAAATTGTGTAAAATTGTACATTTAGACGTACGCTGCTTGGGTTTATAGTTTTTTATCGAAATCGTTTATATAATCAAGTTATGATCTCCAATATTTTATGTGTAACGTTGTTTTGCCAAACTGGCATCCTTAAGGCAATTATTACATATTTTATTTCGTTCTCATTTAAATAAATCTTCAACACTTTATGTGGCTCTAAAAATGTTCAATTTATTTTTACACTTTTGTATATGTGAGTCTTGAAGAAATACTATACCTGTGTTCTTGAACCAACTTTCTTTCGATATCGAGTCCTGAAATCACTGAATGCAAATTCACTAGATGTACGTTAAGGCAATTAACATGCTGTTTTGGAACATTGCATGCAAACCAGTATTTTGCGAGTTGAAAAAATGTGAAACATGTAATGCGTTGTGGAATATCATTTTTAACACTCAACACACACATGTTTCGATACCCAATCTAGGCAAGGACTCTCGCTTCAGTTATAATGTTGGAAAACTACAGACAAAGAATGCAAATCTTCGTGGACGTAAGAAAAAAAATTAGATTTCGACTTGCCCCCACTTTAAAACCAGACCCCTACAAAGTATTATAAAAGCCCACTCAAGGATAGTCTCAAATAAAAGTTTTGAATCCTGTCTATTCGTAGTGACTGTTTAACGCATCAAATTGGCAGTAAAATGATCCTAAAATACTGCGTTTTTCGTGTCTTGTACTAGTTTCACATTCGTTATTGCTCGTTAACTAATGTCTCGAATATTTCTAAACAAAAATTCGTTCTTCTTTTTTAAAATTTCTTTACTACAAGACACCTTGAACAAAATGTGCTGTTTAGTGCAATCGTGCTGAACGAGATTCTCGTGGAACGAGTATAACAAGTTGAACAAAAGATCATCCAATAGTGATCTATTGTTTCTCGTTACCACAAAGGTCACTCTCTGCGAGTGTCACAAACTTAGGTCCAGTGCTCTCTATCTTCATAAAGCAAACAAAAACCTGCCAAAATGTCCTTCTTCAATAAAACAAGGTTGACGAAAAAAAAATTTAACTTTAGTTAAAGGATAAGCTTTTAAATATTAATTTTTAATAACAAAAATTCATTTGTAGGAACTTTTGTTGAAATAATGCGCTCCCGTGAATGTACTGCCGCAGGTCTTTTGTTTTATCTGGACGCCACTGCCTTTTACACAACATGTACAGGAGTTCGAGGGTAATGAACTGCATGTCTGGACGCAGCTACCGCAAATAAAAAGCCCCTATTGGAAAAATTGGAAAACATACGAAAATTATCGTTGTTGTTGTTGTAGTGTAGTATTTAATATGACTGCAAATCGTGAAGCATAAACATTTAACGCAATATATTTTATTTGAAAAAATCTCACCAATGAAACTCACCCGTCCCATTATCATTGAGAATTTAGGTATAGTGTGGAAGTCAGAATCAATTCCTATAAGCGATTCGATGATAAGTCGTCATAAACATAATGCACAACGCCTTGTGTGTGTTGTCAAAACCATGATTTTTGTTTTGTTTTGTTTTCAAAAAATTTAAGACTGTCAATGTTTTGAATCTGATTTACGGTATATTTTATCTTATTTGGTCTTAGTGGTTTAAAAGTCCTTCCAAACAAAAATGGGTTGTGGCCGAGCGTCTGTTTTGTGTGCGAGTGAGCGGCAGCCCCTACACTGCACGTTGCGGCAGAAGCGACGACGGAGACGGTGATATAGTGGTGGAGGCGGCAGCGACAGCGGCGGTCGAAGCGACGGAGGCAGTGTTGAAGCAGGAGCGGCGGCGCTGGCGATGGAGGTGGAGGCGGCGACGGAGGGGGCGCGTAGGCGGCTGAGAGGGCGATGAAGACGGCGGAGGAGGCGGAGACACAAGCGAGGGTGGCGGCGGCGGCGGCGGTGGGGATGGAGGGGGACGGGAGGCGGGAATGAGATGATGGAGGGTGGTGGTGTGGGAGGAGCGGAGGGAGGTGGTGTGAGGAGACGATGACGGCGCGGAGATGAAGGGAAGACAGAAGTCCTCAGACGGCCGGAGTAGGCGGGGCGGGCGGAGGCGGGCGAGGAGAGGAGGAGGAGGAGGAGGAGGAGGAGAGGAGGACGAGGAGGGAGGAGAGGAGACGAGGAGGAGAGAAAGGACGGGAGGGAGGAGGAGAGGCAGGAGGAGAAGAGGAGGAGAGGAGCGGACGAGGAGGAGCCGAGCGAGAGAAGAGGAGAGGAGGAGGAGGAGAGGAGGGAGGCAGATGGAGAGAGGAGGAGGAGAAGAATGGAGGAGCAGGAGGAGGAGGAGGTGGAGGAGAGGAGGAGAAAGATGGAGGAGAGGAGGAGGAAAGATGGAGAGAGGAGGAGGAGAAAGATGGAGGAGAGGAGGAGAGGAGGTGGAGGAAGAGGAGGAGATGAGGAGGGAAGGAGAGGAGAGGAAGGAGGAGAGGAGGAGGAGAGGAGGAGGAGAATGAAGGGAGGCGGTGCGGAGTAGAGGAGGAGTGTGGCAGGAGAGGAGGAGGGAAGTGGAGGGAGAGGAGGAGGAGGTGGATGGAGGAGTAGAAGGAGGAGTAGAGGAAGGAGTAGAAGGAGGAGTAGAGGGAGGAGGAGTAGAGGAGGAGGTAAGAGGAGAAGGAGAGGAGGAGGAAGGGGGAGGTTCTTGCTGCCCCCCTCCCGCCCCCCCTGAGGAGGGAGGAGGAGGAGGAGGATGAGAGGAGGAGGATGAGAGGAGGAGGATGAGAGGAGGAGGATGAGGAGAAGGAGGAGGAGGAGTGGTGGTGGCGGTGGCGGTGATATGGAGAAGGAGGCGGCGCAGTTACCCCCAGCGGTGCGGTTGCAGCGCATAGCGCGTGGCGAGGCGGCGGGGGACGCCGCGTGGGGTCGGTCAATTCTTGACCTGCAGCGAACGCCCAGGCGGCCGGCCGGCCGGCGAAGCGGTCCACCCGCGGCGGCTGGGATCAAAGCCAAAGCGAGATTGCCAGCAGCCGCACGGGAGGCAACACGCCCACGCGGCCGGCTGGCTCACTGCCCCCGTCGTCGTCTGCTGCGTAATTCGTTTGTTCCAATTTGCTGGGCCAAAGCAGTGGTATGTGTACCGTTAGCAAGATCTACAGGTCTATCGATTGCTTCTCTTACAATAATACGATCTACATTGCCTCTACTACATGTGGTCTCCAATGGCAATATGTAACCAGAAGTTCTAAAAAATTGTTACCTTAATTTTATTAAAAAATTGACAGATGTTATGGTAAAACAGAAATACACTAAAAATCACATAATACTAACACATAATTGTTGATTTTTGTGGCGATGAGTTTGTTTCCATAAAATACTGATCTCACAGAATAATGTTTGAGTTAATTAATTGACCACTTTCAAATTCAAAGTAAACAGATTGCACATCTTGAAAACTAAAAAAAAATCTACCTGTTTAGTAAAATTAATTATCGACACTTGTGTTACCCTCCTTGAAGACCTTCGTATACACCATGTTTTGATTCACCTCAGCATGCGACTTCCTGTTTCTGACTTTCGAAACATATTTGCTAAATACCCACCTACTAGGGATGGGACATCGCCAACAAAACATCCACGTGTCAAAACCTTTATGCTGAAAATGAAAACATTGTTGTTATTATCCGTCATTATTTATTGCCTCCGCACTATCGACATTGCTAAATATCTATATTTTTCAAAGTGCGTTAGTAACCTCTAACATTTAAGTTTCCGCTTGGGAAGGAAGGAAAACATGATTTGGCGTAAATAATAATGTACAATTTAGATTTAGCAGACAAAAAATAAAAATATAATAAGATAAATTAGCAAAGCAGCCTGAAAACCTGAGCGCTGACGGTCATTTAAATGAGTCAGAGGATTCTCTGTTCACCGCAGAAGGGCGAGCCCCTCCGACTACTTCACATCCTTTATCCTCTTCTCCGCCTGCGAAATACTAAATACGAGGAGGCTAGACAACACCAAAACATCGGGGTCGCCTGTCGGGGTTGAAACGGTCAGCGTGTAATCAGCGTACGCTTCCTTTGAGCACGTAACTGAGAGCGAGGTGTTCAGTTATTATTTCGTGTTTTAACATTTTACACGATTCTGATGACAAACATTTCCATTCACAGTGAAAGCAACGAAAATGTTAAAAGGTCGAACACGAAAAATCGGCAGCTTTAACCTAATTTTATAAAATCTTTGATGATTTGAAAATATAATCATCGATGTAACAATACTTCCGCCTACTCTCATCTACTGACAATGCCGCTACATCTGTTATTGTAACATAAGTTAACTCAACGATTGTCTTTGCCATCGTCTTCGCCTTCATCTTTCTCTTCTTAACTTTCATCTTCGTCTTCTTGAACTTCATCCTCGCCTTCGCCTCCAACTCCACCACAACCTACACCTGCACCCCCCCACCACTACCTTCACCACAATCTCCTCCGCCAGCACCACCGCAGCCACCACCACCACCACCATCCACCGTGCCCATCACCACAACCTTAGCCAACTGAATCCACCGTCCTTAACCTTCATCTCCAACTTCATGAACTGCATCAGCCACTTCCTTGAAAGAATTGTCCGCCGTTGCTCTGTTCCACTGCGAAGGGCCATGTGAGAGTTATCACCACCACTTCAACCACTTCCAGCACTGCTACTGTCAATAGCACCACCACCACCATCACTACCACCACCACCACTACCATCACCGCCACCACCATCACTACCATCACCACCGCCACCTCCATTACTAGCATCACCACCCCTTACACCACCACTACCACCACCACTGTCACCACCAGTACCACCACCACTACCACTACCACTACCACTACCACTACGCACTGTACCACCCACCGCCAAAATCAGGACCACCACACACCCATGCCCACCTCCGAATTACCAGCATCACTACCCATTTCACTCACCACTGACCAGCACTCACTATCAAGACACTACCACACCACACCTCCATTTCCTACATCACCATCCCACCCATTAACACACACCACCGTACCCTATCATTACCATCACCATACCGTCTTCTGTCACAGGCCACCACCATTGCCGCCGTCACCTCCACTGTCATGATGTCGCCGCCGCCGCCCTCACTCCCCCTCCCAACTCCCGCCAACGCTGCCAACATGCCCTGCCCCGCCGGCGGGGTCACTTCTCATATCGATCTGCACCTATTGGATGGTGGCGGCGGCTTCCTTGTCCCGAGAACGGCACGCGCCACCGCCTCTGGTGCACTCGCCACACGCGCCGTGGCCTTTGTCCAGACTTCTCCTCTGCCTCGGCGAGGCACTGGGCACTCGGCGCGGCGCTGCGCGTGGCTGCAGGGGAATGCGGAGCCCGATTTAACTGAGTGCGCTCCACTGGGTTCCTCAAAGCCTCTTGCAACTGGGCTTTGCGCCATGCGGTGGCAAGATCGCCCGCCCGCCATTCACCTCTGGACGCGGCGTTCAGGTCCCGATCAAGCCGTGCTGTGGAAAGCGGGATCGCGGTAACTTCTCTAGATGTTCGACCGTTTCCTCTACCTCTAAAAACACCATCGCTTCAGTATCAAAATGAAATATTTACGCACCAATGGTGTTTTAAGGGTTCTAATGATCGAACGGCGACGAAAAAACGCGAGGGCGTTTGACCAGTTGTAAAATCTGTTAACACTCGTGGTACATTGTATATCTAATATTTTTTTATCTAATTTTAATGATTCATATTTACTTATTTACTAGTTAGCTTAATGTTAACTTGACTTGTCTTTTTTGTATTTCCCTCGCATAATTGCCTTTCATATTTCCCTCTCATAAATCTCCCATAAATCAGCATGCAACATACTTGTTCAATTTTGTATTTCTCTCGGAATACATTCGATCCGGGTAAGGCATGCATTGTATATCAAACTGAGCATCGAACGAAATAATAAGCAATAATATATCAGTAAAAATTAATAGTAGTAATAATCCTATCCCTATCCCCTTTCATCTGTAGAATCATTCATCTAAGTTAGGTCTGAATTTGCTTAAGTAATGAGGAACGTAGTCGTAATAAAGCCACTTGTAGATCTTACAATTAGACCGAGGACTTCCTCGGATCTGAGTCACGAATGATTGCGACAATCTTGGAATTGCGTCTTGAAGTATTTCCGATTTTTGGGACATTCCTACCGGTGACGTTTGAAGCCGTAATCCCGTCGTGATTTGAGTTGAAGAGATTTGGGGATATATTTAGTCAAATTACGGTAGTTTAGAACCCTTATGATTCCTATTTTATAAATTTCGTACCGTATGGCCATGCGAAATGGATGTGCATGGGCTGAATGAAATTTAGTTACTCCAAATATACAGTGCTGATCGTCAATATTTTTTTTTTAATTTGGGATCGAGATACTGAAATGTTTTTACAAAGTAATAATAAATAGCAGGGTAAGTATGTGGTTCTAGAGCAAACGTTTGTATTCCTCTAATTTTCGAAGATATTGAACTATTTTTAAATGAAGTATACATAGATTGCAAGTGCTTTGAAACGTTAATGGAATAATAATGTGGTGCTGTAACATTTGTTCACCTTTGAAAAGTATTCTACGCCAAGAAGTTCGATCGATCATTACTATAATAAATGTTTATTTGAAAAAATAATTATAGTACAAAACTTCGGTAAATACGAAGATAGCCAAACGTCTTATTATTTGTCTTGCTGCTTTCTATTAGTAAGGAAAAGAGCATTTCAATATATATAATTATAAAATATTAGGAGTGCTACTATTTGTCGAAGAAATCATTGCTAAATTCCTACAAATACATTAAATTGCAATTTTACCGCATTTTTTATTGAAACTGCATTCCTTTTGTGCTTAGAAATCAGAATAGAACTAAAACTGTGTAGAAGTGACTTCATTGCTGCAACCGCTGCAGCCATGAAAAAGGGTTGGTGTTTCTAAAGTGTTATCAATCATGCGAGAATCATAATTCAAAATCTTACAAGTTCTCATGGAGGTAATAATAGAAGAATCGGGATGTATACCTCTCTCTTTCCACAACCTTCGTCCGTAATGATGTAAGGCCATCCAGACTTTCTCTGACCGTTACCTTTCTCCATCTATGGATCTCCCACTTCCAGACGAGTATTTCTTCGTAAAATGCCAACGAGATTAATGTTGCTGAGTAACAAAGATGTGAAATCATTTCTCTAGAAAAAGGTTAAACTTTCATCACATTTTAATTAATTTCTGTTAACAATAACCCAACATTTCATTTTTTTAATGGATGGATAATGGAGCGTTTTGTGTACAAGTATTTGAGATGTAAAAAATGTAGTTACGAGAGAGAATGTAGGTATAAAGACCTAAAGGGGAAAACGGGACCTACTACTTGAGAAATAATAAAAAGAAAAAAACTACTAATTGGTAGAAAAAAATATGTGCATTTTGGAATGTAGTGACATCTTACTTTCTCATTCAAGGATTTAGAAAACGATTTATAACAAATCATATCTCTTTTATTCTTAAGAATACTTCTCCCCAATTTTTTCACGTTTTTTTAATGATCGCCTGATGAGATTTCCAGAATATATTTCTTTGTGAACCTTTCGTCGAACATTTGTCGTCAATGTTGTAGCATACAAATATTTTTTTTAATATTCAGTTTCATTATTTAGTGATTATTAAGATCTAAGACCAATGTAAATCTAGATCTAAGAAGAACGTGCGCATGTCATATAGTTTCTCCAACCTTCGATTACGTGAGGTGCGAGATTCAAAAACTATCATCGCGCAGTTTTAAAATTGGAAACTTTAAAGTTCAATTCTTTATTTCTAAACCTAGTCTTTCAGTTATTTTTCTTACATAGTAATACACCCATTGTAGTATAGTAAAGTATGTTTTCGTAATTAACATAGTATCATCTTATTTATATAGAATTAAACTGCTTCTTTCCGAAAAGGTCTTGTTCCAGCAGATTTTTTTTATGTGAACTTATTAACAAGCATGATTTATAACGCAAAGAGATCCGAAGGTTCGTGATTCAGAGCTATTCGAAATCTTTTTCATATTTCAAATTAGATGAGAAAAATAGGACCTCTTATATATGCCTTCCTTGAAGTGTTGGAAATAAAAAAATTAAAAACAATTGAAAAAATTTCAAGAAATCAGAGGAATTGAAATTTAGAAGTCAAATTACGAAACCTCTGCTCTTTACAAATGCAGTAACATTGGTTTGAATATTATTCGTGACAGACTCTCAACTTAAGAATTACTAGGATTGAAATTCTGGTAAAACACGTGTCATTGAAACTTCAATGTTCACTGAAATTCTAGTGACGCCTCAAGACTCTCCGCTCGAGAGACTTTCTGCGCTTTTCTCTCGTGCCACTAACGTATGCAAGTCTACTTTTTAAAATCTCTTTCACAAAGTACTCCGAGTCTAGAAAAGGCCTGTTAACGCATGTTTTACATGCGCGAGAGGACGACACTGAGAAATCCCGCGCGGGGTACAAGAGCGCGGCTGCCTGTAAAAGGAAGACATCTTCGAGGAAGTGTATGAACGAGGAGGCGGTAACTTCACACAAGCCAGCAAACTGTACCTCAAGACAAAACGAGCACACGGAACAAACATACCCGACTGTAAAGGCAAAAGGAAAAGTCGCATCGGACGTGACAGCAGAACTCATCGGAGATCAGATCTGGACCAGATGAATTGAAATGTACACAGCGACTGATGCAGGGCCCCGTTAAGGCAGATGCCTATCGCACTGGCGAGGGGCAGGACTGCCTGAGGGTCCGTGGAGTAGATCGGGGGCTAGGCGAGGTCCTAGTGTCGCATAGGAAATCTGAAACGGGATAGCGACGGTACCCGTTTGGTCCGGAGATAATGGGTTGGTCACGACTTCTTCATTTATTCACGATTCTTATCTGAAAGAACCCAATTTGTATGGCTGCTTCTTAAATTGAATTCGAGTCGGTATAATGCATATGTTACTTGCATACGTTGTCTTTATAGTGTTCTGGATTATAAGTAGGCAAGTTTGTGAACTTTATTTGGTAAAACGTTATTCACATATTTATTAAGAACTAGGAAGTTTTTGTATTTCTCATTTATCTACCGCTTTTAGAAATACCGATAGCATGGAATATTTTCTACAACATTTGGGGAAACAAATTTCTAGAAGGAATAAAGCTACTGGAGAGAATAAATACACTTCAATTTTCAAGATCCTAATTTTTAGAAAAGATAAAAGTATATATTGTAAGTTCATTTTACATTTATTACTGAAATACTGATTGGATATGCGGGTCCATTTTATAAATTTAGGAGAAAATATATGAAGTTAAACGAGATTTGTATTAAATTAAATGTTATCAATCTACAACATTTCAAACATTTATTTTACAGTTTTTAATAATTTATAATTTTAAACTATATTCAACTGCTAAATTAATTATATTAATATTGTTTAATTGAAATTCTTAAATTTCATATTCATTCAATAATATGTTTTCTGTTCAAAGGTTGTTATGTGAAAATAATAGCTTTGAGGAAAGTTTGTCTTAAAAATATTCAATTATACATATTTTTATTTTTTTTAATCTGTCTAAAAAGCGCAGCAATAGGTGTTGTGTGGTGTTGTATAGTAACTGATCAGCTCTTCAGTGAATTTTGAACCAAATTTGGACACAGCTATCTTTATAAAATTTATGTGGTTTTTTACATGCTCAAACTTCAGAAACAATTAACTCATTGTATAAGTGGCTAGGGGCTTAGCTCCTTACACCCAGAAGTAGATTTAACATTTTTATATTCACCTACAACAAAATCTACTGTTTGACGTTTTCAGAAATCACAAACTTTACGCTGTATACACACATAAGCTGATTACATTTTTAAAAAAGGAATAAATCTCCCTTTTCTGTAATTATTCAACATCTTGCAACTCTTTGTCTCTATCTTAAATAGTTTTGATGTCAATATTATTGTATATATTAAAATACTTTGGACTATACAAGAAAATAAAATTACTCTTTCAATTTGAATCCTTTCCGATTTGGTCTGCAGTGTTTGCTACAGTAGGTCATTTCAACTACCTGGTAGCCCAGTGGACAAAAAACGGAAGACGCGAAGAAAATGAAGAAACAACCAAAACGATACCATTTAAGTAATAATTTATGTTAATAACTGGTAATTGCGAAATTAGCATCGAAACAAAGTCCCAGTGACCCATCCTCTCTGGGGTTGAACGTTCAAGTGAATTGCGGATGTGTTAAAGTTGATTATGGCTCTGGGAAATGCATGGGCTACATCGCAGAGACTCGACGCGTCGGGTCAGATAATTCGGAACAAAAAGTAATAGCCGTTCTTTTCTAGCATACAATGTCCGATCTCGTAATGCAGTGTTACGTTTTATAAAGAGGTCACAGAATACAATCGTCGCAGAAATAAAAGTTTGTTTTTTTTCATATATCTTCGTCCTTTTCTTCTCCGTCTTCCCCGTTCGCCTTTTCTCTCCTCTTTCTCCTTGAGTTTTCTTCTCCATTTTATACTTTTATGATACTTTATCCTGGACATCTTTTCTCTTCTTTTTCAGTTCTGTGTATTTTCTATTTGTTTATTGTTTACGCTCGACCATATACCACGCTCCTGATTTAGTTTTTTTTTTCTTTTTGCTCAATCGCTTGAGTCATTTTGCGGGATAATTCCTTACATTCCAGTTCCAGTCGTTAATGTTACTCAAAACGATTTGGATTTGCACGTTGGAAGATATATTGCGCTCATAATAGATTGTTAGACTCTTACACAATTTTAGATGTTACATTTTAATCGCAAAGAGAGTTTAGTTGGTTCTGTTTTTTAATTCTGTAATTACCAACTTGATGTAAATAGAGGTGAATATGAATTGAATATTTAAATAGTTTCTAAAAATTGTTCGCTCCCCGAGCATTCTATTTTTATATGAACGTTTTCAACCATACATTTTTACTCGTCCCTTGGTAGTCTTTCTATTAAAAAGGGTAATTTCAGTGTCACAATTGCCATTGAAACGAGGAAAAGCAGCACGCAAAATTGAAATATTTTGTTAAAATTAGCCTGCATTTTCAATTGAACATATTTTTTATTGAAAAAATCAATATATTCATAACAATGAGGGGTGGTCATTGTGCAATATTCTTCTTTTTATCCATGTACATTTAGAATGCCTTTCGCTAAAATTTATTTTGACTTAATTGTAATTATTCCCTTTTTATACTTAAGTCTGCAAATCATAAACAAGTCCAAGATTGATAATTTTTTTCGACTTCTAATTGATTTTTTCCTTCTACTATTCATCATATTTCATGCATTCTACGATATTTCAAGGCAATCGAATTTCCTTTAATCATGTAATCATGCGCGTAAATAATGTCTAATATCCTCGCTCTGCAATTACGTTTCCAAATTGTTTTTTCAGTATCATCATTAACACATTTCTGCTATTATTTTCCAAAGATCGCGCTCAATTAATTTTTGTTCCGACGAAATGAACACGCGCGAGGCTTCTCTTCAGAAAAATGCAAATGAGCGTAATGGATGAAGCAGAAGAGCAGTATTCAGTATCCTCGGCGCTTAATAGCCTCTCTAATAACCACGGACAGATCGCGCTATGCGTATGCAATTACACTAAACTTCCAGCACATCGATCGTGACTTCTGCGAATAAATTTCTGCCCATTGCGAATCCCGGCGGGGTCTGTGTGCGGGCCGTCTGCCCTCTCTCCACTCCTCGTCTCCCCCTCCCGGCGCAAAGGCGCACAGAGGCTGTAAATACAAAGCCTCCCAATTCACGGAATGCAACGTCGTATATTCCAAAGCCGCCGGGTGGCGCGGCCTCCGACCGCTATTGGGTTTGTCGGGTGGGTGCAGGTCGGAACACCTCCGTGTCGGAAATTAATTTTAATTTTATTGCAACGCAATTTGTTTCTGTGTGTGGCGGCCCGCGCCTCGTACGCGATCTCGTGTGCCGATTGCAAGACACCGCACGGGCCCGCCCCCGCCCCCGCCCCCGCCCCGCGATTCCCGTTGCGCCCTGCCGCATTTGTTCCAGGCTGTCGCGTCGTCCGGCGCGATGCAGTATAATTCGACTGAAACAAAATCGACCTTTGCCTCCGTTTAGCGGCAGAACGTCGAGGGGAGGGAGGGAGGTGCAGGCGGTGCGGGGGAGGTGGGGGAAGAGCCACATGTGCTCAGGAATCCGTCCGACTGCAATGCGGTAGTTCCCGAAAAATACACGCTCTCTGGCTGCGTGCACAGTGGGTGCAGAGCTTTGCGTATTCGGTCATCGGAAAAACATAATGATTTTGCAATAACATACAAAGTTCAGCGGGTCATCAGCATTGAGCTATTCTTGATTATCAAAACTAGTTGTAATTTTACTGAAGTAAAGTTTTCATAAAAAATGTACGTGCATTGAGAAAGTTCCTATCTGTTTTCCTAACTTTATTTATTTTAGTGTAATTCTTCAATCAAATTGCTACCGAAACAGAAGAGCTAATAAATCGAATGAATTTCAAGGAACGTATGGCTCTCAATCGGTAACACGGAAACTGTTTAGGACAGAGGCGTTTGCAAAAGATGCCATTGAAACAAACGATGTAACAGAGAAGAAACGTTTCTTGCGCTGCTGTCTTCATGTTTCTCATTTATCAGAAGAGATTCCAGGAGAGACTCGAAGAACAAGGACACTGAGAAAGAAAAAATCGTCTGCAATGAGATATTGGTTTGTTTGTGAGATGTAATTGGTGTTTGTGTACGACTAACAAATTTGAGATTTTTTTTATTTAGAAAATGCGTAGTTTTTGATGGATTGGGATCTGTCAACTCAGTTTGATTTTGATTTGATTTTTTTTTTTCGGAAATGAAAATCGAAACTGTATGTGCCGTACGGGAGAGGCACATTATGTGACGTATGGGCGAGATGCAAGTTTGAACTCCAGAATCGCTTCCCTTCCTTTTTACTGTACATAGTTGAATGATAAATGAAAGAATCAAGTCTGTACATCTTACAGTCGAAATCTTCCAGCTGGTAGATCTGAATACAATGGCATCGGAAACTTTTATTTTATAAATCAAAGCAACTTTAATGACAATTAGAACTTTGTACCCAATGCATATACTTTCTACTAAAAAATACGTTTTATGGTTATTGTCATTGTCAATATAATTCATATAAAATTAGTTGCATCTTAATGTTCATTATCATTATAAATTTTTAACTTAAGGTTGCAGATTGTGATGAAGGATGAATGGACGCAGCAGAACTGAGCGCAATCCTTAACAAATGAATGATATAGCAAATTTGGAGAGCTACAGACAGTATTATTTTTTTTAATTACAAATTATTTAAAATAAATTTCTTCAATGGACCTAAAAACTCCCCTGTTCATTCGTAATAATGACTAAAAAATTTATGAAAAACTTTTCACAGATACAGTGAAAACTTGTGAAATATTATAAAATGGTGACACCCTGCTGGTATTTGTTGCGTCCTGTGCAAAGTATTTGATTCATTAATTTGGTAGTACTGGCACTTCTTTTATTGGAATATTCTTCCGTACAAAGTAAAGAAAGTCCCACAAATGAAGTTCCACAGGGTTATGGCTGTTCCTGTACTTAAAAAGGGTCGCGAAGTTTGGAACATGAATCCCTGGGTCAGAAGGAAAATCGGTGCTCGTGAAATGAGATTTCTAAAATCTGTTGCACGATATACATTTCTACACCACATAAGAAGCGATGACATGAAACGATTTGAATATTTTCAACCACAATATAAGAAAGAACAAATAGAGAAATGGTTTCATCCAACGGATTAGGGAGAGACTACCAAATACGTTCCTCCACTTTGCACTCGAAGGAACTCGAGATCCAGGTAAACCCAAAAGGAGACGAAGAGACGATGTTTTTGGCGACGGAACAGGCGAATCGGTCTAGTCCTTGATGAAGATGGAACTGATGTCACTGCAGTGCCTCTAACCGGAAGGTCCTAGCTTCGAGTCCCGATGGTGGCAGAATTTTCAACACTAGCATGTCGGCTAGGTCAAATTCAGTCGCTTTCTGGAGAAGAATCCTTGTGGACGGCTGCTCTGATCGATAGTTTTACGTGGTTTCTCCGATAAACAGCTGGCGAATGCCAAAGCAGAACCCTAACAAACGGGCCAGGGACTGCACGCGATGTTTCCTTTCTCTTCCTTGTACGATTCTAACCCCTTTCGTACTCACACACACACTAACATGCACTACACCTCCGCACATGCCGGGAGACCGGTCGGGAGGTTAGAGCTTCCCCCGGCTGTGGCAATACGTAGCTGGTGGAGATACCACATTGGGGAAACCCCTGCTAGCCGACGGTAGGTCTGCCCCGGATCTCGTCTTCCAGCAGAAGAAGATGTCTACCACCACCGAAGATGAAAAAAATGAATAAAGGATGCACCACACGTAAGGGACAAATGTCCTCAGTAGTTGACGCGCCCAGAATCACTAACAATCATTCGATGTTGTTGTTGTTGATGATGATGACGTTGATGATGATGACGTTGATGATGTTCTGCTTCGTATGGGTCTGCCAACCCTGTCTCTAAGGGAGGGTCCCGCCCACTGTGCCGCGCGCTTCCGCGAAGCCGCGGTCCGCCCCCGCGGGCCGGCGCCACCCCCTCGTAATCAGACGGCGCGGACTTCATAAACACCCCGCTGCGAATATCGAGCTCTTTGTTCGCTTCCCCGAACGGCCGCCCCCGGCCGCCCGTGATTGTTTTTCCGGCGCGGCGCGCCCGCCGGACCTCCTCCCCTCCCCCCTCCCCCTTCCCATCCCCCTCCCCTCCCCTCCCCCTTCCCCCTCTCCTCCCCACCCCTCCCCCTTACCTCCCTCCCCCTGCCCCCCCTTCCCCTCTTCCCCCTCCCCTCTCCACCCCCCTGACACGTTCCACCCCCTCGGCGCACGAAGCTCCCAATGCGCTGTCCGGCGCGCTCGTCCACCTCCAGGCTGAGCTTTCGTCTCGCGATCGGCGTTCCTCTACTGCCCATCAGGGCTCGTCTCATCTCTTGCTTCATCAACCTCCCGCTGCATTTTCATTCTGATCGTTTCCCAGATTAGCATCTCGATGATTATTCTCTCATTACATCCCCGGCGATAACTCCCTAGCTGGTTCACCCTGCCGTTTCATCACTTTGCGTTCGACCACCGTCTCCGTTGATGACTTTCCCTGTGTTGTTGATCACCCTCATGTGCATTTCATCACACCCATGTTATATTTCACCCTCGTGTTTCATCACCTTCACGCTCCAAAACCCCTTTTCCCCCCATTCTTTTCTTTGATGTTCTCGTTTTCTTGAGAGACACTCTTCACTCTCGAAATTCTGCAGAATGGCAGTATTCTGCGAGCTGATTCTGCGAGTCTCAACGCCATAAAAGGTATCGTAAACAAAAATATTGATAACTACACAACATATTTTTTCTGAATTCTGAAAAAAAACCTATCAACACGTAAAACATTATTCTTTTGTTAACGGCTGATTTATTACTCCTAATTATCTAACAAAGTACTATTATCTTCAAATATATTTTTGCTGAATTACATTTTGTTGAATGAGAAAGGAAATGAATTTCTGATTGGAATTGTAAAACATTTTGTTGTAAAGATGGCATAGAAAAGTCGATCGCAAAGAAAAGTCGATTATAAGTTACTTTTCTCCAGATGATAAAACGCGCAACTCAATAAGTAATATGGGTAACTTATCTGAAAGTCTGTCCTCAATTGAGCTGGAAGTGAATATTCAGGGTATAGGGCTCACATTCAAATAGTAAGTTGGGTAACTTAAAAGAAATATTTTCAGGAAACAAGAAAAACTTTAAGACCCGTGGTTTTGTCTTAAAGACTATTTACTTCTTTCTCTTGCTTACACCTTACACACGCCTATTGTATTGAGATATCTTGACAACTCACACGTACGCTGTTATTACATACTTACACATTTTCCATTGTTAATTCCTTTTCTGGTTTTCTTTTTAATATATTTACTTACTTCTTGTTATGCCTCCTTCCCCTTCTCGTCTGCCCATCACTTTCTTGGATTATCAGGATGTCCTCATTCTTTTTAGTGGACTGCCACAAAACTCACGTAAAAGATATGAATTACGTTCTTAACCTCTCAAGCGCCATTCCGTTCAGAGTTTTGAAAGAGAAGAGTGAGGTGTTTATGGGATAGATTTTGCAATATTCTATTAATTAACTGACACAATCTTTTTGAGAAAGTATGTAATGCCGCAATATTACTTAGTTTATATTATCTGTTTATTTGATCCGTGATTATTTAGTCTGCAGTCACTAGAAATCTGTTTCCTTTCGATGAAAAATCTCGATGTATTAAATTATCGATGTATTTGAGTGAAGAATTAGATCAAATACTGGGATAAATATTTCAATAAAGTGTCATTTGATATTTCTTTCGTATTTCAAATTACGTGACTAGCCAATTTAAAACTATTAAATTTACCGCCTTGTCGGAAAAACGCTCGTTAATGAAATTGCTCCATCAGCGACCTCTTAAGGACAGCGACAAGCGCGTTGGCGATTGGTGAACGACAGAAACGAAGCTGGGGAGAAGAGTTAGGGAGTCGGTGAGCGCGTGCTGTACAACAGGTGAGCGTATGGTGAGCAAGGCAACATAATGAACAGCTGGAAATCGGCGTGGGAATGGCAGGTGAGAGCTGGTTGAGCGTATGGTGTACGGGGAAGGGAGGATAATGCGATGTGAGTTGTGAGAACGGTGAGCATGGGCGTGAGCAACGGGTAACCGGTGAGTAAATGGCAGGATGTGTGAGTGTATGATGAATGCCGTGTAATAAGCTATTTTATGTCTCTTATTTTCGATCTAAAATACACATTTTAAATGGGCAATATATTTTTACTTCTCCCGTTGTATAATTCTCGTAATCAATTTCTGCGGTTCTTTTTATAATGATATTCATTATGATTCAGCTTCATTTTAGTACAGTTGTTTGAAAAATTACGGGGAGGTTTACATTTGAGGAGTAATCACTGATTGAACGTCGTTCTATTAACTCTTTCGATAGGTTGCATATATTTATGTGCCAAGGCAACTCGTGAGGGTTGTGTTTGTCCTTAACCAATACCACCTGGGACACGTTGTCCGTTAGATCTGGACTGAATACTACATACAAGCTTCTATTGAATCTAAAAGTACATTTTGCAATTGTTACAAGTTGTCATTGAATAAATATCGTATGAAAATCGACGTGAAGTGTACTAAGTTCACAATCGTATGAAGTTTACGTCCTCGTTCTTTCCTCGCTCGTATCGTAACATCACTTCACACCCGTGTATTCATGTCCATCATTACATCATCCTTTCATAATATACTATTATTATGTTCCCATCTGCCTGTTATTGTGTATTGATAACAGAATGTTAAATTTTAATTTTACGTTTGCTCTGGTTTAATATCTAAACGCGTAACGCCGTTCGCAACGCCGGCCTGAATAGTGGAGATTGCTAAGGCTGAAGAGCCATAGCTACCTCTGGCTTGAAGGGTTGCGGATTCTAATCCCGTCCAGGGTATGGATGTTTGTGTGTCCGTCTACCGTTACCGTTACCCCCAATGTTACTTATAGGGATCACTAATTGACCTTAGTAGTTAAAAAGCAACATTAAATAACTAGTAATTTAAAAAAAATGTTCCCATACGTCATGTTCAGAACCAAAATAAGATAAAAGAACGTTCACGAGCTGTTGTCACGTGAATTGTCTCTCACAAGTCCGACCAGAGAGCCCAAATACCAAACTTTCCACAAGCGTCCTTGGGGCCCTCGCACCATCCCGCCGATGGAGTGTTTTCTTCCCGCGACGCCGCTTGACCCAGTGTTGCGTCCGCTTGTGCCCGACTTGCCCGCGCCCCGAGTCGGCGTGCTTGACCCCGGGCGACCCTTGTGGCCGCCACTGGAAGGAACAGCTCGCGACTTCCTGCTGCCGTTCGGCGAACAGCCGCTCACGTGGAGCGCTCTGGGTCAAAATCGCTTCACCGAAATCCGCCTGGCAATGAGAGGACCGCGAACAACGACGCATCGCTTTCGGCCATTTTGTGGATTTTTTTTCGTCTGGTGAGGAAAACGTTTCTACGAACCTAACGTGTTCCGGAAAGGACATTCGAGTCGTTGTTTTTGTTCGATTTATTACAGTTATGTAATATTAATTGATGTAAGTTTCTAACTCTATTTTGAATGGCTGCAGTGTTTGTGCAGGTCCCGTTAAGCTTCAACTTGATCACACCAGTAGGTATGCCATCCGGAAATGGAAATGTACGCCTTTTCACATGTATGAGTACCTGGTATTAGGATATTTCAGGAGAAACCACTTTGCAAGACCGATTTTCTCGTTCTATTGGGAATTTTTATCAGTATAATGAAGTAATGGAATGAAGTAACTAGTCGCTTATGAAATTTTTCCAATTCAATTATTAATTAATTAAAGGACATTTTTGAATTCAGTTCAAAGTAATTAAATCATCTAGTAACATTCTTCTGCATTGAATTGTTAGCATTGAAATGTTTATTCACTTGCACAAACAGCACTAGTATTTGCTTTTGCACCTATTTATTAGCACTGTCCAGCTAATTATTTAGCGTATGTTAATATTAAGTCTATGAATATGAATGTGTGAAAAATACAGTCAGTTAAAATTTGAGTTGAAACTTATGTAATCGGCCTGTTTTGGATCAGTGGAAACCGTTCGTTGGGAGTTAAAATCAATAAGATGCAACACTCTCCATAACGAAAAATATTCCTTTAATTTCGCCATCGTTTTTTTTTTCAAAAGTTAAACCAATTCCACTGTACTAATGAAAACAAACAACACTACTTTGAAATGGAGTGCAAAAAATGTTTAGACACTTGGAAGAAAACATTTAATAACATACATTACGTTATGAAGTAGGGGGAAGTAAGCAATTTATTTATTCATTTATTGATTAGTGATTCCCGACGCGTCAACTGCTAATGTCATTAGTTGTGTAAGTGTAGTGAATGATTTCCTCCCGGAATGGGGCGGTGTTCTTCCGCTGCTAGATGGTGAGATCCGGTGCCAATCTACGTTGTCTTGCGGGGATTTTCCCCAACCAGGTATCTCCCACCAGCTGGGTACCGCCCCAGCCGACACAATCTCTTATCTCGCGACTGGCCTCCCGACATATGTGATGTTGTCGTGCATGTGAGTGTACATAAGGGGTAGGAAAGAACACTGAATGCGAAGGAAAGATCCCACGCGGGCCGTGGCCTGTTTGTTAGAGTCCTGCTTCGACATTCGCCTGGTGTTGATGGGGGAATCCATAGAAACCTACCAATGAGATTAGCCGGCCACTAGAATTATCTTGCAACCGGGAAGTAAGCAACTTGCGTAATTCTTCAGTGTTCCTCCACTGTCGTCTGCGCCTCTTTGCTCTCTGTCGGTTTTCGTCTGAACTCTGTAGATATCTCTGTAGTATCGTAGCACTGTGGTGAAATTGTTCCGTGGGAGAATTTACTGTTACTGAATACAAAGGAAGAGACGAAGAAGGGATTTTCGACGGAATGGTAACCCCAAATTAACAACCCAACATTGTATGGGTTCGTAGTCTTCCGCGGCCGGAGTCAATGTATTCTTGGCTATCCGGGATGAGCCGCGTCTCGGTCAATTGAACTGACGTTTCAGCCATCTTGTTGTGGCCCTCTTCAGAGCTATACTGCTCAGCCTAAATTCAGCAGTATAGCTCTGAAGAAGACCACAGCAAGATAACCAAAACGTCAGCACAAATGACCGAGACGCGGCTCATTCCGGATAGCCTAGAATGCAACCCAACATTGTAGATGTTAGTGGGAGAAAAACGTAAACAACAAACGCAGCGGTCACCGTCATGTCTTAAAGTTGCATAATTAGCGGATAATTATTCGTGCAAAGAATATTAATTAATGAACAGCTGCCCCAAATTCGGCAGCAGACTTTCTGGATAGCTAGAAAAGAGTTTCGTCTGGCATTGTACACATTGTGTTATTGTCCAAAGGAACTTTGTGTGGATAAAGTGAACACGTAAATCGCCATAGTATTTGAAGCAAATCATGCTAATTTTTGCATTCAATATTTGGAAGAAGGTAGTATTTAATGACACGACCTAATACTCTGTTTTGTGGTGAGATGTTCGGCGCTTGGTATGGTGGAAGAAAAATGCATAGCTGGAATCCTGAAACTTAATTAGCACCGTCAAACACGGCGAAGGTTTGGTCATATTGTGAGAATGTATGAATGCCAGTGATGTGAAGCAATTACAATTTATAGATGGAATAATGAATAAATTCGGGTAAATTGACATTCTAAAGCCGAATTTGCGAACTAGTCTAATTAAAATGACTTGAAAGACAACTTTATTTTTCGGCACTATAATAACCATAAGCGTACTGTTTTGAATACAAAATTTCGATCCTGCTGAACCAAAACCACTGCATTCTCTCCCCATCCCCCGTCTAAACTCTGTTGACTCACATTCCTCGAAACGCACATTCAAAAAGGGAAAATGTAAATAAACAGTGTGTAAAGTGAGCATTAAAAGAAACATTTCTCTCTAAATTTTGTGACAAATTTGGCAAATCAATACCTACGAATAGGTTACGTGCTGTAGTATGTGCAAAGAACCATCCTGCAAAATATTAAAAGAACGTTATTTTGAATCAGATACTTTGTATCTTCAGATTTGGTGTTCTTCATTCTACAGCAGTGACCAGGTGAAATGCCTCAGGATATCAACTGATAGCACGGAATTGTCTGAAAGAAAGGTGTACCCTCAGTAAAAGGATTTTAGAAACTAGATAGACACCAGGTTGGGTTCGACTGCTGTCTGGAGGAGAGTCCTAGCAGACGGCTGTACTGATCGGTAGGTTTCCGTTTTTGGTTTGGTTTTTTTCAATCAACATTAAGGGAATACCGGAGCAGTACCCTAAAAAACAGGCCACGGATCGCGTTCGATCTTTTCTTGCTCTTCCTTGTCATATCCTCACATCTTATTTACACACACTTGCTCTTACATGCACTACACTATCTAATATATCGGGAAATTAGAGCTTGTCTCGGCTGGGGCGATACCCCGCTACTGGCAGATACCTGGATGGGAAGAGGTCCGCATGACAACGTGTGGGTCGTCGCCAGACCTCAAGCGAGGGAAAAGAACCACCTTCATTCCATAATAAAAACGTGCACTACACGACCTGGATCAATGGCAATAGCAGTTGACGTTCCCGGAAAGACGAAGTAATCAACCAAAACAGTTTTTTTCTTTTTTTAGTTCTATCAAGGCATTCATTTATTTTTGTAAAAATAAAGTAAGAACGTTTTTGTTGTCAAGATTGTTCTTTCTCTTAAGTCACACTGTACAGTTTCCAGTAAACCAAAAGATACAATATCTACGTGACCACTAATTATATTGCACTGTACATTAAACATTTTCTTCCTCCCAGAAGTTGTGGCGACGTAATGATATGAACCATTTCATTACGTCGGAACGATTCGTGAGAAAAAAACGTTTGTGTGGATATCACATAAGAAAATATTTTAAGAATTCCATGATTTTGAAACTAGTTTTTAAATGAAAATTCATTTCATATTAGTAGTAATTTTAACAGAGTCTGTTATTTAGAAATATGTTCTTCTATTTTCTTGAATTAATTGAGCAAAATTAAAAAGTTTAACAATTACGCTTCATAGATTCTTACAACAGAGCATTGAGACCGATTGTATGAACCCAATTTTTCAATTCTACTCAAAGACAACCCACAAAACCACGATTGTTTTAAAACTAGAAACAGTCGACGAGCAATCCGTGGAAATAAATGCAATCGGACGCTTGTAGAAAGCAATAACACCGCGCGCGTGTTGTTGAGGTTGCCGCAGAATACCGTTGCTCCGAGGCGGGAAGCTGGAGAACAGCCTACGAGCGGAGAAGGCTATTGGCTAACCTCTTGACCCCTGCGATTTTCCTCGTCCTGTAATTAGTTCTCCGAATCCACGCAGATGATGTGTGGAGAGTCACGGATTCGGCGTTGCAATGGTTGGCGGGTCAGGCAAGGGGAGCGACTTTGCCGGCAAATGAAAAGGGTTGTTTATAGACCTGATTACAGTATCGGGTGGGAGGTTAAGGAACACGGTGAAAGGAGATAACATAATAGTTGTATGTTTTTATTTCTATAAAAAAAACTACTGGACGTGAACGAATAGACATTGGCGAACATGCTGTGAGTGGGTACTTATTTTTTTTCCGGGTGCGACAACTGCTTTGGACCTTAGACCTGTCAGTGTAGTGCCGGGATATGGTGGTGTTCCTTTTTGGGAGAAAAGTGAGATCCCACGCTGACCTAAGCGGAGGCGACTTCGTCTAGGTATTTCCTTCGATCGGGAACTCCCCCAGCCAAGCCAATCTCTTAGCTCCCAACGAGTCTCCCGATGTGCGTGTTGGCGTAGTGTATGCATCTAAGGTGCGAAGAGGAGACGCGATTGAGCGAGGAAAGATTCTGTGAGATCCATGTTTGGTTGTGTAGGAACTGCGCCGGAATTCTCCTGCTATTAATCGGAGAAACCACGAATCACTACCGATCAGAGAAACCGACCACTAGAATCGTCCTTTGACAGCGATTGAATTCGACCCAGTCTTGTAACAAGTGGTGAAAATCCACCCCCGTTGAGTCTCGAACCCTGGAACCTCCCGTTGGACGGCGCTCCAGGGGCAAGTAGTTGCCTTTGACCTATAGCAGCCGTTGCAAGGATACAGAATACATACACGGACGTTAAAGGTAACATTCAGGTTGAACTGACTGTTAAATTGAAGTTCGATCCAGCAGTGTTGTTTTTGTTGAGTTGTGATGTTATTGGTGTGGAGGCAGTGGTTTGGAGGTTAAGTTGAAGCTACGTGTCGCTAATGGTCGAAGAAATATGAAGTGTAGCGATATAGTGTGATATGATATCGTTGCGATGCGAATGGGATTTAAATAAATGAAACGTACGCTGTGACGGAGGAGGTTGCGAAGAGAGGAAGATCGTGGTAGAATGATGTGACGGAAGTGTCGAAATAAATGAAAAACAGAATGTAATTATTTGTCGTAAATGGACGCGGAGGAGTGAAGTTTAAAGGAGTCTGAAAAGAGAAGGTCGTAAAGTATAAAAATAAAAAGAAATTAAATTAATTTAATTTCTTTTTCTTTCTTCAGAGGTGGGCACGAAGACATGAAGGTTGCAGAGAGCAGATCATGGTGGTATAATATGACAAAGGTGGTTGCAAAGATGAAAATCAAGACGGGATGATGTGACAGAGATGGCTGCAAAAAGCTGAAGATCGGAGGTAGCTACAACGAGAGAAGTGTTGCGATGATGTGTGAAAGGTTGCTGCAAAGAGATGAAGAAGAAGGTTTGTGGTAGGGGTATGATATAATGGAGGACTCTGCAACGACAGTCCTGATGTAATGATGTGACAGGTGGACGCAAAAGGTTAAGGGTGAGACAAAATGGTCACAGTGATATCGCACCTCCAATAGAAAAGGGATACAAGTGCGAATTTCTGATTTCTCAGAAATTGCAATTTTAAGTTTCGTAGTTCTGTAATACTCGTTATAGATTGTACCAAATATTCATTTTCTAGCGGACAGTAATTGAACTAACTCAAAATCAACTTCAGAATAGTAGCAGTACCTCTTGGCAACCTCTTATCAGCTTCTAGCTGAAATATTACAATTTCGCACTTGTGTCACTTTCCTATTGGAGGTCCGATATGATATGTCGTTCGATTGCATCGCGATCGAGAATCGCTCGATTGCATCCCGATCAGGTGTCTCACATAGCCGCTTCCCAGTTAATCACCTTCACTTTTGGGCTGCTTTGAAAGGCATAGCCTGATTGCATCCCGGCCGGGGATTTTGGAGGAGGAAGGAGAAAACAGTTTAGGTGAGTTTCAATTCATGTACAGAAATGTGAAATAGATGTATTCCCCCATATTAAGAGAACATCACAATCAAGGGTACTGTAAACGTGGCAGAATGATCAGAACTGCTTATACTGTCTTTAATATACTCATAACTAGGGAAAGGAATTCAATGAAATGTCATTTTTTCCTTTTCAATTTAGGACAATGCTGTTTAGTATAGAAATTATATTATGTTATGACAAAACGAAATAACCTATTATTTTCATATGTAATTTTCTGCATTTTTCGTCGATTTCGGCTAATAAGTCTGTTTTTTCCATTTAGGTCTTTTTTACTGCATATTTCGCAGATATCATCGCTTTTTATATCATTTTAATGGTACTTGCTTCCAACATTACTTACGAGGTGTAACATAGTCCACCACAGAATTCGTGAGTAGCCTATTCGATTTCTTCGCTCATATATTGTAATATTAGTCGTTGTGAGTACTCTGTAATCTAACGTTCCTGGGTCGCCTATCGGCGCCATTGTCAGTTCCGCCGAGTTCGCGATAAATAAAGGCAGAGATATTCTTTTAAAGAACAGTCCAAACGAAAAGTTTGCAAGCTTAGTTCACTTGAACTATAGGAAGTAGCTCTGATTACATCAGTAACAAACCCAACGGCTTCTTGTTCATCTGTAGTCTTTATGAACAATGTTTTACGTCATTTTCCTTTGTTTTGAGGGCATTATAAAAGTTTTTTAAGACCATTTTTTTATCATTTTTGGCTATGTTTGTAAGTGTATGCCATCAAAATCTGCCTCCTACTCGTAGCTTCTCTTAACAGCCTCCTCGTTGTTCGTTTGAACAGCTCTCGGTTCACATGTAAATTACATTCAATAAATTAAGAATATTCAATATAGTTAAATTCCAAAATAACAATCTCTTCTCATTCTCCTTGACTACTAAGTGTGTATGGGAGAGAAGAGGAGGCGACAAGTTTGAGCGAGGAAAGATCGCGCGCTGTGTATCTCTGATTTGTTAGGGTGCTACATGAGGCAAGAGTAATACAAAATGAGCAACGTTAAAAGGAGCAATAGTTCATTTTTTCTTCCCCGTCTTTCAAAGAAGAAAGGGAAATGTCATTCTTCAACCCACCGATCTTTGAACGACGTCTTTCCTGTGTTCCTGAGGATAACCGATTGGGCTCAGGAGGCAAGTATAAGGCTTAGCAAAAGTTGACTTCGGGATGCAATCGCGGAGTGCCCGATGTGAGAGAGTAGCCGCGAGGGTCTGAAGGTCGCAGCGAGATGGTAGGGTTGGCGAGGTACGAGCGGCGGGCGGGGACGGCCGGGGAGTCGGGCGAGTCGTCTGTCGGGGTTGCTGGCCCTCCTGACCGCGTGCAATTGGCCTGTCGTCCTCGGCTGCCCGCCCGGGTTCCTGCCCCGGGCGACGCCGCCGCCGCCGCCGCCGCCGCCACCTCCTCTGGCCGTCGCCACAGCCACCACTGCCACCCCCGCCGCCACCGCCGAGCGTCAGCGCCCCCGCCCCGCCCCCCGCCCCGCCGCGCCCCCCGCCCCGCCCCGCCACCGCCACCGCCACCGCCCCGCCCCCCACCACCCCTACCGCCTCCACCGCCACCGCCACAGCCACTGCCACAGCCACCAGCCACTCCACAAGCCCACACCACCACCACCGCCACCTCCAACCACCACCGCCTCCACCACCACCACCGCCACCGCCACCACCACCGCCACACCACCACCGCCCCCCACACCACGCCCGCCACCTTCGCCACCCCCAACCACGGCCGCCACACCACCACCACCGCCTCCACCACCACCACCTCCACCACCCACCACACCACCGCCACCCCCAGCCACCGCCACCGCCACCGCACCGCCACCGCTCCACCACCACCGCCACACCACCACCGCCACCGCCACCACCGCCACCGCCACCACCACCCACCGCCACCCCACCACCACCACCGCCACGCCACCGCCACACACTACCACAACCGCCCCCACCTTCGCCACCCCCCACACGGCCGCCACCACCATCACCCCACACCACCACTACCCCTCCATCCACCACCACCACCACCAACCACCGCCTCCACCCACCACCACACCGTCCCCGTCCACAGCCACCGCCACCACCACACCGTGAGCATGGTCTCCGCCTCGCCACCGTCCTACCACGATCCGACCACCCCCAGCATGTCCGCCACCATCACCCCGCCACTGGCCTCCGCCCTCCCAGGCACGCCTCCACTGCAGCTGCCGCTGCTGCAGCAGTCTATCGAACCGTGCCCTGCACCGCCCCGCCGGCTCGCCCGACGTGTTTCCCTCGCCTGCATCGCCCCCTCCCCCCCCTCTCCCCCCCCCCGCCGTCAGGGAGGACGTTGCGTGACGCTGCGCTGGACCCGCGTCGCTAATTGGGAGGCAGTATAACAGAACGAAGTTGTTTTGCAGTGACGTGGACGTGTGCCGCGCTCGTTTTTGGGTTGCAGTGACACAAAGAGAGTGAGAGAAGTAGATTTGATAGCTCCTGGCTGGGTAGGAAACACACCTGTTCTCGTTTTGAATTTTCATAACTTTTTAAAATTTTGATCGTGCTTTACCTTCTATTATTTGATGATATTTAGTCACTACTGTCGTAAAAAACTATTTCTGCTTTTTCATATGGTTCCCACAATTTAATTGTTTCAGTGTTTTGAACATGGCGTTTAAAAACTCGATTCGGAGTGTTCATTTTGCGCATGTTCTCGGCAACTTCAAATCTATCTCCGAACTTTAAAGATTCGCTGAACGTTCTCAATATTACGAAAAATTTTTAATATTCAAAGTGTAACGTGATCAACACAAATGTGGCGCTCTGTATTACCGAGATAGTTGATGCACGATTAGCTTCGACGGCTCGACTCGAAAGAATCTGTGTAGCTTGAAGTATACTATGTGATAGTGTGTGTGCGTGTGTGTGTGTGCGTTTTTAGCAATATCTTATTTCTTTACACCACTTAGTTCAAAATATTGTGAACACTTGTCTGGCTTTAAGCTTTTGCCCCTTAGAATTCCACATCGACCTAAAGTAAACAAAGGTATAGTTTAAGGTCATCTTCCAACCTTACATCATATCTACAGGCGTATTTTTCCACAAGGGATGCAATTACACTTACTAATCTTTGCATTTAAAAACACCCCTTGAACATAAAAAATACTGGCTATTTTCGTCTCACTTACTATAACCTTACACTCATGTGCTTGCTCACACTCACATCCTTGCTTGTAGAACATGAATTGTCGACTTTCAATAGATCTATTACAATTCTCACAAAGAAATACTGAACAAATAACGGTAAATAAGCATTCACACTATTAATTTTAAGATAGTACCACCAGTTTTACTACAAATTCGGTTTATTCAATAAAATAGGCTAATGAGAGTCAGAAATAACAAATTTAGGACTCGCTACCTTTCATGTAAAAATATTTTCTAAACTTTGGTTGAGTTCGAAGTTCAATTTTATTTCTAAACAAAAACACTTAATTTTAAATATTTAGATATTATGTTGAAGATGTTCTATTTTTTTTATTTTTACTCTGGTTTATTGAGTTTCTAATGCAATCTAAAACAAATTATTCATAATATATTTATTTTAATAAAATAATAATATGATTTATATTTTATTTGTGTTTATCCCTTCAAAAATAACTATTTCAATTGGTTTGTTTTATGAATAACACATGATAAAGAACTTGCCAATACAGACTGTGTGATTTGCGAGGTAAATTCCCTTTGAAAACGGTCCATTGAAAAGTACACATTAGCACGAAACATTCCCATACTTCAAAGGGCTGTCTGATGCAGTATGTCTTTATACGTTTGTAGTTAATCTGTGGAACACTTCGTGAGCGGCCGATAACCCCGCCTGTATTCACAGGGTCACGACTTCAAATCCCGAGCTGGCCGGTTTCACATGGGCTGTTTTCCACTGCATTGCCTGGCTAATGGCAGACCGGTTCCTAACTGAAGACCGGGTTCTGTTCCTTTTTTTCGTGTTTGGTATTCGACATTTCTTTACTTAGAGGATGTGTGACCTACTGGGAATCGCATCAATACGAGCTAATACATCAAAGTTGCCGATAATTTTACAAATATTTATTGCTAATGATCAATTTTAATGTCCAACTAACTCGATCAAAAGTTATGATCGGCTTTTTTATCTCGAGTTCGCCAGGAAAGATGTAGCCAAAGTAGATAATCGTGCTGGGTCTTAGTGTATCCAAAGATATTGATCGTATGGTAAAAATAGTTAGTAATTTTGAGGTCAGTATTCCCCCGTGATTTGGCAAAATACTTACTATAATTATTTTTTGGGTTTTATTTCTGTTTCTTCTAGCGTGCCGCTGTGCATTTATAAAAATCTATTGAACGGAACGTCGAAACTCCATTACAGGGGTCATCTTGCAGTTCATATATATGATACCAGAAAAGGGAAACTATTATATAGAACATAACTAATTTTATACTATTTTTTGGTATTTTTTTAACTTTGTTCCACAATGTTAAGTTAACACAAAGCTTCTCATTCCTTCCCAAACCAATTTTGTAATTTCAATCTCTTTTCAATCTCTTTTTAGTTTTTACCTTTGAATATTACTTCTAGGCATTTCCATTTTTCTCTTCATACAAGTGCTTTCTTTCTATTTCCACGAGTCTACAATTGCAGTATCATCTCCGTACAAAGTTAAAAAAGAACAAAAATAACACGCTGACACCGAACCGTTTTGAAACAATATCTGATTCAGCTATTCTTCATCAGAATGTTCTTCCAAGAAGGCGCGGAGACAAATACATCTTGATCATTGTAAATGTACAGAGTGCAAATACTTTTTCATGTGGGGTAATTTAATGTGTCATTGGTTAGGGAACCGTTGCAGTTGGATAGAGTTTATTATCACAGTTTCTCGTATCTAAAATGACAGAGAAGTCATGCTTACGAGGCTGTGCTTATTTATGACTTGGACTTACACTTTACATTCGTGAAAATGTATTTTATAGCGCAAACGTGTCAGTATATGCAGTAATGTATTGCTGATATCTTTCTTGGGTTTCGGACCCGTTTTAACCAGGAATGTCTTTAGTGAGATAATTGGACAGTATCGTAATTGACAAAACATGGGTGCAAGTTATCATGTGCCACTCATTTATGTCGGGTAAATTTCTACATCAAAGCTGCTCTCAAGAAATGGAACCTCAAGGTCAAATCCGTATGGCCAACAAGAGTAGTTTCCGAGAATTACTTACATAGGATATTTCAGAAATGACAAATATAAGTTCTGAAGTTTGTCTTTTCCTCTTTAATATACTTCAATCTTTGGCTTGTGTCTTCAGACATGTGATGGAATATGTTTTGCGACAAATTGCTCAATTGGAGAACTATTTTTGAAGCGCGAAATCTTGATCGCATTTTATTAAAGCACGATGATAAAAAAATTCTTGGTCTTATTTCTCTAATGAAGCTTCAAGTTATCCATGTTCTACTTTTATCAATCGAACTGGTAGGTTTATGCGGACAACTTGAGGAGTCAGGGCGTTATCTTGGAAAGACAGAGAATGTTAACTCTCTTTCTTTGTTAAGGCTAAATGCACCGAAAAATACTTGTAGCAAAATTCAATAGATCGCAGCACTATCACGGGGGAATTTACTTTACTGATAACGTCTGAACCAATGGT
>BOPP01000020.1:10717452-10746467 GCA_017312745.1 Gryllus bimaculatus
TACTTATTTTGGTGCTGCCACGTGGTGGCCACAAATTGTACTAGTGTCGGTACATTTAGCCTTAAGGACTACACATGCTTTTTATAATCTCGGGTTTTTGTGAAGGCTTCATTGAATGCTAGCAAAGGAAATCAAAATCGGAGAAATTATCTCGGTTTCGTATATTTTCCAATGGAAGCTTATCATACTTTATTTTGCATTTGTTACTTATTAATCTTCAGTAATTATAATCTGTAATTACTTCAAGTGTTGCGTCATTACAGCCACAATCGATTGATAGTATCTGGCTAGCTGAATGTGTTTTGTATTAGGAAGAACATAGTTCTGTGCCGTGAGGTATAGTAACATTCACGCGTGTATACTGGGCTTCCTTCTACGAACAATCCTCCATAGTACCCAATATGTCCGTGACGTTCCACTCTAAGCTTCCTCAATCTTTCCAGTACGAGCAATGTTTCCAACTAATGCGTTTAAAAGTGTAGTGTGTAGTGTGTGAACGCCCACTGTACGTTAACTGTTCTGTTCATTCCGCCTTTAATTTCCTTCTTCAGAAGTAGACGTTATCTGTCCATGCTGGTTATATATGCCCTAGAAAAATCCACCATAATCAGAATTTGAATCCGGGATTTTTCGGACTGCGGCGAGAAGCCTACCTTCTGATGTAGTGTGGTCTTCATACCACATCCTATGCCCCCTTTGCTTCAGTGCCACATTTCACTGCCTTCCGTCGCATAAGCAGCAAATCTTCACGGAACTATATCCTAATATACGTTGCTTCTTAGTGTTCCATTGCGAGCGTCTTTAGATCGAACGATTTCCCCAGGGCGAAGCGCTAGTGCCGCGGGGGGCGGGGGGCTGGCGTAGTACTTCATTAGGTTTACGACGGGGCGTTCGCGCAGGGTCACTGCCGCGTTTACGGCTCCGTTTCATGCCGCTAGTTGCTGCTCGGCCCAGGGCGGCGACGAGACGCGGTTTGATGTGGCGCGGCTGCCCCACACAGTACCCGTGGCGTTATGGCACGGCTGCCTGACACAGTACCCGTAGCGGTACGGAACCACTGCTTGCCACAGCACCCGTTGCGTTATGACACTGCTGCCTGACAAAGTACGCGTGGCGTTAGGGCACGACGCTTGCCGCAGTACCCGTTGCGTTATGTCACGACTGCCTGACACAGTACTGGTGGCGTTACGGAGCCACTGCTTGGCACAGTACCCGTTGCGTTATGTCACGACTGCCTGACACAGTACTCGTGGCGTTACGGAGCCACTGCTTGGCACAGTACCCGTTGCGTTATGACACTGCTGCCTGACACAGTACCCGTGGCGTTATGGCACGGCTGCCTGCCACAGTACTCGTTGGGTTGTGGAGTTGTTGCATGCCGCAGTAATTCTTGCGTTATAGCGAAGCTGCCTGTCGCAGTTCTCGTTGCGATGTAAGGTTTCCTGCTGGAAGATTTGTTGTAAGGGTCACAGGATCCGTTGTATTATTGCACGGCTGCCTGCTACTTTATGGGACGGCTGTTCGGCGCAGTCTCCCTTGTGTTATGGCGCGGCTCTCTGCCGCAGTACCCTTCGCTTTATGGTAAAGGTTTCTGCTGGGGTACCGTTCCATTATTGAATGACTGCAGGGCACAGTACTCCCCGCGTTATCCAATAATTTCCTTTTTGTACTGGTTCTTTTTGTACTTTTGTAAGGGTTTCGTAAAGTATCCGATCCGTTCTGGCATCGGTGCCTGCTGCAGTGACCGCTTTACGTTATGCTTTACGTTAATGAACAGTTAATGCATTAAGAACATGATTTTATTGTTTTCTTAAACCAAATGTATCAAACATAAAGACATCGTTTTTACTGAAACATTATCACAGAGGTATTTCATTTATCAACTCTGCATATCATTAAATTATTTTCATTTACTTTAGTCACAATTGTTGTGAATGAACTCACTTTTTTTCTCATTTCTGTTGCCTTTTGTTTTTCATGTAAATCAGATCGTATGCACAAGCGACTCACGTCAGTTCTGAATCCGGAAAAAATTCCGCACTTCAATCAGAATTATGAATGCTATTTAGGCTGATATATTCATCGGTAACCTGAATCATGTGAGATGCTTCAGTGCTTCTTCATCATTCCTTACAGCAGCTGATAAACTTGATACCTTGATAGCTTGCACAATTTAGCAAGTGTTCTTTAAAATACGTTTCTGGCGCAGATATTTTCTTTACCACCTCTGTAGATTTACTTACGTTTCCGTGTCAAATACGAAAATTTTATTTTGTGATGCTTAAACTCTCAATAATAACTACTTTTGATTAATTTCTCTAATTTAAATTGTGTATCCTTTATAACAGATGAGAATAGCTTAGCACATGCTATGTACATGCAATGAACTATGCAGAAAGAATATGTCAATATCAGAAAACGACATACGTTAATGTTTAAATTTTGTTTCAATCAATTACCATTGACTTCAAGACTTTTTGAAGTAAAGATAACGACTCAATATATTATTTACTGTTTGTTATATTTTGATCAATGCAGTATTTATTTATTTCATTATTTGCACAGCCGCTCTGGTTTCAATGGATCTATTGGTAGGTCGTTGTCTAAGTCTGCTATTACCTATGTATCTACTACGTCTCGTATTACAGAAAGCGCAGAACAATTTTTCAGAACAAATATCATACATAAAACAAGATTATTAATAATAAAATTACTTTCAACAAAGGTTTCCTCATGTATCTGTTAAAGCTGATATTGTTATGGTCAACCAAAAGCAATGGAAAGAGTTGACATTCAAAGTTTAATTAGGTAATTAATTAAATATAAGATTAATGTAGATGGAACTCAGCAATAATATCGTTTTAAAGGAATGTCTCTTAATTGCCAATTAATGAGAACTGTGAGGACAGCGGCCAGCCGCTGACTGGTCAGTTGGCGTGTAGGCATTATCGTAAAAGGAAATCTGAACCAGTTGTAAACAGTTCAGGATTTTGCTCCCAGAATCTCATTCGCTGTTGCTTAACGTAGACTTCCATGAAGTAAAAAGAATGACATTGCGTCATCTTCTCTTAATGTAGCAATGAATGTGCCCTTACACAAACTTCTATTGCATTCTTCAATTATCTGGTAAAATGCCGATTGAACCTGTTGAATTCCTTTTAAAATTCCTTACGTTTTTTCAAACTTCTGCAGTTAGACTGTTTTAATTGGCCATTTAATTTTGGTTATGAAGTGCATACTTGGATGTCGTATTTTAGGGAGTGTTTTGTGTAATTCATTTAGCATCTATTTATAATAATGAGTATAAATATGTGCAGGCATGTTTATGATGATAATTTTTCATCCTAGGAAAGACTCACCTCTAATGTACTATAATAAAAGTATGATTTGCTGTCAATTAACATTTTTTCTCATCGCAGTCAGATATTTTCTCAACAGTGTTTGTTAACCATGTGCAACAGCATTTCAGCTTGAAAGAAAATTAATGTATTCAACTGTGCAGAACAATGATAGATTCCCTTACAGACATTTCTAAACCTCTTATTTAAATTTCAGCTTGAAGTACTTTATCAAAATTTATCATTTTTTGAAAAGTCCTTTAAAAAGAAACTTTTTTCCTATTTTATGAATAACATTATTTTTTGTAGATACTTAGGCTATTAAACCTCACGTTATCTAACGATTTATTTCCAGATAGATAAGATCCCCAAAAAAATATCCGCTCAACAAAGGTGTTTGTAATACGTACGTTGCTAGTGACCTCCCATATCAATATATGAAAGAAAATACTTCTCAACGTTAATGATTTGAAACATACATATAGTACAATCAAGTACAAAGAAATATTTGGATTATTTCGATGCATTTAAATACAAGTATAATAGCCTTGTTTATCTCCTTCCCCCTCTCATACTTTTTCTCACTCTTCTCTCTCGCTCCTCTCTCCTTCTCCTCTCTCCCTCTCTCCTCTCTCCTCTCTCCCTCTCTCCTCTCTCCTCTCTCCTCTCTCCTCTCTCCTCTCTCCTCTCTCCCTCTCTCCCTCTCTCTCCTCTCTTCCTCTCTCTTCTCTCTCCCTACTCTCTCCCCTCTCTCCCCCCTCTCTCTCCCCTCTCTCTCCTCTGTCGTTCTCCGTGTCTCCTTTATTCACCTCTCACTCAAATCACCTGAATGTTCAGATACTAGAGGCATCGCCATTAAAAGCGAACCCGAAACTACTGTTTCCACCGCCGTTTATCTCCGGGCGGGCATTAAGCTTTTACTAGGGCGTAAATCTCCGAATCGAGTGAAGGGGGAGAGGAGGAGGACGAGCGAGGTGGGGTGAGAGCGATTACGCAAAACGGAAGTGATAGGTTGGAAGCACTGAAACTCTGGGGAGGAACTCGTTCCACTGGAGACTAAGCACTGTCGTAAAAGGTTTTGATCGGTTGCTGCGGACACAAATACTTGAGTGGTAAAAAAGCACGGAGATTTTTTGGTTTGGCTTTTGAGCAAAAGTTTTCATTTCTTGGATTTTCATTGTGTACAGGCTTCATGAAATTCTTGTCGGTCTGAATAATTGTTGCTGGTCACATTTTTAAGGGAAGGTATGAGTTGGTGTTTTGCTAAATAAAAACCGTCGGGATAATGCGTCGCACTTACATAAAATGAAGAAGAACTGAAGTTAAGTGTTGAAGAGTACTACACTGAACAGAACTACATGTACTAACACAGTACATTACTACGTGAGCTATACACTACTAATAGTACTACACGTACTTATATTGATGTGGAAAATGACTTGTTAAACATGAGATTTTAAAATTAAACACTATTAGAAGAGAGAAGAAAGAAAAAAGTGTAATATCGAAAATATCATTTGTATAACTATGTAGTACTCGCATTTCGTAGAAACTAGGATTAAACACTCGCATACACCCTCTTTCAGATGAGCATGAAAACTATTTGTCTATTTTATTTGCCAAAAGAGTATATATGGAAACTATGTACTCATTTCTAGATATATTTCAGAATAGATTAATAATCATATCTCTAAAATATAATGCATTAGATTAAAAAACTAATTTATACAAGAATATGTCTTTGGTCCCCTGGATACACATTACGTCATTCACTTCATTGGATTCAATAATTCTCATTATTCGGTCACACGTAACTACATATATTTCTCGTACCTCCTTACATTGAATGACATATGAAAGAAATTCAATTCTTTTGACACGTAAGATTACTTAAAATATTCAAACCCTCGCCACTTTTCAAACTGAATTGCACGATGACCATTTTTTTCGATGAACAAAATTGTGTTTCCGAATTTGACGGACCTAGCTTTAAGGAACATTTGGCTTGTCTGAAGTTTCCCATAACAGCAACAGTCCTTGAAGGTATACATTTAGAAGTAACTAAACATTGTGTTTTTTAAATGAGATAAAAAATTGGAATATCTGTGCTGCGGAGAAGATGCTGGAAACCTTAATACTGACGATCGCCAATTTGAGACCTATACCTAGGCAGCATCTTAAGACATGATAGCAAATGAGATGGAGAAATACATCATCGAACAGTTAAAGAAAGAGCAGAAATTCCAAAATTAAACGCATTACTTTACTCCAGTAAAATGTGATGGTCAGTTGAACTGAGATAGAGGGTTGAATTCAACAAAACTATAATGGAGCCTATATAAACATTTGGAACTGATACGTGGAAACTGTCGCAAAAGAATAAAAAAGAATGATATTAGTAGAACTGGATCATCTCAGCTCTAGAATTTCTCGCGGAGAGCACGTAAGCAATAAAAGAATACGTTACAATACAGTATCAGCACGTTTTAGTTTACTGAATTCAAGAAAGACAGCTGTTGTGGCTCGGTCATGTATTGCGAATGCGAGAAAAGAAATGGCGATAAAGAGCCATCCTATATCAACCTGCAGGAAGAAATAAAAAGATCGTGATCGGTAGGAGTACAAGAAGCCATGCGTGCATGCGGTGTCGAGGGGGGGGGAGGAAGAAACAAGGCGAGACCAACATCTTTGGCATCTGAGTTGTGTTATTAGAGGTTAAATTAAGGTTTCTTGGTCTTCGGTAGATGTTTAAAGGGGCCGAATTTATTTGTCAGTTTTTGCAGTGTGTTTTCGTTTGGTTTTTAAAACGTTATATTAAAAAAAATATATTCTGTATCAAAAAACCCAAAACTATTTTCGTATGATTATTGCAGGTGTATTTATTCAAATAGAACTAAGTACGGTGAAAAAACGTAAAGTCACATAAGCAAATTTGAATGAGTTTCTTCATTTAAAATTGGGGGGTATTTGTTAGAAAGATTTGCGGAAGAGATCAGTACATTTGATGAAACGAAGCGAATCACAAAGTGATATCATTACCCCATCTTCAGTCATTACAATAAGTGGACCAAAGATACCTTTAACGTTTCGTAACTTGAACGCAATGTGAACTCTTTAAAACACACAATAAATAATATTTTCATAATTTTTTTAATTTCCATAAAATTCTTCATATATTTTAAACGTTAAAATATCTTTTTAAACATTTGGTGTTTTTTTACGTTTTGGTAGTTTTTGCTGCGCTTTTTGGGGTTAAATGTTTAAGACCACCTGTCAACACTGATAAAAGGTGCGGGAAACCCTAGGACTTTCAACGATGAAGATAACTAATATTGTAATATTATTTAGTACACTTATCATCGAAGTTCAAAATTGCAATAAATTGAAATAATGAGTAGTATATAATTGAGCGTAATAAAATTTATACATTTCAGAATCATTATTCCTAAGAGTAAGAAAAATTTTGCTCGTGAAACGTTTTTTACGTCGATAGGCAAAAGGCACCGCTTTTAATCTAGACCTATATTAATAATTTTCAAAGAGTGCAAAACTTGAAATAGAACTCCACAGTGTCCGATCAGTTTATATGAGCCTATGGTTTTATTAGATATCCAAGGACTCCAAAATCCAAAAACAATGCAACAGATAAGATTTTGACTGAAAAATGTAAATATTTCGTTGGATAATTCAGCCGTTTTAGAATAAGATAATTTGTGGAATAGAAAAATAGTATGTTGATCACACTGCTATTTTAAAATAAGCCTAAAAATGGTGAACGCACATCTGTGAACTTTTACTTTTTTCGTGCATTGGATTGGGGGTATCTATGAGGAGAAAGGAGCGCAGACAGCGACGAAGCAGATGCGTCAAGAGGAGCCGGCGGGGGCATAAGGATTGCATCTCCGCTGTGGAAGCGCCGGGGGCTGAGGACGGGGTGGGGAGGGGTGCGGTGCGGTGCGGGTGCGGTTGGGCGGGGAGGGGAGGGTGCTGTGGCGGTTGCGGTGGGGGGGTGAGGTTCGAGGTTGCAGCTGGGGGCAGGCGGAGCTGGCAGGTGGTGGTGGTGTGGTGGTGTGTGGGTCAGGTGCAGGGTGCCGCAGGGTGGCGTGGGGGACTAGGGCCGGGTGGCGGTGGGGTGCGGTGGGGGGGGTCGGTGCGGATGGGGGCAGTGTGGTGTTGCGATAGTGTGTGAGATGGTGTGGTTGGGTGCTGGGGTGCGGTGGAGTGGCGGTTGGGGTGCCTGTGCGTGCGGTCGGTGGCGGGGAGGGGAGGTGGTGCGCGGCGGTTGGAGTGCGGTGGTGGTGTGGGGAGCCGGTGCGGTGGGTGGGTGGGTTGGTGCAGTGGGAGCCAGGTTGGAGTGGTTGGTGTGGTGTGTGGGTGCGCGTTGGTGGGGGGGGTGCGCGGTTAGGGGGGGGGGTTCCGCGGTGGGGTGCGGTGTGGTGTGCGTGGGTGGGATAGATGTGTTGTGGGATAGTGTGAGATGGTGTGGGTGTTGGAGTGGGGAGCGGGGCGGTGTGGGTGCGTGGGGTGCTGTGGGTGCCTGTGCGTGCGGTGCGGTGGCGGGAGAGGGAGGGTGCGTGGCGGTGCGATGGGTTGGAGTGCGCGGGTGGGTGGTGTGGGGAGCCGGTGCGGTGGTGGGGTGAGGTTGGGTGCAGTGGGCAGGGTGGATGGGTGGGGTGGGTGTGGGGTGCGGTTGCCGGTGGGTGGGGGGTCGGTGGGGGGGGCGGTGCGTAGGGAGGGGGGTGCGGTGGGTGCGCGTGGGGTGCTGTGCGTGCCGTGCGGTGGCGGGGAGGGGGAGGTACGGTGCGGTGGGGTGGAGTGCGGTGGGTGTGTGGGGAGCGGTGCGGTGGTGGGGTGAGGTTGGGTGAAGTGGGGCAGGGTGGAGTGGGGTGGGGTGTGTGGGTGGCGGTTGCGGTGGGTGGGGGTGCGGTGGGGGGTGGGGGGGTGCGTAAGGGTGCGGGGGGTGTGCGGTGGGTGTGTGCGTCGGGGTGGGATAGTGTGAGATGGTGGGGGTTGGAGTGGGGAGGGGTGCGGTGGGTGCGTGTAGGGGTGCGGTGGGGTGCTGTGCGGGTGCGGTGCGGTGGGCTGGGGGAGGGGAGGGTGCGGTGGCGGTGCGTGGGTGGAGTGGCGGTGGAGTGGTGTGGGAGCGGTGCGGGGGTGAGGGTGAGGTTGGGTAGTGGGGCAGGGTGGAGTGGGGTGGGGTGGTGTGTGGGGTGCGGTGCGTGGGGGGGGGGGGGTGGGCGTAAAGGGGGTTTGCGGTGGGGTGCGGTGGGTGGTGTGGGTGGGGTGGGATAGTGTGGTGTGGGATAGTGTGGAATGGTGTCGGGGTTGGGTGGGGTGGGGTGCGGTGGGTGGCGGTGGGTGGGGTGGGCGGCCTTGCGGATGCGCGTGGGGTGGCCGTCGGTGAGATGGGCAATGGGTGGGGTGGGGTGCCGGTGAGGTGAGGTGCGGTGCGGTGGGTGGGGGTGCTGTGCGGTGCGGTGCTGTGGGTGTGGTGGGGGGTGGGGTGCGGTGCGGTGGGTTGGGGCGAGGAGGTACGAAGCTCGCGGGCGTGTTTCGGGCCGCAGCGCCTCCGCGCTACACCACGCGGAGTTAATGACTCCCGACGCTCGCGCCCCGCTGCAGCCTCACAGTGGGCCCTAACGCCCCGATGAAACGATGCGACTGCAGCGGATTGGCCCTGCTCCGCTCGGGGAATGGAAGTGTTTGAGAAAATGTGATAGAAAACAGGAATATTACAGGGTCAATACTATTTGTTTCCATGTGGCTCTTATCCAGCCGAGAGCAGATTACCCTTTAAGTCAGGATGGAACCAAACACTAGACTCTAACACACTTGTGGGCTTCTCTGATCTGGGGTCATAATAAAGCCAGGTCCTCCTTGACAAACCCATACATTTTTTTCTAGATCTTTTATCCAGCCGACAGCCGAACGAGGAGGCACATATTCCACCATACACTAGACACCAACAATCATGCTCCTGATCTGATCTGGAGACAGCAGGACGCAACAACATTGACACGTGACAGAACAGACAAGCAACCTTGCCTAAAGCGGGACTCCAACCCGCATGCGTTCGGATCGAAGCGCCGCGACACGTTCTGGCAACTTCGGCTCTCTAGGTCGGCGGATCGATAATACATTCGTTGAATTAAAGTATCGGTAAGAATAATGTTCAGGATCGATCGTGTTTCACTCAGTTCTAAGGCGGGCAGATTTCACAGCATGTCGTGCAGCATTACCATCCATTAAAATAAATTGAAGATTGGATAGGTTAAGATGATGGGATTTATTAAGAGACAATTGGATTCAACAAATGATTACATCGCGTTTTGATCATTAACTTGGGATCGTCTTCAAACGAAAGGTCTATGAAAAGTATAAAAAATACCTTAAGATGCCTTGTCAGTTAAGATTTACATAAAATGATAACCTTCAAGAAATGAGGACAGTTAAGTTAGGTTATGTACTTATCAATTCGATTTTACCTCAAAATGTTGATACTGGGTCACATATTATACGTTATATAAATATGTGAAAACCAAAACGGTATATAAGTGACGTTTTATAAATTCTAAAAAAAAGGGTTTATTTTAGTGGTTTAAATGAACAATTTAAATGCCGTGGTTTTAATGATTGAAACAAAGCACTTCGACTTTACAGCGACATTGACTTAAACAGATTTCGCAGCATTGACAATGTCATATTGCTCTGTTTTTCACCCATTCAATATAAATTTAATTGGAGGAGGTTGAGAGATCTTCCATCCTAACATTTGGCTAGGAGGAAGTACCATGTTTAGGAGCACTGTTAAATATTCACGTTTACAATTTTATCTAAACTCCAACTGTACTATTTAACTTACACTTCAGATACTTCCACACATTCCTAAACCCAGGTTTTGAAAAAAAATATGAACTACAGAATAATAGAATACTTTAGTTGTTGGATTGAATTGTGCGTTAATAAACAATGCCAATATAATTCATCAATATCCATAGAGATATTTGTAAAACAACGCCGAGAAATTGTGAAACTGGGTGGTCGTTTCGAATTTATCACCAGAACGAGGTCCGTCCAGCGCAACAAGTGAGAGGAAGTAATCGATGTTCAATGTATACGCGTTGCGTTTTCGAAATTACCAATGCATTATTGACAAGACGGATTTTTGAAAATTCCGCGTTAATTAGCGAAGTCAGCAACTGCAACCGTTGCTCTACGATAGGGCTGTGGGTTTGACTCCCGTGAAAATAATCATGTTTTTATTTTGTGGTTAGGGGCAAGAACAAAAACATCAAATGGCTTTCTAGAAAACATCACGTGCCCGAAGTAATTACCTGCTGTGACGATGCATAACGACCCGCCAAAAGCAATTATTTCAATGTAGGTTAATAGACCCAAAAGCGACATGTTTACAGAAACAACTGACGGAATTCGGAAGAGTAATGTTTATTTATTTATTACGCCATAGCTGACGAACTTCTGAAGGAAAGACAGTTCTGAATAAGTAAATAAATAAATTGTGATTTTAAGATGGTGTAAAATCGTATGGACATTCGTTTCTTAAGAAAATCAAAATGACCTATAATTTTCGTAAGTCAATCGAACACTACACAGAAATCCTGATGTAGTAGGTTAAAATGTCAATTAAGGTGATTGAGTCTAAAAGAATAATATAAATATAAACAAAAATAACTAGAAGAATACTTAATTTAATTACCGAAGAGAGTGGGATTGACTTTAAGCGAAATTTAAAAGAAAAACGCAGTAATAATTAATCATAATAGCTCCGGAAAGACTAATATGAGTTTTGTATGTTCAATTGCCAATATTCCATTAAGTTAATGGACGTTGGAATCATTTTAAAAACATCAAAATAATTAATTTTTCGTTAAAGAATTCTACGTTAAAGAATGATTGTTTATTGATATACGGCATATTCGAATAAGTGTTATTTACGATACTTTAAAAGTGAAGTATGTAATATTTATTTTATTATACTGAAAGAGTACATTCAATCTTCAATCTATATCGTTATGTGGACATTCTGACATTCCTGGGGTGAAAAAACATCTCGCCCATTTTAAATTAAAATCGAGGACATTACTTTTATTGGAATTTTACTAACTTTCTCTTCAGGTGAGCCTTTTTTGAGGAGTGTAAACAATGTTTTAGATTTTACGTGCTTTCGCTTTTGTTTGGGCCACTGTGCGCGCAGAGGGCTCCTTCGCTCCTCGAAATACGGCCGCACTTAGCGCGTGCGCGGCGCGGCGCGGGGCCGCCCATTAAAACGGATTCTTCAACCGTCGCCTCCGCCGCGCCGGGGGAGATACCTCGGGGAGGGGAGATTAAGTTACGCCCGGATATTGTGAATGCAAGAGAGTTCTTCCTTGTACGGGCTCGTTGTTGTGACGCCACAGCATAATTAAAGGTTTCATTTTCATTCTGATACTGCGTCATAATTATCTTTCGTAAGAAATATTTCGAGTTGTTTGGCAATTGGGGAGTACAAATACGTAAAGTATGTCGTTTTATTTACTTGGAACTATAAAAATCTGAAAGAAAAAGTATTGTTCTACGTTATAATGCACCGTACACGAGATGGTGTTCTCTGTAGCTAATCAGAATAACACTCCCACACACGTTTGAAAACATCGTACAAACTTATGTTAATTTGTAAGAAAAAGTGTTAGAAAACAATAATAGCAATACTGTAATATATCTACCTGACGGAGACAAAATTAAATATAACTGCATTTACAGTAAGACTTGTATCAAAGAGGTAGTTTATTTAAAGGTCATTGATGACTCAGAATTAGCTTGTTTTGAAGCCTTTGTCAAGTTTATTCAAACAGGAAACAATTAATTTGACAAACAATTTGATTCCTGTTTAAACAAACAGGAATTAATTTGATTAGTTTGTTACATTTTTGTTTTTGAACTCATTAGCGGAGAAAGATTGTTTTCAACGAAAACCCTTGAAAGTCAAATATTTTTACTATTTTTTACTTCATTTTCCATTTGGAATCCATTATTTTCAGACTCGCGTGTCATGAAGACACATGTAAATTCGTAATGGAAATATAAATGGTGTAATCAGTGAACAAAGAGTTCTAAAGATGGAAGAATATTCATGTCTTGGGAGCAGAATGTTTACAAAATAAAGTTGTTAACACAACATGATCCACATTTCTTTAGAAAAATCATTTTAAAGTTGTGAAAACCGCAAGGTCGCAGTCGTCAGTCCTCTTTGAGAAATGGGTTTAAACGCGCACCCTCAGCTAATTAGCCTATTCATCTCCCTGCAAGATTAATGGCAGCCTAATAAGGCGTGATGGAGAAAAGGAGCTGTTTTGGCCGTAACGCTGAGTTCCTTTGATTCGGAATTGCTGTCCAAACAAAGAGCGTTTATTTTTAGTTTCATTGACGTCATTGAAACAGATGATACCATTTTTTTAGAATCCCAGAGGACGATATAACCTTCTGTAGAGGAACTAAACGAAAATATTTTCTATAGGTATAACTCCAATATTTATTAATTTTTATATCCTGTCATAAATTTAAAACATTCTTCGTGTGGTAGTAACAATTTACAAAAGAGCATTACGCCTTTTCTTTCTCTCCCATGCATTCTACGTCCGCACATGTTCGAAAGACGCGCCTCTGCATCATTCGGGTAACAGTGGCCAAACCGGACACACAATCCTTCTTGAACTTGCTTACTTACCCACCCAGTTATATCCTTCACATATCTGGTGTGTTCATTTGCTCGTTCACGGAAATTCTGCAATTACATAAAATACTCCACTCTGTCTACTGCATGAACGGTACTTCTCAGTCCCTTTTCCCTTCTCGTCACTCGTCATTCCTCTCATTCTAGTCGCACTCTCACTCGCTTCATCACACTCTTTTGCTTTAAGAGTACAGATGAAAAGGAAAATCGCGGTTCTACAGCAGTAAGTTTCTCAGATACGTAATATTGAAATATTGCATTGTCTGCGCTACTACCACTTCAGATATTACTTAAAATATTTAAATTCAACCAAGAAGAGAGCAACGCAGTGTTAGCAATGCAGCGTTGTCCAAATTATGCGCATTCGATTGGCGAGTAATATCAATTCTTGACAAAAACTCTTATATTCTTTTGTCTTCAGATTTCAACTTGTTTATCAGTTAGTCATAGTACACAATACATAGTTGATAATAACTCTAATACTAATACACTAAATAAATTACTAATATTCTTCGATTTGTAATATAAAACTAATTTATAACCACCTTTTTATTTTTTGACACCGCCTCAAACGAAATGAGGAAAAAACAAGTAAGGTTTAATATTCGTTATAGCGACTACGGTGAAGAACCCCAAAAAATACTTTAAATGAAAGTTCATCAACACGGTAAGAAACAGTTTTGCCCTCACCGGTCTATTTTTTTAATAAAATAATTTTAAATTAGCACAGGCTCTTATGGAAAACTTCCGCGAGCATAGATTTCTTTAAGTTATGGTAGAAGTTATAAGATGAATGTACTTTTCTTTTATTCCATACGCAGTAAATTATTTTAAGAAATGAGATATTTTATGTGGCATATCTCACAGAATAAACTAACAAACTGATAGAAATTAGAATTAAACTAGAATTAAACGAACGAACTAGAATTAAAAACCTGCTGCAAATTTCATCGTAAACGGAAGTACCGGCTCTCTGCTTAGGAGTTACGCTGTACAAATCATGCTATTATTGTCAGCGCTGTTTATCTTAGGGTTCGAGATAAAACCTCGACAAAATGTGGATTATCAAATAGGTTTTGAATCATTCCTAAAAAGTTAATTCAGAAACACAAGCTAGACTAAATAACAGCTATATCTTATACCGCAACCATCTTGTCGATCAACAACAATGAGCTTCTCAAATATCGATTGCAGCATAGTTGCGAAAAATTTAAATGAACGTTTGCTGATTGCTTGAAGGAAATACATCAGTACATTGAGAATACAAGTAAACATGTGTGTGTGTGAAAGTAAAAATATAATTAACATTGGCATTTTCATTATTAAATTATAATTAAAATAATATTAAATAAATTATTTTTTAAATAATTCATTAACGTTTTTACGTGGCCCGTAGTTGGTGTGAAACCTCACTATATTTCGTTAATTCAGAAGTTTATCGTACAATTGGTAACGGTTACGTAATATAATATTACATCTTCTGTCGTACTCACACTTCAGCTAGCACTTGAAAATCGTCGAATGAAAACAGTTGTTGTTGTTCCAGTCGATAAGTTTGTTAAGAAAAGCGGGTACTAACAGCAGAACTGGGACCTGAATAAATAGAATTCTCGATACAGGAAACAATGTACAATTTGGGAAGCATTTCATCGTCAGTAACTATTTCTGAAGAAAGTATCACTGAACACATAGGCCTCCGCGGCCAGCGTTAATAACTACTAGGCTGTCCGTAAGACACCACATTCTCGCACAAATGTCAACATTTCAACCGCCATATTGCAACTTTCCTTACCATTTAGACCTGAGGAAGGTCGCAGTATTACGGACAATCTGTGTATAGGACGCGGTGTCTCCGACAACTAAGGAAGACTGCCAAGCAATCATTTGGACTTCTCGTGATCTTCGTTTCGTCAATAACCTGCCACATAATGTATTTTAGAAGATATGGGTGTGTGACGATGACTTTACATTATATCGAGTTTCTCGTCGAAAATACGACAAAAATATTTTGTAATACAACCTAGATTGATTAATTTCTGGGCGACAACAAAGCATGGAAATAACGCGGAGAGTAAAATCATTAAATTTGGAAGAGACCATATGTATCCTGAAAAGCGTGGGGACCATAAGCATCTAGTTACCATGTAGGCAACAGAAATATTCCGAGAGTATTATCTTGTAGGTATATGGAAATAATTTTGCCAGGAAATAGGATTGAGAAGATCATATAAATATTGTCATGGGAAAGCTCTGCAGGTCTTTGCACTTTTCTGAGAGCTTACTCAAAAAAAGAGTACTGTAACAGCGAGAGAATTAACTTACTTATCTCTTGTTCATTCACAAATAAAATACGGAGAAATTTGTTGGCACCCATATAGAAAATTGCAGCGGGAAAAGCCAGGTAGATTTCAGAGAAAACTCTGTAAACATAGTTTGCGAGAAAATTCCTTGGAAATCAAAAGAGATGAGATAAAATTCAACCTTGTATAAAGCATATGTTGTATATCCAATCTGACAAGGTATTCACAACAGATTCAATAGACTCGAGTACTTTTGTTGAGAACTTTATAAACACAAAATTCAGTTGATGTCTCCGAGAAAAAAATGTTGGAAAACTTACCTTTGCAAGCAGAACATTAACGGACTCGGATGTCTGTGACATCATTGCAAGCCTTTTTTCTACATTTTCGAAAGATTATCTAGGGAAGCCTACAACAGCAAATGCTTTCTGGCATTATTTCTAACTGTTGCATATATCGAAAATTTTGGGACCGCAACTAATTAGCACAACGCTATTTTTAAGCGTCCTTTTCCTCTCCATTGATAAAGTTTAAAGAAAAATATTGGAGCCATTTTGGGATTGTTTTTAACTTATCACCTTGCTACGTACTTACGTGTTATGCTGCTATATAAATCAGCACCTTTTTAAACAAAACGCATTGTTGAGCTCTTCCAAGCAAAAAGTGATTAAATTATGCTTCATGCACGTGTTGAAACAACATCCTTCTTTGGTGACACAGCGGCGTCTCTCCAATATTTTCTTGTCTTATACTGAAAAATATTTTTTTGTTATGAAAAATGAAATATTAATATTTATTTTACCTACTTTAAACTTTATTTTATGTTGCGATGATTCTCGTAACTGAGTGACAGACATTTGCTAGAGGAAATAGCGTTACTTAAAGTTTAAAATAGTTTTATCATTCACCTCGAAGGTAAAGTGAGAGTAAATTATTTGTTGTAACATTACCTCCTTGTAAAGTTGCATCTTCGTAAATGAATAAATTTCCATGAACACAAATTTATTTACATAATTTATACTTGACACAGTACATTGGCAAAATATATTTATAAGTACAGAATGTGCTATTTCAATTGAAAAAACATTTCCGTCTTCACAAGTAGATGAATAATTGTTTCGTATGTCATTTTGCTTAAAATGCTTTGAGTCTGCCCAGCAGTTTCGTGCCTAATTCTCATCTACTAAAGGTAGTTGTGCACACCATAGCGGACAGCACTATCTTCTGTGCGCAGATGCCCTGCAGTGATGCAAAACGTGAACTGCGCAGGTGCAGAAGATCGTTAGTGCTTTAACGTAACGCACAAACACCCTAATGAGCAGAAGGTTGTGCTTATGGCGTATTGAAGATCTGAGATGAGTTTTAAGCATTACAGAGAAAAAATCTATTTTCGCGCACAAACCAAGTCGCAATTGTCGTGTCGTGTGTTGTCGGAATTGGAGTGCAAACGAGGTCAGTCCTGTAACGCACGAAGCCCGTGATCGCGCTTCCATAACCTTAGCCGCCAACTGGCCATCAGCATTGTTGCGCACTCACGGGTGGTGCTAATGACCATCCGACTCTACAACAACGCCATTTGTGTTGAAAATGCTCATGAAGTTGCGTTCATCTACAGATGGCGTCGAAATAAATAAAAAACATAGAGACTTTCTATGGAAATCGATGTTCCTGACGCAAAAGCGGAATTAGAGTTATTTATTGCCAATATTATGAGGTACACGCTGTAGTGTTTTTTACTTTCTCACTACGGAGTAGAGAGAAAGTTATGCACCAAAGAGCGGCTAATTTTAGGCAGATAAACTCGTATTGCAGGGCTCTAGTAACGAAATTGTGGATAAATCCAGTTTCTAAATTTAGAAAAAAACTCTAACGTGTGGTGTAGCCAGATTCCATGTTTTGTGGACCCTTCATACCGAAAAATTGAATGACTGCAAAATATCTGTCTGTTCGTCCGTCTGTCGACTGTCGACTGTATGTCCCTCTGTGAACAACATTAGCCTGACGGCTACACTGTTGAACCGATTTTCTCCAAAATTGATATTCTTCAATCGATCTGGATAATGTCGCAGCACTTAGAGTTTCAATTTGGGGGATACTTTACATGACGGTGCAAGGACGTTTCCCATTTTTTTTAAAAATATCTCCATCGTTTTTGATTAATTCTTTTGGATAGTGTAAAAGGCGGAGAATGGTTCGGGTCTAATGTTCGTTAAAAACCCTGATATTTTGAAAATTGCAGACGTTCAAATTTTTTAGTAGTTTCCCTACGACTATAATATTAAGATACATTTTTCTTAACATATAAGAAGCGTTTCTCCTTAATGAAATCTGTTTCTTAAAGATAGATTTTGAAATAAGGTGACCTATACTTTTTCAAAAATTTGAGTACTTTTCGCTGAATTTTGAGTGAAAATTCTGGCATGAAAGTACTGTTTTAGTACCACTAGTTTTTACCTGAAATGACAAACTGTATACCAAATATGTAGTGAATACAACGACTAAAATTTCCGTTGACCTCACCGACAAACAGATTATCTAACTTCGTAGTGCTTGAGTGTTTGCGATGACACTAAAACTGGTTTTCGTACTTACGAAGAGAGTATAGTACTAAAAGTATAATACTAAAAGTACTTGAAATCTGCTCGCAGTATATGAAAAATATTAATCATTCCTAAAGTTCAATATATAGATGACAACAAAAATTGTTTACTATTATGACTTTGAGAAGTGATAAAATTAATAATATTTCCATCATTTAAAGTAATCGAATGTATGACTACCACTTTAATATTTATAGCACTTTTGAATCTAGGAATAATATTTGTTTAAAAATTTCATTTTCAAGTCAGAAACTACTTGGAATTTTGTAACCAATATAATTCGTATGAAAGCAAATGCAAAACGTCGTAGATTTACAGCAAAACTGGTCATATATACGACCTGAAATACACAGGAGTCACTTGTACTTTAATTGTAAAAGGATCACCAGGTAGGCGACGAAAGCGGCGAAGAAGGTGAAGAGAAGCTGCAGGTTGACGTCGAAGAAGCCGCAGCAGGAGAAGTGCGCGCGCGTGGTGGCCAGCTGCAGGGCGAACAGCTCCAGCTGCCTGGTGTGCGCCAAGGGCTGCGCCGCGGGCGCCTGGGTGTGCAGGCGGCCCAGGGCGAGGGACGTGCACCTCCCGGCGTCCGCCGCCACGTCGCCGGCCCAGCACAATGACAGCGGGCCCAGCACGTCGCGCGCTATCGCAATGAGCAGGGTTGCCACCGCCATCGCGTCCCGCCGGTCAAAACTGCACAAAACGACTCGTGTTGTTCAATTAATCAACAATAACGAACCCTTATATAAAATAGATACGCTAAAAGCTCAGTTCTAAGATAACAATCATATATCCTCATTTCACGGCCCGGAATCCTTGAACAAGGTAATGAAAAATCCTCCACGTGAAGACATCGTATCTCTCAAACACGTGTTCTTTTTCTCTCCTTACCCCTCCTTGTTTCCCTCCCCCTCCCCCTTTTCACTGCCCTTTTTTCTCTGCTGTTTTCCTTAAATAAGATTTTCTCAAACACGCATTTAAAAAAACGTTTTGACCAGAAAGAGCACTTTGTTCTATCTCTCACGACAGTCCACTACAGAAACTACACATGTGTAATTTCTTGAAAGAGTTCTCAAATGTTTCGCGTAAGATTCTCGAAGCCTAAAAAGTTTTCAGGTTTAAATTAGCTCCATGGGGTGCTGTCTCAGAAAGTTTCTAACAATTTTTTTAATTCCTTTACATTTTTAATATGAAAATTTTGATATTAAAAGGGGTTTTGTTATTCTAAGATATTCTGAAAACCTCATATCAATTAAACGAATGTAGGGATCAATAAATTGAAAAGTTGTGAAAAAGAATACATTGTCTTATTAATACAATACATACAGTATCAGTACGAGAAGAAAGAAAACAAAACCGTGATGTTTTCCATGAGCAGTGGGGGTTTTAAGAGGTCATGTGAGCATTAGCTCGAGAGCCCCTGATTTATGGTTCCATGGGCTGCTCGCTAGTAATGGACGAATGTAGATTATTTGAATAAAATTAGTCTTTTGTACGTTGATGGATTTCTCTTAATGAAAGTCCTTTGAATTAATGAAAAAATTCGTACAGTACAATTTTTGGTTGGGAAATAATCTTTAACTTTTCATAAATCATTACAAAACAATCATCAACAAAAGAACACATGAAAGAACTGCATAGTATGACCAGGTGATCAATGTCTTTCAAAAGAGAAACAACAACGAAAACAAAATTGAACTATCCAGTATTGTTTTCAAACACTAGGAAGAGATTGGCAGACTTAAGAGATAAAACGAAGTCCATTTTTTTTGTTGGAAAATCAATATCCTAAGAACATTCAGATTAACTGATTGAATGTGTGAATGTAAACACTACCATTGCTTTCTATTTAGAGAACACAAATAAGAGAAGAAACACACAGGACGCGGCGCAGCAGAATCAGAAACGCATACCGAGAGTAATGCGGCCAACGAAATCGGCGTAGTCCACAGAACGAGAGTAAAGTTTGTAAAAATTATGAATTTAAAATGGAAAGTACGAGTATTAAGTCGTAAGCGAAGAGAGGGGATGAATTCAGCATGGGTGGGAAGATTAAACAGAAAATATCACCATCTTCTTCCCATAATAATTCGCGATAGTGAAAAACGTTTCAGGTTTCTATGAATATAAATATATTAAAAAATGTATGAGTCGCGAGTATATATAAAAGACTGGTTCTTAAAGAATCTATTGCCTGAGCACTTTGATCGTTCATCTTGGTTATGTCACCTAAAGTTACTATGGTGTTTGTACTTACTGTGCCTAATTAGCGGCCCCAGTGGACCCGAAATAAAATGTGGACTTAAAATTTCACCATCCAAGCTCACACGCTGGATCAGTGGTTCAGGTCGCGGGCAGTTCGCGCTCAATAAATCAGGCTTGATCCATCCAAATTGTGCCGCGCCGATCGGATCGTACTCGTGCTCATAGCCATACATGGAATTGTTTTGCCGCATCGCGTCCTGTGTGTTGATCCCCGAAAATGTTCACTTTTTAATTTCCAATCAATAAACCAAATATACTTTACACTTGTGTAAATCATCTTTTGTTTTGTGTGTTATTTATGAAACATATCTTAAATGTGCGCGCTTTTTCTTAAATCTCCCATTGTTAAAAATGCAGTTAATATTGTAGTCCACATTGTCTATTAATGTATTTATTTGTGAGGCATTTATTAATGTGAGCTAAAATAAAAGGTTTTTAAACCTAAAGAAACTTCTTGTCATTTTTTCTCAGAAGGCAATGTCATTGAGATAAATAGGCACAAAATTGCTAAACAAACTATTAAACACGAATGAAACAAACATTTCTATTTTAAATGTAAGGTGTTTTTTGAATATTTTTGATTATATCCTCTGTGCGTAACATTCCAGCAGTTGGTGAAGACAGATTTCTCGCGTTAACAAAAATAATGCAAGTATATAATTTTCGGTTTAATTGACATTTTATATAACCGTTAATAGAATAAAGTATGTTAGAAAACATTTTGTAGCATCACAGGATGTGAGCGTCCAAGATTCCTAGAAGTACCTGTACTACGTAACTACAGACCGGTGAATGGTTATTGAAGATAATCTCATGAGATCACTTCTTGTCTTCTAACCCAAAATAATGAACAGAAAGTGCTAATGCCTTACATAGAGTTCGAACAAAAGCTATCGCTGAATGTCAATTCCAAGTACGCATTTAGGTTGAAATACTCATGAAATATTATTTTGTATGTAACACATGATTCAAACTATGCTAAAAACAAGTTCATTAAGTAAAAAAAGCTTCCTAAACAGGTAATGTTAACTTACATGTTTGAATATTGATTTTGTCTCGAACAATGCTTACCTTGAATCAGGGACTAGACTGTAATACGTATTGAGTATTAAATCCGTCCAATGGTAGCCCAACAGAACAAGAATGGGCACACCATAAATAGAGCTGAAATTGACGCAGGTTTCTGCTAGTGCGAGGTGGCAACAGCGAAGTTTCCGCAGTTTTTCGTTCCGATTGAAGTCGTCCGGAGTCCAATGCCTTCCCACCCACGCTCCTTCTTTGATGCGATGAGCAATTGTTCCTCTCAGGTTGACGGACAATCGTTGCAAAGCATAATTTTCAATAATATTATTGATAAGCGTGTATCTATCTCTTATTAACAAGTTAATACTGAAGAACTGTAGAGCTAAAATAAAGTTGAAGATATTTCCCAGACAGTACATAATACAATCATAAAAATGTTCATTAAATACAAAGTAGTCGAGAACTGTTTCGCAGATACATAGGAATAAGACACAAGGAAAAATGTAAAGAATAGTTCTTTGTAGTCTCATATTATTTTTCTGTGTCTCAGGAAATAGTATTTCGTCCACAAATTTCACTTGTTTGATCAGTATCTTCCAATTACTTACTTTAGTTGATGCATAAGTAATATGTCCGATAATTAGGGAAATAAAAGCAAAAATACGATCCATAGCCACAAGAATATCTTCAAGTTCATTTTCTTGCACATATATCTTGTGCAACACGAAGAAAATATATACTAAATACAGGATTAATAATGTTATCATCCAAGCGACTGCTGGCACAGAGTGATGTAGTTTTCCCGTTCTTACATCTGCTCGTAAAGTCATAAAACCTACTCCAGCTGACAACCAAATCAGCAGTCTTAGATCTCCCACAGTGTCATGAACCATCTTCAGAATTTCTTTCTTCTACGTTGTAGATTCAATTTCCTTTCAAAGAAAAATAACTTACTATTTCTTAAGGAAAACGAGGAGGAATTGTCTAAAATTAATTTAACATTAAATACAAAATGTGATATCGTACATTAATTATATATTGTTTTATCTCCGACAATTGTCGAAATGCGCACTCATAAGGATGCAACAAGCTTCAAACCATAATTACTGCTTTAGTGAAATTATTATAGCAATAGTTACATCATTACTTTATTATAACACTCCTTTTCGAAGACAAAGTTAGGCGTTGTTTCAAACAAACGGATAACATTACTATCTAATCTAATATTTTCATTTAATGTAATAATAGAAAAAAGTAGAATTTATCCTCACGGCCCGTTAATAGTAACTGTTGTAATCGTTGTAAATACACGTTTGAATGATGTACATTTCTTCCTAACATCGTAACGACACTGAGTTTTATTATGATGTCCATATCAAACTATAGCTTCATCAATAACTACTATAATAGTTTTGTTATAATAATATTTATTATACCTATTCAATATATACATGATACATTAAATCGAAGCTTACACTGTGGTGGATTTTTTAATTTTCCTAGTGTTTATAAATTAATATTTTGTAGGAATATACGCTCAAAGTCAATACTCTAATCACAATTGCAAATTGCAAATGAAACGAATAATTTAATCTCTGAAGGAAATTGTAAAGAATTTACCAAAAATTTATAAAAAATAATTGAATTCTGGTGTTATTTGAAAAAATTTCCTCAGAAAAAAATATCTATTCGTATATTGGGTAATATGTTGAAAATTTCGTTTTCGGGAATTCTAAACGCATCAACAGGGCTAATTCGTAAAACGGTGTACTAATTATTGAAATTCATATTGATAATTAAATTTTAACAATGATAGATATAGCAAATATACCATTTATTTTATTATTTGTCGTCTTTTGATGACTAATAATTTAGCAAAAGATATGAAACCTTGTCTGGATCTCTGTAGTCTGACTACTTCAGTAAAACATGCAGATAATTAACGAAAATATTTTATGAGTTACGAATCTTCCTATTTTCCTGTCTTCATCCTCACAAACAAGTCACATTTCACACTGATCATTTTGAACTGGAAGTATACAACTCGTAGATATTTTGTACTGTAGCTTGTCTGTTGGTTTTAATGGTATTGAATTCTCTACCAGAGTAGCTTCTCGGTCCATTAAATGGGAATCAATCGAAATGGCGTGTCTTCTGTCTACAATAGCGTGTTACACGAAGTAAGGGAGGTAGTACGTGGAATTGACGTCATGTCTCTGTTTTGCTAATACTAGATATTTTTACGGAATGAACTACTAGCGCTTCAGGCGTTAGAGTCTAAAAATAATATTGAATTACATAAAATAGTTTTCAAGTTTGCTTATATTTCACACCTCATAAAGTCATCCGCTGACGAGATTCAAATATCTGACTTGGTTTCTTCCTGTCGCAATATTAATGAAACGAAACTAACCCATTGACACTTACAGGTAATGCAACTTAGTAATTGTCATTAACTATGGAATGCATATATTCGCTTAAACAGTGGCAATGAGAAATTAGAAAGGGGTGGGCAAGCTTCTTATACCGCGGGCCAAGAACCTTTTTATACTGGAGGGAAGGAACGTATCTCCAACTTACTTTCAATTCAACTACTTTAAAATATTAGGTTACAATAATTCAATAGTTTTGTGAAAATTATTAACTAAATTATTAACCCTTCGTTTCCTAAGCTACATATGTTTCAAGTTTTACTGACTCTATACATTTTGTACTAATTATGTTTACATTATTATGAATTTGGAAAATGATAATGAACCAAAGATTTTCTTCCCATGAACTTAAAGAACCCCAAATGAAACTTCCAAATACTTGGGTTTCCAACAGTAACTCCGAATCAAACACACTGTTACTAAGAACATACTAACAACTGAAATGATTAAACGATTGCATAGACTCTTAAAACCTCAACTCTCTGCTAAAAACCTTGTGCACGCCATCAATTCATTTGTTATTCCAGTGCTGACATACTCCTTTGGCGTTATTAAATGGAGCAATATCGACCTCGACAACCTCCAGCGGACAATTCGAACCGCTATGACTCAACACCGAAAACATCATCCCCATTCAAGTACTGAGCGTTTTACACTTCCAAGATCACAAGGAGGGTTAGGTGTTGTAGATCTCATAAATCTACACAGCTGTCAAATTGCATCACTCAGAAGATACTTCCTGGAACATTGTGGGAGACTTGAGCAAGCAGTGAGTGCAGTTGATAATAACTATAGTCCTCTGAACTTGAAAAAGCTTGATATACCTGTTCAGCCAATCGTTGAAACGTAAGAGAAGATTAACTCATGGAAAGCGAAGGCACTGCTTGGAAGGTACCCCCATGAGCTGAGTAAACCAGATGTGGACATCTCTGCGTCGTACGCATGACTCCAGCACAGGGATCTCTTTCCGGAGACAGACGCCTTCATGATAGCTATCCAGGACCAACATTTAACTATAGAAAACACATTCTGAGAGATTCTACCATCAATTCCGACTCGTGTAGAAGATGTGAGGATGCAAGCGAAACTATCCAACATGTGACAAGTGGATGTAGCGGCCACGCACAGTTGGAATACAAAAAGAGGCATGATGAAGTGGCGAAGCAGGTTCACGAATTATTGGCATTGAAAACGGGCTTACTAGCCACTTCCGTGATAAATATGTGCCTCAGAAGGTGCTTGAAAGTACGAAGAACACACACTCTACTGGGATCGCTCTTTTATCACTGACAGACAAGGCAGCAATATACCCGATATAACTTACATTGATAGAAACCATCAGAAGATTTTCCTTATCGATATATCAATACCCAATACCCACAAAATATCGGGAAAATATCAAGAGAAGATCCTGAAGTATACCAATCTCGCCCATGAAGTCACAACTCAGTGGAACTTTAGTAAAGTGACAACTGTGCCTATAATAATATCAACTACAGAAGTGATCCCTACATGCCGTGTTGTTAGAAGCCACCTGAATCAGCAATAAAGCAACCGCACACCTGGTCATCAATCCCGTGAGCGGTTGACATAGCGACCAGTGGATACTGTGAATAATAAAGTACAAATAATAATAATAATAATAATAATAATAATAATAATAATAATAATAATAATAATAATAATAATAATTATTATTATTATTATTATTATTATTATTATTATTATTATTATTATTATTATTATTATTATTATTATTATATCATTTATTTTTTATTTACTTGTGTGTTTGTTTTTTGTTTGTTTTGTTTGCTTACTAGTTGGCTTGCTTATTAATGAACATTACCTTGCTGTGCCTCTGGTATCTCTCCTTCCTGCCATGATAGCCGCGATCAGAGAATGTATTTCCTTCTTTATTGTGATCCAAATTTCTAGTAAGGCCTTGGCCATACCTTGAACGTGTGAATGAACGATAATTATGATAGTGTTTGATAGTGGAGTAACGACAGAATGTGTGGCACGGTAAACTGAGGATGGAAGAGAATATCTGCCTCAAAACCGATATGTTTACCACAAATCCCACAGTTGAGGTTTGAACCCGACACCCGGAGGTGGAAAGCAAGTGTGCTCGCGGCCATGCTAAGAGCCCTCCTGCGATGGGAGTGAAAGCAGATCGGAGCTGGGGGCAGTGGCAGCGCCGTTATAAAAAGTTTCCAGGAACCATCGACTGACTTCCCGCCACGCATCGCCGCCCACAGTCTTCACCCCTCCCTCTCAGTCCCCGCCTTCCCCTCCCCATCCCTCCTCCCCCTCCCCATCCCTCCTCCCAGCCACACCACTGCTCATTTAACACACCTTCCTTTCGCCAACCCAGCACAACACCCTATCCGTCCCGTCTCCGCTTCGCCCCGCCCCCTCTGCACCACCACGCAACGCCGTCTCCCCAGGCACCGACTCTGCCAAGGCACTTGCACTGCTGCAGACCCTTTGCTCCCCGCCCCGCCCACTTGAGGTGGAAATGGTAGCGATTTCTTGCTATCGTCATCCAGTCCGAAAGCTTCCGGATTTCACCCGGCACCGGAAGAAGAGGTGTGAAATATCTTAGGCGTTTCAAGCGGAGCAGCGTTGCAAAACCTTCAACTTCGTGTGTGCTAAAATTTTGGTTTAGAAACTATAACCATTCTAATACAACGTTTGTCCAGTTTTACGTCTCGTCCGTCTTTCAAAATGGTGGTGCAATAGGAATCGATTACAGTTTATTACAGGTTATTCTTTGAGTACGTTTGCCGGTTAAAGTGTCTCAGAGAGTAAATTGATGTCATTGCAGTGTCTCTGACCGTAAGGTCGTAGGGTCCTAGTTCTGACAGTGACATAATTTTCGACACTAGCCAAAAGCCAGTCAGCCACGGTCTGGGGGAGAATTTCAGTGGCCGGTTATTCTGATCGGAAGTATTGCGTGATTTTTCCGATCAACTAGGTGAATGCCGGATCAATTCTCTTACAACCTGAACACGGACCATGCGTGATTTCAACATACAAGGCAAACACATAGAAGGCGACGACGTATGAATATAAAGATATTTGAAGATATGAAGTCGACTTATGAAAACTCGTTACGTTTGCAAACTCACAAGTGGCAACAACAATGTGTGCGGAAAAAATACGAATATTCTGTGAAAACGTCTCAATCTCCAATAATGTCTGAGATGATGAAGGCCTTAGAAATATTGTGACATTGCACAACATTTAGCAGAGAATATATGATTTTCAAAAACATCGTGCATATGAGATTTATGTTAATGAAATCTCAAGACAAAGCCCATACAGACGTTAATCCGTGACTTTACAAATTACAGAAACTTTGTGATATTATAATATAATCTCAAATCGTAATACATTTTCTTTTCTTGATAAAGAAGAGAAATTTAATGAAGGCAAGATTACAGTTTATTATGAGTGGTTGTTTTCCCCGTATAGTAATAAACTATAGAAATAACTTTATTTCTCGTCGGATAATTTTCAATTAGAATTTTTTGTAGTTTATCAATCAGTTAATATTATTTTACCTGATTCTCGAAGGAGTGATAACATTCAGAGACACCTATGTATTTCATTTCGTAATAGATAAAATTACTGAAAATATTAATCATGTTCTACGACAGTGTAGGATAGAAACTTCTTCCACACAAGCAGGTAAATGAAGGACGACATGCTTAAGATACATGGTATTTCTAGGAGGAAGAAATGTTATTAGAGAAACTAGTTAACTTTAATTACATGATTTATATGCAGATAGAAATAATTCTGTAATGGTGTAATATTGCCGTAATGGTTTAGAAACATTTAAAAGAGTATTAAATTACATATGCAATTTCTTATTCTTTAAAGAAATTTTATGACAGGTAAAAACATGTTGACTATTTTCCATAATCTTGAAATTCCTGTTTCTAGTTTTTACATTATTCAAACAATTTATTGACGAATTTACCTTTTCTTCCAGTTTCCGTCTCGTGAAATTTCAAAATTAACAGCATCTGTACTACTTACAAATTTAAAGTACAACTGTTCTGTATTATATGGTTAGTAATGAAAAAATTTGAACCATCAAAAATTGATGTAATATTCTCTTGTCCTTTGAAGATTATTTCTATTATTGCTTGCCTGAAGTTGGCTGACAACTTCACAATGATTTACAGTGCCTCAAAGCAATGATATGCTTATCCAATCTTGAAATAAAGTAGAAAATGACCATTAACTCCACGTATTTTAAAATCACTGGGTATAATTTATGTAGTTTTTGTTTGATGACGAAATGTCCTCGTAGCCACATATTTTCCCTTACATATTATTTTTTCCCACGCTCTGCCTTCAAGTTGACGTAATATAGCCGCAAATACATCGTACATACGTGAGGTGGAACGTTTTGCAGCGATATCTTTGATTACCGCCAACGAACTTTTCCAAAATTATTTTGAACAATATTTCGGATGATATTTTTATTGTACTACAGGTGCATATGTTCACTGTAAAACATTATTAAGTGGTTTTTTTTAGAATGAAACGTTGATTAAATCATGTATACGATATTGTAATTCAATAACAAAATTATCGGTACACAAGGAACGTTACACATCTCAAACTTTTCCACTTTTTGCGGTGAGTGGAGAAACGTTAAAGTTTGCTGATAAGTGAATCGGTACTTATATTCTGATGAAAAGATAGAGCGGATTGATTTTTGATCAACCGAGATGCGGGAATCAAACCAAGAGGTTCAATTTCATAATTAAGTTGTATTGAAGTTGACGATTGGATAAATGTATCCCACCTTGTCACAGAAATTTCTTCCTACGTTTTAATTTTGTGGGTAGAATTAAACACACTTTTCACACCCTGGAAATAAACTGCTCCTCTCAAGACTAAATCACGCTTCTAGAAAATGACGAAAACCATTCTTTAGATGTGTCACTCTTCTTGTACACTGAAAATATCCATTTTTAAGAGAGGCCCGTATCAAACGAGTGGAGGTGAGCGTTCTCCCTTTCATGAAATTCGCATCCGCGTTTACGTAATGTTTCGCCGCTGAATGGCTCCCGTAATCTCGAGTTCCCTCCCACGCGGGGCCTTGTTTCACGCCGCGGGGTGGGCGGTGGGCGAGGTGCCACTGTTGAAAATGGAACTCGTAATCGGCGCTCGGGGGATTCCTTCTAATAAATTAGCTGCTATAAATAAAGCGGGTGCCCAGGCGTGAACGGCCGGCTCGGGGGCGGCAGAGGTGCGCAATGGCGGCGGAGGGAACGGGCAAGACGAACAGGATGAATGATGTCGGGGGG
>BOPP01000020.1:10746472-10773723 GCA_017312745.1 Gryllus bimaculatus
GAATGGGGGGGGGGTGAAGGTGGTTGGGAAAGAACCCGGTGCGTTCACGCGTGCAGCTGTGAGTTGCAGCGGACGCTTTGTGTTCGGGAGGTCCTAGTTTCGTCATGCGGGTGAATAATGGGGAGTGCAATTGAACACGCCGTGTACGTTAGAGTTTGAATCGTGACTGATTTTTTCGTTGACGTTTTACATTAGTCTGAGTTTAATTTTACATTTTTGATAAAGAACGGTAAAAACTGTATGTGACGTATGGAGACGAAATATAGTGTCTGCACGTTTCCTTCAGCTTCAAAATATCTTTCCTTCTCTAGTCTTATACATAGATTAAGTATAAATGTACCAGCGAGCGTAGTGAGAAACATCTGCATCTACACGGAAACGACTTTTCAACACCACAGAAATTGCAGCCACGAAACACGCGCAATACTTTCTTCCCCGTCCTTTACCCACTCTCATCCTGCCCGTTGGACGTATCCCACATTTTCATATTACCTATCACCCCTCATTTAAAAAGACTTCGAAAGACGAATAATAAATTGAAGAAGGATAAGAGAACTTGGAACAGGGATTATGGAATAACCTTTGTACACACGTGGAGGGTACCAGATCTACATTTAGATTATTGGAGTTTCCAAAGAAGAATTTTTGGAGGATCCTTTTTACACGATACCGATTCATACAAAATATTGATTTTCTCAGTTATTATATAGATAGTTATCAAAAAGACACCAGTCAATGAAAATTGTATCATTTGAAAAAATCACAAAAGAATGATTATTCAATTAGCTATTAATGTTAATGCTTAACTTTTATTGTAAATTGAAATATGTAAAATTTAAACTGATTCAAAATATATTTTTATATAAGTCTATATTTAAGTTTTATATATAAGTTTCATTATCATTTGATGACGTCTCAACTTCTGAAGACGACGCAACTCCGCTGGGACTGGGAAAAAGTCGTGGGCTTCCCGTAATTGAGGGTTATGCATCACTTCCGGCAAGCATCCGGGCGCCAGATGCTCAGCTCGCGATAAAGTAGAGAGGGGAATTGGAGGTGGAAGGTGAGTTAAAATAAAAGAAGCGATGAAAGTTTCCTTAAACAGAATTATCCGCTTTGAGAACGGCACTTAAAATGACTAATTTTCGAAAGTATTTTGCGTGGAATAGAAAACTAGCGTAGGAGAAGAAATAAAAGATGAATCATTTTTGCACAATGATTAATTTACGTTATTAAAAGAATATGTGAAGCTAAGGGTTTTCAGAATTCAAGGCTTTTTTTGGGGAGATATTTTATTTTTTATTTGGAGTTATAAATTCAGTAGGGTCGCGAATACTCAGGTTATTTTTACAGACTAAATGAAAAATTCGCCGTTTTCTGGCGCACGATTATATAACTTTCTCTTTTTACGAAGTATTTGTAAGGTGAGAAAGTAAAAGAACTGGGATTTTTGATTTTTAATTAGGAAAGGATGGTGTCTACTTTTTCAGGGAATTGTATAAATTGTACAAATATGAATTATAAAACACAATATTAATAAATGAACACGTTTATAGCAGTTGGAAACTGACACATCTTAGATTGACAATTACTAACTACAAACACAATAATTGTTGATGAGTGAATCTTTTGATTATCGAATTTATTGATTGGAATCCAATGATTGAAATCTCATTATTTCTCGAATTGGTGAAAGCTTCGCGTTGCTCTTGCTATTCCTGCCTACATTGCTGTAATCTCTTTTTAATGAAATCTTTCATTGTTTTTTTCTTATGCTACTTTTTTCATGTCTAATAAGTATCGGTTAATCGAGGGTAGGATAATTTTGAGTTTACTGAATATGATCACAAACTTCAAATGTTACCTACTTTTAAAAAATAATACACTTTTTGACTGCAAAATATATCGTTTCACGGCTTTTTCTGAGATTGTGATAAACATCACTAGTTCGACGAACACATGTAGAACTACATGTGAGGTTGGTGTTCATTAATCGTGCCGATGGCCGAGAATTAAGAAAAATATTTTCAGGTTTGTTTCTTTACGCAAACATAAGAAATTCGTATTTAGCTAAGGGTAATCGGTTGGTTGTTGCCATCTTATGTAGTAAGTTAATAGAGTATTCGAAAACAATTCAATGCTATTATATGTATGTCGCACAATTAATACAATATTACAGTCAAATGTATTCTAAGTTAATGATCAACATGGTGACAACTCATGAAATGAATTTTTGAGGTTTTCGAATGAAAGTAAAAGAAAAAATAATAGTACATCTGTATATTAATAAAGAAAATGAAAGATAATTTGTCGTTTGAAAATATTTACGACTCAGATTTATCAAACAAAAAACTCATAAACAAAGAGTAAAAGTTCGTTTTTAGGCACAACCGCTTCACACATCCATATCCGTCCTCATTCAACGACCTACAATCAGATATTTCGCAATTCACGATTCGGAATAAAACAGCGGAACTGAAACAAGCCTGAACACAAAGCGGCGCAAACTGCGATAATGGCCGCTATTGTTCTAATTTCCGCCCAAGAAGCCGAGTGGAAAAAAATGCTAAGTGGGATTTCGCGGATCAGGCGCGTGCGATGCAATCTGCTGGTCGCGTCAGGCGCGAGCGAACCCGCCCGTTTTTTGTTTTTTGTTGTTGTTTTTTTCGCACACCTCTTTCTTTTTCAAGGCATCTCCCTGTAACTGCTCCGGGTTCACCAGACTCGTTGCCGCCGCTCAACTGTTGGCTCACAGGGGAATGACACGATGTATTGTGGAGTTTTGGGATTAGGGTTGCCACCTCCCCGGTTTTAGACCGGAGACTCCGGTTTTTGAGCTTCATCTCCGGTCTCCGGTTTTTGAAAAATTATCTCCGGCTTTTTTTCAATTTCAATACATTTTCAATTTTTTTACAAAATAAATAGATTTTTCAACTTAAAATTTAAAGCTTTTTCTATTTCATCAGAAATCTTTCCTTTCCTTCTTCATTAGAAAGATAAAGAGCAGAACATGAAAATTGGTCTTGCGATTCTTGTGTTATCGCCATACGCTGTCTCTTTCATTCTACGCATATCAGACAGAGACAGCATCTAGCGATTATGCGAGAATCGCATCGCGCAACAGTTTCAAGAATAATCCCCCGGGAATGCCATTCGATATCTTCATTTTGAAGATCGAATTTTCGTTCGTTTTTTCTTAGAAAATTATTTCTTGGAAACATTAAGATAAAGGTACATTTGTGATACGTGGGAACTGCACGTCATGTATTACTTGTGCGAAAACTAAGAAAAAACGAATTTCATTTCATTGATTTTCTTTAAAAAACTGAGCAAATATCTCTGCTAAAAAAAGCTCTGAGCAACGAAAAGTATAGCTGGAAAAAGTAGAATGTTATCAAAGTGTAACACTATTTTGAATAAATGTTAATTATTTATAGATCACTAGAAACCAAAGATATGTAAATATATTTTAAAGAAATAAATAAAAGTCTGCGTCAATTTCTTTTTAGATTTCAGTAATTACCCCCCCCCCTGGTCGCAGCGGTCCCGGTTTTCTGTAATTGGCAAAGTGGCAACCCTATTTGGGATTATTATTATTATTATTATTATTATTATTATTATTATTATTATTATTATTATTATTATTATTATTATTATTATTATTATTATTGTTTATTTCTTCATCAAATCTAAGACTACAATGCGGTGGCAAGCGGCGGCCAAGTTGCAAAAGAGCGTGGAGGTATCCCGCATGTGTGCACATTTCTAGAAAAAAATAGAAAAGGAGAGTTTTGTGACATTGTGTCTGTGAGCAGCCAACCTGGATGGCCAAGGTGGCTAGAGCGTGTGCCGACATAGCGGCTCGGTCGGAATGGTCGTGGGTTCGAGTCCCGCCGTGGGCATGGTTGTTTATCCCTTGTCTTTCATGAGTGATCAAGGAGCTCGCAAGTGTATCTAGTGTAACGGTTAATTCGTGTCCCCACGAGGGACAGTGGAGGCCCGACCCATAGCCCAATTCGGCATCTAAAAGCTAGAAAACGCCCCCGGAAAAAAAAAATTACGGACACGTCAACTGCTATGGTCATTAATTCAGTTAGTGTAATGAATGTTTTTTTCTCGAGAGTTAGCGGTGTTCCCTTCTCACTGGATGGCGTGATCCGGTGCCGACGTATACGGTTGCTTGCGGGTGATTTCCACTGCCAGTTATCTCCTCCAGAGGAGCATTGCCCCAGTGGAGACAAGGGTCTAACCTTCCGATGTGTGTGGTGATGTAGCGGATGTAAATGTAAATGTGTGTACGGGGAGAGAATAGGACAAGGAAAAGAAAGGAGAGATCCGTGCGGTCTATGGCCCATTTGTTAAGGTATTACTCCGGTACTCGTCTGGTATTGATCGGAGAAACCACGGAAAACTACCGATCAGAGCAGTCGACCACTAGAATTCTTTTCAGTTAGCGACTGAATGTGAGCTAGCTACGAGTATCTAGCTAGTGTGGAAAGTCCACCACCGTTAGGACTCTAGAACATTCTGGGCAGATACATTGCAGAGGCATCAGCAATTTGGGTTCTGAGCTAAATTCAGCCAATTCGCGCTTGTAAACATTTCGCATAATCGACATCACGTTCAGCTGAACGCCCGCAATGAATGTGTTGGAAGCCAATTCAATCCTTCATCACGTGCACTCGCACGGACCCTATCGAATGACAGAAATTGCATTTCGAAATCGCAAACGGGAGAAAATTACTTGGGCTACTGGTAGTTATTGAATCACTTTTAATGAGAGTATGCCTGATAGAAATAACTCGTTTAGCAGAAACTGACATCGCATATCAAAAATATGTGTTTTTCTACACAATGTGGACACATCACATACAATAACTTTAGAGTACGGTCATGTCATGTCAAGCTCGGCTTTTTGCCATTATTTGATCATTCATTTTTAACCACTAAGAATGAGTTAAAAAAGATTGTCGCTCTTAACAGCATTATTAATAAAAAATATTGGATTTGTAGATATGATAGTGCTTTTTTACCTTATTAGTTAAGAATTAACGCGAATGTTGTTACAATAAACCATCATACTACGTACGTAAACATTAACAAAATAGAAAATGAAAGAAAAATGGTTATACTTGACTTAATTTTTAATGTGATAATTAATATATGACATGTGCGAATTATTAAGTACGCGCTTGTGTTGTCAATAAAGACGTGATTTATTCTTAATACAAAATTCATTTGCTTAAGAAGCAGCAACGGCATCAGATTAAATAAAGAAAATAAAAATAGCAATACTCATTCAAAACAATATCACACACAAACCGAGGACAATATAGATTATTGGTAGGATAATATTTCTTAATTTTAAAATATTTAAAAGTACTTAATTACTCTTGTTGAACTGCAAATTTACTTTTTTTAAAAGTCTTTAATGTGTACTTGACTGAAAAAATATTCACAGAATTTTAATTTAATACTATGGCTACACCCACTGTCTTTGACTGCAAATTTATACTCCTAGTTGATTAAGACACAGAATAAATACCAAATATATGTTTAAATTATAAGGCTATTTACAAACATGTTTTGTAGGGAATATTCTAGTGAATACTAATATTTTAAAGGATATTTTTAAACAAGACATTACAAAAATTACATTTTAAAAACGAGACAAATTTATCTCCTGTAGGTCAGTTGCACCAAGCTCCACGTGGCTAGTTAAGTGGCTTCAGTCGTGAAGGTCGCTGCGTACGCCGAGCAACGTGCTAGCCGGGACACCTTGACAATTTCGTCTGTCGTGTTTGAGCAGAAACGTGCCCGTGCGTTTTGTGTTGGCGAAGAATGGCCTCGCAGTCCACTCCCACTTATGTGTTATCGCAGAACCGCGGCGAGCGGCGCGGAACGAGGGAAGAGCAAGGCAGCTCTGTGGAAGCGTGGCAGGGATTGCTCGTTGAGAGGGTCGTTCACACGCAGCTGTCGGTGACTCTGAATTGCCCGTGATACAGGGGAAAGTTATATCGCAGCGTATTTCCTATCTGTGCAGATATTTCCTAGCAGTAACATACACTAGATAATCAAATAATACCCTCTGGTTAGTTAGTAGTAATATTCATCATGAAATCGTTCCGAATTACAATGTATTAATTTAGTTAGTTTCACTCATGAAGCTGACAGTGACTGATGGTCGAACTGTTACTATCAAATAATGTTTGTTATTATTATTATTATTATTATTATTATTATTATTGTCATTCTAAAATAAAATTAAAATCTCATTCGCTGGTGAAATATAAATATGACAATCATGTTTACAGTCAGTAAGTTGCAATGGTAGAGGGATACTGTGGTCTAACGTAATACGTATTTATTTTCGGAATATTTTTTTGTAAAGAATGCCTTGCACAAACTTTAGGTACGTTTTACGTAAATTGTATATACCGAAAATCAATGCTTCGTTCAGACCTCAGAAACGCACAGCGAATCGCCAACTGCTCCTAAAATGTATTGTAGCAAAATAAAACCGAAAATACAACGCGCAGGGGAACTTTGAATGGACGAGACTATGATAGAATTTTAGCAAGGAGAACAAATTATTTATACTGATTGCTATAAAAGTTTCTCTCTCTGGTTGCTGTTTAGAGTTTTTCTTTTTTGTTTCTAGAAAATGTTAATTACTTTAGGCCCAGTATTATGACATAGGAACATGAACATTTTCGTCATTAGATTAACAGTTACTGTCATTAAATCACGATCCGATGTTGGTGGAGAGTACTCACTCGCTTCTGATCCTGTCCATACAGCTTATCGCTATTTTTCAGAGGTTTACCCATTCGGTAATCACAATGTGCGTCACTTAACATTATTTTTTTCGCTTTTTTTTCATTCTGCTCGATGTAGGAAACCACTCTATTTTTCAACGCAGGTATCTTTGTATAGTATTTCTAACACAAGGAGTGAGTCAGCAGCCACAGATCACATGGGCAAGTCAGTGAACCGTATTTGTAAGAAAACGATTTCATATGTTGTTGGTGTATCAGGAAATATGCTTTACCCGCATACATATTTTATTATTAATAATTGGTGTGTAATATAATTTAATGTTATCAACCTATTATTCGAATTTTGTAAGACCAAACGGTAAAAGTCATAAAAAATGACACAAAATACAATAGATTTCCAGAAATAATAAAATGATAGTACCTGTGGGCCTCAGAGGGCTGTGTTATTCACCTAAGAATTAATAAAAGAACAATGACCGACCACTAATACAAATTTATATCACACTGAGTGATCAACATATGACTAATAATACTGAAAAAATGACAATATGGCCTCGGCTAAGGAAATGGTAAATGAACGTCGAGGTTAAACATTTGGCCAATTATTATTAGCTATGAAAGGGAAGTATCGGGATTTGTAACATTAAATAAAATTATTTTAGAGTATTTATACAATTTGAAATTATTATAAACATTATACTGAAAAGGATTTCGGCTGATAGTTGTAGCATTGTCAATATTCATTCCAGTGCTCTAGGCAACATATGGGCAGAGATACTTTCATCTTCCTCGCGTGTCAACCTAGTCCTATGCATTGGGATGATAACAATTATGTGAAAATGTACGAGTTGTTTTTGTTTCATATATACATAAATATATAATCCTTTTTTATAAAAATACCAAATACATTTAAATACTTTTACTCTGTGTACTTAATATTTAACACTTCATATTTCATACCTTTCTACTGTACACTTTATATTTTTGATATTTTATAACTGGTCATATTATAATAAATTTAATAATAAAAATAATCATAATAATTCGCATTCAATAAAAACGCAAAATTTGAATGCTGCCTCTAATAGAATCGTAGAACCGAGACGGCCAAGTTCAAATAAAACCGCCATTTCTGCCATGTGACCGATGTCATATCTGGTCTTGCGCAGTCGAAGCGAAAATTAGAATACTCTGCGGTAGTCTAGCATTTATTTCTTGGCTGTTCACAGACGGTTGTGAAGGATGGAGGACTGTCGACAAGATCGTGACACCACATACTTCGTAGATCGTGGTAAGTGCTGCCGACTTGCGCTGATGGCGAATTGTATCAATATTAGAACCGACCTCGTCCAAGCTGTCTGTCCATCCAAAGCGAACAATGAATGAGCAGATAATTATACACTGTCTTACCTGCTGCTCTAGTAATTACTGGAGGTTGCAACAATGAATTACGTGCAATGGACTAATTATTGATGTAATTGAGGTGGACATTTTAACATGACCTCGCGATTTCGTAGAAATTAACTGAAATAAGCAAATCGTTAGATAGTCGTTGATATAAAAAAGTGTGTAAACAATTGAAAGCACAATCAATACGAAATATAAAATTAGTTTTAGAAATACAATAGTCAAATATAAAAGATGAAATAACTAGAAAAATACTCGAAAACAAAATGGCCTTGAATATTAGTATTAAATATTTAACTTGGAGTTTAATTGTTTGGTGTGAAATAGAGTTTTAAACTTGTCATATACGGTTATAATAGTTTTTTTTAAGTTTATGTAACATAGTAATAGAATATTACTGTTTTTGATCTTAAAGAATGTTATGTTTTTAAGGTTTATATCACTTAACCACTGAGTTTTTAGTCTTCAGTCTTTAGTCTTTAGACAATAGACACTTCTATTGTCTATTGTTTAACAGCTGAATGTTTGGACAGTTTTCTCGATTGAAGATAGTATACGAATTCATCGATTCTACCAAGTATTCTAGTACCTGTAAGACCTTCTCTTCGTTGAGAGTCGATCACATTTATACTTAATAATTTCCTTTCACTGGATTTTTGATGTAGCGGTGATCATGGGAAAAGAAATAAGAAGAGGTAAAATGCTATAGAAGAGATGATTATTTATTTACGTGGTTATACAGAAAGCGACTCACGGCACGAAGATACATAATTAAATCACCTATGCCACACTGCGTGATCAAAGTTTTTCGTAGCTTTTTTCGTTAGCGTTTTCGGTAGTAACCTTCGTCTCCGACAACGTCTTCTCTGCTCCACGCGCTGCCGAGGTACTCAACTACATTTTACTTGATTCTATTCTTCTTTTCTATTTTGCATTAGTAATGCATTATTGTTAATCACAGCGCTCCTAGATGTGTGTAAGACTTGCTTAATGGCATCGAAATCCCGGAGCGTAGGATCGACAATGGATGTTGATTTTGAATGGAGGAAAATCCACTTCAATCGAGTCTTTATTGCGGCGTGAAAGGCCTTCGGAAAATGCGCGGCTAAATCCTTCGAAAATGCCATCCTATCTAATTCCCATATTCACTTCACCGGGAACAAAAGTAATAGATAAATGTTACTAAGATAGTTATTGTTTAATTCCATTGGCAATAAATCAATCCTTTGGAATGATAATGTTCTAACGATTTCAGATATTTCGAGTAAATTGATGTGTTTCTTTAACACATTTTGTAGACATATCTCCGCCGATAGTAATGATTTTTACAGTAGCTACCTGATCACAGATTTTAACACAAATTTGTTCTAATTCTAACAGGAGTCAGAAAGAACCTTTTTGCACTAGCAACGCTAACACTGAAAGTATGAGAGTCAAAATGTAGCGGTCGCTGGAGTCCTGTAATGTATCAACTAGAACATTCGTAGACATTTTACTCCACGGGAGGGAGGTCAATAGATACGTTTCTATGACGCAAACAAGGATGCTCCTCCCAGTTTCTCACCTCGTTAGTACATTTCGTGTAGTCCGGTTGCTCTCCCTCGTCTCCCGCCGGCCCCGCAACGCCCTCGCGCTGCGCTCCTCGCCTGCCCCGCCCCGCCCCGCCCCCTCCGCGGGTGACAGGTGGACAAATGGAGGCCGCGGCGCCGCGCGCGCCTGTTGACGGCCCCCCGCGGACGCGCAGCGCAGCGCAGCGCAGCGGCCGTGGGCGGAATTACAGCGGGCGGCGCTCGCCAACGCACCCCTTCCGACCTTGACGCAGCCACAGGGCTGTTTCTGGCTTGGACACCGTTGCGCTTTCCCTTCGGGGTTTTGTTATTTTATTTTTGTATATTATTTTTTATATCTTAGTTTTCTTCATGTTCCTCTGTGAGCTTCGGCGGGGCTTGGAGACGCTTGGTGAAGCCTGTAAGTAGGCGAATGATAGATACAGTCATTGATAAGTGGTTTCAGGCATGTCAACTGCTAAAATCATTACGTACGTGTAGTGCGTGCTTTTTTATTCCGGGAGGTGGTGGTGATGGTTCCCTGGTGGGCGGTGATTTCCCGCGCTTACCCGTCGACTTGCGGGGTTCTCACCAGCGGGGCATCACCCCAGTCGGGGCGAACTCTAAGCTCCCGACCGGCCTCCCGTCATGTGTGGGAGTATAGTGCATTTCAGAGTGTGTCTGTGGAAAGTATGTAGAAGGAAAGAGCGCGCGGACGTGCCCGTGGTACTACTCCAGCATTCGCCTGGTGTTGATCGGAGAAACCAGGAGAAGCTACTGATTAGAGCAGTCGGCCGCTGGAATTCTCCTCCAGAAAGCGGCAGAAATCGATCTAGCTATGTAGCTAGAATAGAAAACCCTTGCATTGCAATCGGGGCCAGAACCCTAAGACCTCCATTGATACCCATAATGACCTACACCGTGTAAGTAAGCGAAATTCGAAACTGCAAGTTAGGGTTTTGTGTAAGGCATGGTCGGTTTTACCATGTGGTTTGCTTTCTGAAATCATCACGTATAGTACTCAATTATCCATCAATGCCGTTCACCCTTCAAGATCGCCATGTCATTCTTCAGAAAAAAAGCAAAAGTCTTGCCCCCTGACCTGGCACGAAACGTTATGCCTGTGTCTTTTTCTCCTTGACCACGTCTTCTTGCAAGAAGTTTGCCCTATTTTGCTTCATGAACGTGCAGTTGAATTCTCTTTGATCCTTGATGTAGAATTCAGGTCTCTCAGGTCGTCTCTGCTATCTGTGCAAATACATCCTCTATTTATACTTATTTACTTTTTTTTCAATTCAACTCTTCTCTATTGTGCAGAGATTTTTTGTTCTACAATTTGGCATTTTCCTCTAATTGGTTTGTTCTCCTTGTCTCTCACCTGATGTAAGATTCTCCTTTTACCTCCTCATTGTAAAGTAAATGCAACATCTTTTTTAGTTTGTACTTCTTAGTGTGTTATTTTCAACTTTCACACAGTTGTAAAGACATTTATGCCTTCAGCACCTGTGATTAAAGAGAAAAATTAATTGTACTGCACTCTATTTATTTATACATCTACTTCCGACTGCAACTTGCTGCAAACTTTTTCTTTATTTAAGGCTCGTAGTTACTTTTAATTCATTCTTAATGTCTCTCTCTTTCGCTCGTTTCTTTCGTTGTTGAAGTGTAAATGTCATATGTGGCAATTGTATGCCTTTCCTTTCGATTTTCCCTGATTTTTATTGAACTGTAAAGGTAAATTCTGCCTCCGTCATTGAAATTGTATGCCTGTCATTCTTCTTTTCTTTGCTTGTCGGTCTTTGTCAAATTCACCTTGACTACTAATTGGAACTTCTCCTTTAGACCAATGTTCCAATGCCCAGGAAAAGTGCGCTGTTCAACGATGCTGAGATGTATAATTCGCCATCGTAAAACAATTCGACAAAAAACGGGGCACTTCGTCGAGAAAAACGAACAGTCCAAGAAAGAATTAACTTGTATTCTAGAGAAAATAAAAAAATACATAGATTTATTAATATTTTAGACTTGTGCATTTCTGTTATCTACGTTATTTGTATAGAATACCGTTTTGAGGATAAGTTCACCTCAATATTTAACATCAATTTGTAGATTTCTCTCTACTTTGCGTGTTGTTGCAAAATTGTTTTTCAACAAGTGCATAATGGCTTGCAAAATTTTCGTATTTCACATTTCCTTTAAAATATACCAAAAATGAAAAACCAAAAATATGAAAATACAAATGCAGTTTAGGTGTAATTGATGACTATTTTATCTTTACGTGGGGCACGAAATATAATATCTAATTGTGCAGTCTTGAAAGTCTGTGTCATTTTATCTCTGTGTATGATTTGAACATTTTTGCGACAGAAACAATTCACGGTTTTTTAAATTCGGGGACAATTTTGGGTATGGTATTCGCTAGCAATGCTCCAGTACTACAGGAATATCTCATTAAGCAAGAAAATTACCGAATGCGAGAAATGTAATGTGAAACATGCACCGCATTTACATTGCAAGGAAGGCTCTAAAAATGTCTGTTGATCCCGCAAACTTACCGATGAGTTTACCCGAAACCATCAAACGTGGACCGTTCCGGCAGGCCTCTCGCGGAACGCTTTTAACCCGATGCTGTTTGTTTGGCCGTAATTCCCCAAATTACGGGCGGTTCCATCAAAGGTAAGCGCAACAGCACGGAGCTTCCGGCTTACCGGAGTTAATGATCTCCCGGAATCAGTGCGCCGCGCCGCTCGGCGGAAATTCAGTTCGCGGTTTAATTTCCGCAACGGCCGCCCGTGGCGCTGCTGTCGCAGACAGAGGGCGCCATGACACGGCGCCGCCGTCGTCGTCCTCGTCGTCACGTGACGGGAAAGGCCCCGCGCCACCCAATCTCGCGTCCCCTGGAGGCAGCAGATCCATCTACGCCCTCGCAATTCGCAGCGCTGAGGTTTACTGCGATGCACAATGGAACTCCAATGGAACTCCAAAGCAATTGCAGCGCGCAATATTAGCTTAGTTTGCATTCGCAGATAGAGTAGTCCAGCCCCAATGGCCAAGAACGCAAGATTAATCATACTGTAGAGGAAAACCGGAATTCTGGTTATTCATTAGTACCCGAATATTTTTTCTGCGTTTTTATGATTTGCAAAATAGATTTTCCAAAAAGACAGAAATGTATGTAACTTACAAATAACGTATTGTTGACACTGATTACTAGTAGTACTTCTATTTTAACTTCTGTATAAATGCTTTAAAATTTCAATATTTGCTCACAAATATTTTCAATAATTGCTACCCTGGCTTGGAATTTATTTTTCACGTCCTTCGAAGACGTTAACAACAACAATGATTTTAAGTTATATAATTTCTTTAAGAATATCAATAAAATTGTTTGTGATGAGATTTGTTATTATATTATTATTATTTGATTTGTGAAATAGAGGAACAAATAATTATTATCTATGTGGCTGTCCAGGTGCCGCCGCATCCTAGGCACAGATGTCAACAGTTCGACTCTTCTCGGAGCAAGATACATTTAATTATTACAAAAATTACAAATGAAATCATTACAGAACAAATAGAACATTTCTCAAATACAATAAAGACAAGAATTCATATTTCCAGAAAATTCATAATTAAAGAAAGCGGAGCATTGTAGAAATGGGTATATGAAAAGCTCAACAGCAATGCACTCACACACTGTTTTGTCTAAAGGTCAACACCTAAAAATCAGCGTGTTACGCGCATTGATATCGCCTCAGAAAAGGTCACAGAGCTTTTGACGTACTTCAGTGAAGCTTTAGAGTCCCTTTAGAGAGCTTCAGTGGGTTGTGCATCGGCAATAACTATTCGTTTCTTTTTTGCTTCTCCCTTTCTCATTTACAATTCCATCTCTTGTTCTAATATTAGTTATTAAATGTTAATATTTCTGAGACCTTGTTCTCGAAGAGGTCATTATGTTGTTAAAATCTCGCCTTTCGTAAGAAGAGAAAGTTTTGTAATCGTACGCCGTAATTCGGCGAATTTTCGATAGAAAAACGTACTACCATACCCTGCTAACAAAAAATAGGGTATATCTTGTTCCTAAATATGGTAAATTACTTCCTCTAACACGTAGTAGACGTTGTAAACAAATCCCATGTTCTTTTGGTCCTTGATATCGAAACGTCGACTAACGGCAAAACATTTAATTGTGGTATAAGCTAGCGCCAGAACTGTTCCACCAAATTCTAGGAAATTGATATTCCTCGATCGATAGCTCAAGGCTCTTTGGGTTTGAAAGGACACTTTAATTTTGGTGGATACTTTACATGAAGCTTCATTTATATTTTCAAACTTTTCTCAAAAATGGCTCCAAATGTTTGGAGTAAATTTTGTTAACGGATAGCAGAAAGGACACATAAAAGAATGGTGCAGATCTCATTTTGGTTAAAATCCCCAATTTTTCGAATATTGCAAAAGTTTAACTTTTTCGGCGTCTTTTTACCAATATTGAAAATGAGATTTTATCCTTAATAAAACTGCTCTGTAAATAAGTTCTATAAATAAGATCTTGAAATTGTTCAAGTACAATTGTTCAAAAACATGAGAAATTTTTGCGTAATATTGCTTGAAAAATAGACTACTTTAAACCTTTTTTTAAATGTCCAATTTTTATCTTTACATTTTCTCTTCATATGTGTTAGAGAACGATTTTCAAAAATAGTGCTAGTTCCATTTCCGCCGTCCTGTCTATATTTTGATTTTTGGGATTTGGGGTTTTGACTTAAATAAAATGTGTTTCCCAAAATCAGCTGTTTAAAAATGGTTACTAAGAAAATTTTGAAAAGAGATTAGTTTTTCAAAATTTATGCTTGAAATAAATATAAATTATTTTAAAAAATCTCAAAAGCAACTCCACGTATACAACTTAGAACTCTTAAAAGAATGGCGTAGGTCTCATTTTCGTTAAACTCTGAATTCTCCAAAATTTCAAATTTATAAATAAAGTGAGAAAGTATGTGCTATTGTAGCTCCGTCAGATAAGAGTTCTAATGTTTGTTGCATTCATGTGTTGAAAAACAAGAATTATTGTATCATGGCCACGATATTTTTTTATAAGAAGTAACTGTGAAGCAAATAAATCCCCATCTAGTATGAAAACAGAATGGTGAAATAGTTATTCGCGTTGCTAATAGAATTAAATGACTTCGAAATTTTTCGCGAAGACATCGAATTTCTTTTTTGTAGGTTGAGGCCCGTTTTCCAACACATTTGATATACAACACTCTCTGTTTTTGTTGCAGTCTTCATTTGTACATTGTTTCTTTATAACGGTCCTTTGTCACAAACTAAAATGATTACAATAATGTCATCTTTGTATAACTGTAAACGACATTTTGAGGAGCGGAATGAATCTTGTCCACATCTCAGATCTGCTTTTGATAAATTTGAAAAAACAGATGATTACTTAAAATATTTTAGAATACTAGCTAAAACTCCAGAGATAGAATATTGACTTGAGCAGTATTCATTTTACTCTGCTGCATCTCCCAGACTGGGAACGGCCGTTGTGGCGAGTGCCCACGGCACGGCCCCTGTGGCGCCCTTCCTTTGATCACTCTACCGTCGGCGGTGACAGCCGCGCTCCCTCTTGCCGCAAGAAGCCAGCGCTCACCGCTGCGGGCGGCGCTCTCAAGCCACGGCGCGGAGAGGCGGCACGCGTCTCCTTCGATATCGCGCGCTCCCCATGCAGACAGGTGGATCCGCCGCCGCTGCCGCAAGCCCCGCCCATGGCCCACGCCAACGCCCCCACCCACCCACCGCCACCGCCACCGCCACCGCCACCGCCACCGTTACTACCCACGCCCCCACTGCCGCCGCTCCCGCCCACCACCCCGCCCGACACTACCCCCGCCCCCGCCTCCGCCTCTCTTCCCCGCTGCCGCCTTCGTCCCGCCCCCGTCCCGCCTCTGCCAACACCACCGCCTCCGCCTCCGCCCTGCCTCTGCTCCGCCGCCGTCCCCGCCTCCGCCCCTGCCTCCGCCCTGCCTCCGCCTCCACCTCCGTCTTCGCCACTCCCACGCCACCGTTACTCTTCCGCCACCGTTACCACACTTGCCGCCACCACCACCCACCGCCACCAACCAACACCACCACCACCACCACCACCACCACCACCACCACCACCACCGCCGCCGCCCGTGCCGTTGAAACCGCTGTCCCTGGTGCCCCTGTCCCTGCCCCTGCCATGCCGTCACTCGTGCAGTTCCCTACGCCGCGGCGCCGATACTGTGGCAGACTGAATTCATGTCTTCCAGACTGAGGGAGCTCACTGTTTTCGGCAGTGTTTAAAGAGAGCATTCCGGCCTGAATAACACAGTCAGATTGACTTCACAGTTGGTTCGGGAATTCGAGAAGTTCACCTTTTGACCCCACAGGAAGCTGATGACAGGGAAGAACCGGCTGATACTAAGTTTATCGTAGAAAATGAATGAGTGATATAATATTCGTGGCGGTTCGCCTTCATTTCCTTCACAAAAACTCAATATAAAACCATTCGTATCGTCCAAGAAATTCAAAGCGCCAATTATTTAGACAAAACAGTTAAAAGCATTGACGTTAAAAATTAATCACTTCATGAATAATATTTCTCTTTTCGTGACAAGTTAATTTCTACACACCTCTTCGAGTATTTATTTGCAACCACGACCTACTCGTATAGGTAATACTTGGGTCTTGATTGCTGCCAAAAGAAATGTACTCTTGAATTGAATTGAATTTGCCTTAGTTTACGTGGCGAGACTCGGGCCATCAGGCCCGCTCTTCCGTCTGACCACGCAAATTTCGCTACGCTCCTTTCACCAACTAGGAGAGAAAGGAGTTATTTCTTGGGCGAGAAACAGGCGATTTGATTTTAGCTCAGAGGCGTCATTTAGGCTTGAGGATCTTTTACATGCAAGTAAATCTACGAACATGGGCTTTACTTCCCCTCCGAAGGAAGGCGTATAAAGGGCGATTTTTTCGCCCTTAAAAATCCTCGGCTTCGATCGGGTTTGAACCCGCCAACTTGGGTACAGCAGTCCAGTACGCTAACCGATACACCATCGCCGCCGCCTCACCACTCTTCTCCAACAATTTTGCGTACTTTTCAATTCGCACACATTTTCCATCCACAAACATTAAACCTCGTGAAAACCAAGCGCTATCCCCATACGTCTCACTTCCCGTAAAATCCCAAGCTCCCCTCTGCCCGCGCAGGCCGCGCTCGGAAACGGGCCGCAGAAGAAAAGGCTCCGCGGCGGACACTAAAGATCGCCAATTAGGAGTCCGCTGCGGGGACGCCAGGCAATCCCGGTAGCAGCCTCGTCCATCACTGTCGCGGGTCCGCGCCGCCGCCTCACTTGCGCGTATCATTCATCAACGTGACTTCTTCATTAGACCGAGACGCGCGCCGTCCCCCGCCTACGCCCCCGCCCCCGCGGACCGTGGCCTCCCGGGACGCGCTTTTCTCGGTCTGTGAGCAGCCGACATCGCCCTGTCGTCGCCCGCGTGTCACTGTTGGATGCAAGGCGCGCGAAGATTACTCGCTGCCGTCGTTACAAATTCTGGGCTGCCTTAAGGTAGGCCGAGCATTTGACACAGGTGCCACCCAAATGTAGGTAATGTAGAGATTAAAAAAAAAATAACCGGGAGCTGACCTGGGAAATGCAGAATGTTATTGGGGTAAGGCCGGAACATGTCTCGGTTCTAAGGGTGTCAGGTTTGCATAAGGCTTTTTGCTTCTCTGTGGAGGTGGTGGTGTTCTTTCAAGTATATATCACCTCCCAAAACCTACTTTCCATTCCCAAAGTATTTATTCAACCTCATAATCAAGCTACGTAGGGCTGACGTGGGTCTACGGGCACACAGGGTACCTCGGCACCAATAGTAAAATATTTTAACCGGTCCAGATGGGTACGGACTACCTCTGGTAGCTGATTCGCGGTAGAGTCTCATCTCGACAAGCTTCTTTAAAGCTGTGAAAGGGGACGGACTAACCAATCCCGGGAACCAACAATAAGAGACGAGGCATCCTGGATGGATGTCAAACCAATAAACGAGTGGTGCTAAAAACAGTACTGGAAAGTTTAGAGAGCTCAATGAAAAGAATACCTGTGGCAATATTTTAAGCGTCTTTTGCTTTATCCGAGGAAAATCTGAAGGTAAAATATGGAACCGTTATTGTGAAAATGTTTCTTTCATAAATTGAGTTACCTTCAGTCAGAAACTACGCAGTTCTTTAGAAATAAAATTTTTAAAATGTTATTACACTTCACCGAATTTACGCAAATGTTTTCGAAAAATATACAATACATGACTATATTACAATATATTCAACGTTGCAGTTGAAGAATGACCCCGAAATAGTTTTGATCTTTTGCACTTTTATAAAACCAGGGATTTCAACAAAAATGAAACCCGCTCCTTTTTTAAGAGATCTTTACACTTTCTGAGGAGAAGGTTTAATAAAAAGAAGTACTTTTTGACGAAATGCTTTCTGTGAACTCATTTAGGTCGACCGAGGAATATCACTTTTGGAGAAAATCGTCTGAACGGTTTACGTGTAAGCGTTTCCCACAGGCAGACGGTCGTACATACATCAGACAGACCGACAGGTCACGGGCCGGAATTTATTGATGTGTATATCATCAATGGGTTCATGGGGCAAATTCCGGCATCGAATTCGTCATGGTTTCCCAGATCACTTCCAGAGGAATGCTGGAGCAACCCCAAATGCAACGGACCTCGGATCGCGTGCAAAGTAGGCATTCTAATCCCACCCCTTTCCATCCCCAGACCCAATAACCTCAGCAGGGAATGCGTTCTAAATCAATAATCAAAATCAAAAGATGGGAAGAACATTCCAATGACTGTTAAAAGTTATAGAAAAATCTGCAGGTTACATTTTGGAGGGAGTACACTTTCCAATCCAAGTAAAGTGATGTTTCGTTAGGAATTACCCTTTATTTTGTTCATTTTTGTAGCCATTTCTTTATGCTTCGAGAATTTTCTGAAAATTTGATACTTCTGTGAATTTCATTCTCAAAAAGTAAACTAATTATAAAACTTAGCAAATTGGAATTGGAAGAGCACAATTTGCTTTTGCGTAACTAGTGCTTTGGTGATTACCAACTTTTATCAGGATTCCATTTTCATTAATAGGAGTTGAAGTATGAGCGTTGCAAAGAAAATTGAAATGTGAAAATTGTAAATGCTTTTAATAAGTTTTTTCTCAAAGGACATATGAATCAAATGGGTCAGACTATCCTCAGTGTCTGAGGATTGCATTTGTATTTTAATTATTTTTAAATTGATAATTGACTGCTTGCAACCAAAACAATAAAACTGCTGTAAAATGGAATTCCTTTTACACACAACTTAATGTGCAATATCACTTTAAGGTGTGTGTCTGTACACACCTAAGACGCGCAGACATGAATATTTTACCTTCAGATTGATTGGAATTGAATCTCTCAATAAACGAATATTCAATGATAAGCAAGAAATTGTTTTAATAATAAATTGAAAAAATCTGAGCGGTGAATGTAATTATCAACCAATAAATTCATGTAAAAAATTAAATAGTGAAACAATGTAAGAGAGAAAACTGAAAACATTAAATGTCATCAAATGGAAATTAATACATACAATCCTTGCAAATTTCCCATTTAGGGAAAATACATAAAATCAGTTAGAGAAACCCAAATCTTATTTGAAACTAGAGAACAAGTGTGATAATATTGACTGGAAAAAGAATGAAATCAAAATCAATGGAATTGGAAACAAAAAACAGTGTGAGTGAGATTTCGTATTAGATCGAAAACTTACATACATTGTATTTCAAAATGAGAATTGCACCATTACTAACAATGCAGTAGTTTTGATAATGAATTTCATAAAAGTGACCCGAGATTGCTACAATGTGACGCTGTCGCGTGTAAGTAAATGCCTCGATTTCTTTTCTACTTCACATTTAATTTACTATAGTGAGACCGATCTGTCACCAATCACTACAAAAGTTTCTTGATAAGCATGTGAGCTGATACTTCTTTTTACACATTGTATGCGCTCACATATTTATACTTTGAGAGAAATATTTCATTAAAATGTCATTGACTTCTATTTCATAATATTGTTCTGGATAGCAGATGGCCCTGGATAGAGATCCTACGTTCCGAAGGTGGCTGATTACTTTGCTGTAGATTCTCCGAACACCACTAGCTGAACATTGTCGGGGCAGTACCCTAAAAAACCGACATGAAACGATCTTTTCTTTCTCATGCTTGTCTCCCCACATTACATGAGAGGAAACTATTCGAAATTTTACATCTTATCCCAGCTTCCCGCTGGGAGGGTGGATATTTGGAGCTGGAAAATCTTTCAAGCCAAGATAATAGACGAATATCTCGTCCCAGTGGATGAGGAACACTGTCATCTCTTGGCTAAAACATGAACTAAACTCAGAGCAGGAGACAAATGACCAAAGTTGATGAGGTACACAGGAACTATAAACACTCACTCACTTCCCAAGAGACCGAAGATTTTGTCCTGGGCCTTCCCTTGCAGGGCCCTCTGTTCTCCAACTACAGGACCCCCCCAAAAAAAACGTCTCGCAATGAAAGTGCTCTCGTGATATGATGAAAGCGCCACCACGAGAACCTATTCCCGCGAAATGAATTTATAAAATCGTCAGCGTTAGCCTGCTTGCTTTCATTAATTTCTCGCGGAAGGCACGTCGTAATTCAAATGTAATAACCATCCACAGAACGACCCCCTTTTACAGCCAGAATTCCCCTCCTAACAAAGGTACTTTCATTACTAATTGCGCACAGCGTGCTTGTTACGGTCGCGTTACAAATCTATTACAAGAGAAACGATCATTCATTGGCGCGCTCAGAACGAGAAACCAACAAAACACCTGAAGCCGAGAAGTTTGTTAGTGGATAAGTCTAGACAAAACTAGGTGATTTCTCATAGTCGGCTTGTATTAGGCCAGGTATCATATTGGCCGCATTCCAGTTCCACGTCCCAGAAGAGTAATGAATCCATCTTGCCGTAATTACTCCCATTTATTTCTATTTGCGCGTTTCTCATGTGGAAATAGATGGCAATAATTAAGTTGTAGTCCCGTAGATATGCGCATTTTTATCCACGAAGTCGGGTCGGTGTACCATGGCAGCAGGTGTCCTCGTCAACGTGTTTCCAAGTACTGTGCTGTAAATTAGCGTTGATGATTTTATTTCAACTACTAGTACGTAATGGAGACACCGTAGTACACTCGTGTAGGAGTCATGGAAGAAAAGATCAGTCACAGCGACGGTGACGGTGATAATGGATAAAAAGTCCTTGACGATGACGAAGCTCACAGCGGAACTAGGTAATTTCAAAGCCGGTAGAGGAGTAGGACAAGATTTGGTAATTCCGGGCGCGTCAACTGCAAAGCAAACTAAGGTCATTGCTCACGTAAGTGTAGTGAATGATTTCATCCCGGGATGGGGCGGTGTTCGTCCCCACTGGATGGCGAGATCCGGCGCCGACCTACGTTGGCTTGCGGGGAGTTTCCTCAACCAGGTATCTCCCCTCGGTGAGACACCGACCCAGCCGCGATATGTTCTCAACTTCCGACGAGTGTGATAGTCAACTGCATGAGAGTGTGTCGGTAAGTAAGAGATTGGGATAAGACAAGGAAAAGGAAGGAAAGATTGCACGCGACCAATGGCTCTTTTGTTAAGACGCTGCTTTGCCTCGCGTTGGAAACCACGGGAAACTACCGATCAGAGCAGCCGGTCGCAAGAAATCTCCTCTAGACAACGCCTTAATTCAACCTAGTTAAGTAGCTAGTGTCGAAAATCCTGCTATCGCCGGGACTCGGACCCCATCCCGGCCAGAGGCACTGCAATGACATCAGATGATGCCCTGAACCACCTTCCCAAGTAGTCGGATAAGAGTTAGGAGTATTGATTACGATTGGAATTCTAGAAACGGATGGCAAATTGCTGGTTGCTGTGACGAAGGGAAGCCAAGAAACTGCTTGTTGTTATTGTGCAATTTATAAAGATCGCAGACTACTGATTTAAATATAAAACTACGGAAAATGTTATATTTTGTCCTCATTGATAGCTAACGAAACCCTGACTAGTCAATAGGTTTTTTTGAAATTCAAAATAAAATATAAATAAAATGAATAATTTGCAATGATCATTCTTTGTGCAACTTAAATTGTCCATTTTCAAATTGTGTGGTCTACATTTTTGTTGCCAGTAAAATTAATATACCATAACGGTACATTAGAACAAAGCTTAGACATTAAAATATCCTTGTGAATATATTATTTTATATTAGTAGTACGTTTTATAATTTCTTTCAAGCATTGAAGACGGAAAATTATTTTCCCAAACTTTTTTAGTCTCAAAAAAACGTGAGAACTTGAAAATAAGGGCTCTGAAATGAACATAGAACGAAATTGTCAATTGTTACTATTTCTTTACACTTTACGAGAAAATGTTATAGTAATTAACGTCTTCCAGCAGTGAGCTCCGAGAAGGGTGTATCAATATCAAGAAATTCACTAGAAAGACTAGAAATTAGCTATAATAATATTTGTTCATTCAGTATTCAGATGTACTACAATGAGAAATTATAAGTTAAAACTTCAGAATACTTTCATTGATATGTTGAACATTACTTTTGTATATGTCATTTATCGTTTTTCTATACATAGTGGTTTATCATTTGTTTTCGAAGTTTAATAAATAGTTTCAAGATCAAGTAGTTTCTTAACGACTGTTATATCCTTAACTTCTTCTGCTATTAATTCCTGAACGGTCAGTGGCCACTGAGAATATCTTTTCATTTATCTGTGCTGATAATATTCAGCACAATGTACGTTATGTCATTAATATTCATAAATTTAAATTGAAAGATGTACAAACTAGCTGGTTCCTTAACAAATATCTCAGGTGTTTGCTAGTGCAAAGGGAAAAATATTTTTCACGTAATATTGTACTCTTATCTACTTAAATCAACCCAAAAGAGGAACAAAAAGCAACTCTTAATGGCCGGCGTCGGGTAAGAACAATGGTTACAAATTAGTTTTAACTTAAGACTACGAGTACACTTATTCCAAGAAATGATATTTCTTGTTTATACGTTGTTTTTTGTTTTGGGAGGGTGGGATTAAGAAAAATGTCATCGGCGTAGATGGCTAAAAGTATTAACTGCAGCGCCTCTCGCTAAGAGGTCATAGGGTTCGAGTCACGGTGATGGCAGGATTTTCGACACTAGCTCGATAGCTAGCTCAAATTCAGCTGCAGTCCAGAGGAGAATTATTGCGGCCGGCTGCTCTGATCGGTAGTTTTACGCAATTTCTCCGATCAACACCGGGTAAACGCCCTTACAAATGGCCCACGGACCACACGCGATCTTTCTTTCCTCTTTCTTGTCCTATCCTTACACACACTTACACGTACATGCACTAAACTACCACACATCCTGGGAGGCCAGTCGTGAGATTAGAGCTTATTTCAACATCGGCGGTGCGCTGTTGGAGGGAGATACCTGGAGAGGGAAGATCCCCTGAAGCCGACGTATAAGGCTGCGAATCAGACCAATCAGTGGGGGAAGAAAGCCGACGCCTCCCAGGATAAAGATAGGCCTAATGTCGTTGACAACTGTAACATTAAATTGCCATTCTCTTACGAAACAGTTTACTCTTGTTTTATTTTCGTCAGATTTCAGCGAAGATTTCAAAAACTATTTCTTTCTGATATTGTTATTGAGAACTCTGATATTGTCAGAGAACCAAAAACGAAAGAAGGTTTTGACAGGTACCCAAAGAAACGCCTGTTAATTTCATAAATTATCTCTGTACCAATTGTTTTCTTATTTCCAAAATTATGATTCGGCCGCAAAGATTTTTTCATTAAACTGTGCAATTTATTGTTCATTGTTTGGTAGAAACAATTTAAACCAATAACATTATATTTATTTGTTAAACCACAGTTTGTAATTATTCTATTTGGATAGATGTTCTAAATCCTTAGCCACGTTTCTGACTGTGCCACAATGCTGACGTGTGTCGTTCAAAACTTTCAGCAGCGATCTGAACAAATTATGAAAGTTGAAAGTGAGAGAATAAGTTTCAAGACTCGACCGGCACATGAAGAAAAATTGCTTTGGAAATCCAGTCGTCGCATTAACCTCTTCAAACGACAAAGGAGAGGGAGAAGAAATGAATGCTCATCCACTACTTAATGAGCACTTAAGAATTCCCTTAGGAGCCGTCCGCCGCTACCTTCGCGGAACGGGACATGCGTGTTGGTGCGATTTAGCCTCGTGTTAATGTGTTCGCGGTAATCATGTATGCGCAGGTTCGTAGAAAGAGAATTCACTTTATTTCCTTGTCCGCATAAACAGGATTCTTCTTTCCGGTGGGAACCATTCATTTCGTCTTTCGTAACTTGTTGATCTGCACAGTATTTCGCGAAGGGTGCATATAAAAAGAATCGGAGGTACATTTGTTTGAATGCAAATAGCATGTTTGGGGTGCTGGAGTCGACAAATCAGAGTGTCATTAACTACTTACCTTTTCGCTTTAAAATAAACCGTGCTTCTTTACGAGATCCAATAACTGTTGGGTGAGAGGCTACCCTTTTTAATGCCACTGCTTTGTGTGTAAATGGCGATATTTTCAGACTAGATGAAAACTAATAGCTACTGCAAGCTACTACTAGCAATCGCTTAACATTAGCCTTGTATAAAAAAATGCAGTAGTGAAGTTGGATTTTTAATATTTGAAATATTCAAAATTCGGGGGTTTGCTTTATTTTCATGTGCTTATTTTGTTGCATTTCCTCTTACTCAGTTCACATACAATATTACAAAACTTTACTGGAAATTAATACCATTATTTTAAAAATATTTATTACTAATATTTATCACAAGGAATAATTACTCTTCGAAACTAACATTATTTTTATTTACTTCATATTGAATTATAATTATCAATTAAGTAGTAACACAGTCGAAAATAAAGTGTATCTCAAACTATTAGAAGTACATTAAAAGCAATTGTAAAAAACCAGTAATTTATACTTGATGAAAATTAGCAGATAGAATAAGTATAAATGATTTTTTTGTGTATTAACGTAAATTAAGGTTTCTGGTAGAGAAACAAAAAAAATGTAAGATTAAACCCCATGAGGAAGAAAAATAACCGCAAATTACATTTGGTTTAAAAACCAAATTATGTTCTAATGGGTTGTGAAGATGCTTGCTAAATGAACTAATTATAAATATGCAAGACACAACATTTTCAGCTAGTTAGTTTGCAATTTCTTACACTAACGTCAGACCATGCTTGACAACATTTGAATTTATATACTAAAGTTCTAGTTGTCTGAAGAAAAAAGTGCCTGTAATAGCAGTATAATATCAACCAGTAGTTAATGTACATGCAGTAGACTCATAAGAAAAGTAAAACATATTTAAATTATGATTTTCTCAAATTAGATGAAATAAAAATTAAACTAGTGGTGCACATACGTTCTTGCGTTATTTGTAACTTTTGAAAATTCAGTGCGTTTAACGAAAAGAGGTCCTGCGTCACTTTTATAAATGTACTTCGCACTAACAACAAGAAAGTAAAGAAAACGTTTTGAGCAAATCTTCCTCTTTAATTGCTTTTTTTGCTCTATATATTGCACAAAAGCTACTTGTATTTTGAAAAGTATACAGGATCTTATTTAAAAAACATTTCATTGCTTTTAAGGACATGTTTAAAATTTTTTTTGAAGAGCCTATGAGGCATATTGTAAATGAGTCAAATGTTTCAGGAGAATCCATAAATAATTGTGTGAAAGTAAATTTGTTTCCATTAATTAGCATTTGAAGTGAAGATCTAAGAAATTAAATGACATGTTTATTAAAAATATTATTAAAGTTGTAGCATATTCGTTAGCATTAAAATTAATATGCCGCAAGAGTTCGTAATGCAACTTCCTTTCGATGCCGAAATCGTTCAAGACAAGGTTATCACTACAGCAGAGCTCTCAGCGGCAGAACCTAGCAACTATTTCTCATTTTCTCGCTTGAACCACATAAGCTTGCTTGGCCCCTTTTATCGCTGTCGGAGTTGTTTCAATCAGGAAACATGCTCCGGCATTCCATTTTGTCTTATGAAAAATACACTCCATTGCATCTGAAATACCGTAGAAGATGGATGATGAAGAGTAATTAAAATCGTAAGTAGTGTGCGAATTAAGATAATTGACTGCGAAGTTCAGCGTTTAAAGAAAAACGTAAATCCTAACTCGCCTTGACCACATTAGTTTGATGTACATGTGTTTACGGTGAGGTCGAGATTGGAGAAATTGTGTAGTTGCAACATCTAATACGTAATATTTAACGTTATATACTTCTCAGCCATTCATCAAAATAGGTTTATCGTTCCGAGACATGTATATTTGATGTATCGACATGAACGCTACTATCGAAGTAATGTGTGAGAGAAATTAGTTGAGGTCAATTTCTTATTTCTAAAAAAATGAAACAATGAATGAAACATTATCAGTTTATTACTACGTACTCGATTTAATTATCAGATAACCTCCAGTGTCCATTAGGCGGTACTATGAAATCTCTTGTCCATTTCTAATTTTATTGTCTACTGTGATTTATTAATATCAAGCAGAGTTTATACGAGAGCATTTCTACAATTTGGAAAATACCAAAATTTTTGGGCTTAAAATATTTAACACTGGCCGTTGACATCGTGCAAATCTGTGTTGTGCATTTTTTGTCACATTTAAGAAACACCCTAAAGATTTTGATTATGAAGGTGTATAATACTGCCACCATTGTTTGTAGTTCGTACAAACCTACGTTACTGTTTTCTACGTTGTGTTGTACATTCGGAGTGGACACACATTTATCAGTTGGTAAACAGTAGTGTAGTTACTCTGCCGGTAATAAATATTTGAGCTTCTGCAGCGAGATTGGATAATTCAAGATTTGATTGTTTTCGTATTAATATTCACATAATATTGAAACCAGACGCTACGATGCTTATACTGATAATAAGACTGGAAATACAAATATAGTTTCTTAATATTCTGGAATTATGAACGTGTGTTTTCAATTCGATACATCGCTCAAAAAAATAATTCACAGGATGTTTAGGGTTTTATTCAAGCGTCAAATGCATTTTTATCATCAGATCTTGCGTTCAGAATTTAAAACGTTCCACGTGGAAAGAGTGGGAGTCAAGACAGACCAACGAAAGTTACGCGCGTGTGACACAGACTTGAGAGTTCGCGGGATGTTTCTGTGCGTTCTCCGAACGTTAAAGTGCCAACGCTCGTTTAACGGCCATCGAGCTCACACATATCTAGTGCAAACGGCGCTCGAGCCTTTGGAGAGCGCGGGCGGGACTGCGGGGTGCGGCGGGCACCGCGTCGCGCGCAGGCGTCGCCGGGGCGGCGCGGCGCCCGCCGAAGGCGAG
>BOPP01000020.1:10773890-10790934 GCA_017312745.1 Gryllus bimaculatus
GACCTGAATCTTCCCAGATTATTATATGAAGATGATTTAGTTTTCAGATGTCGCAAATTATTAAGGTCTTATAGAAGAGTTTTAAATATCCCTCAAAAAGTACTGTGAGACATTGGACAAACATGAATATCCAGAAAATGGAAACTGTGGTTTTCAAGAAATGCAGAATATTTGGGGTAATGAATTTATAATACGATGCAAGAATCAGCTTATCGAGTCAAAACTTTTATGTATTATTGTTGGTCAAGATTGTATAACATGCAACATAGTTGGTCACATAGTGACGGCCCAGAGTAAGGAAGAGATTACGGTAATAGTTACTTATGTGACCAAGCGGCGTTAAAAAGAGTTCTAATGATCGAGCGGCGACAAAATGGCCCGATGACCTTTTGTAGCCCGAGATCATTAGAACCAGTAACGCTCGTTGGTTATATTTGTATTTTTACTCAAATAGATAACATGAGCTTCGGCTTTGTCATTTAACTATTGTCCCTCCCACAATACCCTTTCGTACTTCCTACTTCATAATTCTTCCGTTGAGGAAACACGTACAATCAATTCCAGTTGTTTTCATATGTGTACACGTCGTGTGTAGGGATCTACACACAAGGAAACAGGACACGAGTGAGTATAATACCAAGTTTTATTTACACCACTGTACAGTATTTACATCCCTCACTCTAGGCGGTTTGCCAGAGCTACGCACTGCAGCCCTCCTCTCCCTACGTTTGCGCCATGTGCGGCGACGCCTACGACCAGCCTGGCAGGCCGCGTCCGCAGTTTAGACACCTGGTGTGCCCCGCAGATTGACGATCTGCCGAATGTGTGTTGAAGAACACATCACCCTGTCCGAAACTCGTCGAAACACCGCACATGCCCTCGGCCAACCTCCGCACCAGCCTGGGCAGACAAAGTTTTTGTGGTCGTAGCCACGAGAAACCAAAATCGTTACCCACCCGCGGCCATCCTCGGCCACGGCGTCCTTTATAGGTGCCCAGGTCACCTGACCTCCTACGTCCACTTACTCCCCACCCCCGCGCGGTGGAAAGCCTTTCCCTGGCTGCTGGCGCCGGACCATTTCCTGTCGGGAAAGTCCCGTCTTTGGTTTTGGGCGTCTATCTTTAGATCTCCCCAGCCCCTCTACTTGCACTCGGCTGCTGCCCAAAGCGTGACGCTACAATATCTCCATCGTAACAAATGGTCGCTCTCGATCTAGGTACAGTTATGGCAGCGAATATCGAACTCCCTATCGAAGGGAATAACAAGCACGTAACGTAATCAAGTACAAAATAAAAATCATTAGCGCAGTGCGCGAAAGTTTCTAATTTACCTGGAAGTTGTGCGATACAATGTTTAAATTCACTAGTTTTTCGGCTCATTATTTTAATAAATGTTGGTCGTTCAAACCATATAACCTCGTATGGTATATATTTACATTTCACAAAATAAATCAATTTCCCTAAAAAATTCTGACGCGAAAACTGCCCTTGCAAATGATATTTTTGGACTCCTTCTCACTGCCGAACTATACTATTTTGCGAATAAATAGATAAATGAATTTTGGTTTCAAATATGAGTGTAGGCGAGCGGCCAGACGCTTCTCTCAGAAACATGTTTATGTATTTGAAAGCAATGGGTACGCATAAACTTAGGAAAGTTTCTTTCAAACGTATTCCGGACTTCGGTAAATTTTGTTCGTCTAAGTACTTAATCTATTTTATTCGATATAGGTATTGTACGAATCGCAGATGATAATTTTTTGTACAGTGAATGTGAGTCACTTGTGATGAACAGATTCGAGGCATGTGAGAATTCTCTGATGTTGGCAATAAGGATTCTGATGAAATGCCTTATATTCACCCCTCTTCTAATATGAAGCTAATTTAGAAGCTGTTTTCTCCATGTTCCAATGATATTTATCTTTATTTAAATTACACTGTTAATATTGATATTACGAAAAACTATTGTAATCATTGTTAATAGTTGTATTTAAAAGGTATGGATTCTCACAAACTTGAATAGATTTTATGGATCTTGAAAATGTTCATTCAATCACATTGACCATTTGGCAAAAAATAAATTTCATTTATAAAGTCGCTGTTATTTTTACTTTTTACTCAGAATGCGACCAAACATAATATGTTGCAACAACATTACATGCAGCTTAAATCTTCATGTAAGTAATTGAAAGTGAGGCTTTGAATAACGTAATTATAAAAAGGTGAGTATTTAGGTAAGTGGAAGACATTTGTCAATTTCGAGCACAAATTCTGTGTGCCGAATAATCAAGAGGGAACAGAACTTGAAAACTGACGGGTAGCCACAGCCCTCGGAACGGAAGCTCAGGCGCCCGCAAAAACGCGCTGCCAGCTGCACCTCGCCGCCGGAGCCATGCAGGCGAAAACGAAACTCGCGCACGCGCACGGCGCCGCGGCCAGCGCGACCCGGTGCCTCTTGCTCCCGCGTGGCGCGGAGGAAGGAGCGCGGGAACGCGCGGGCGGACTGTGAGGGGTGGCCGCGAAGGTGTGCGCATGGGGGACGCAGCCGGGTACGAGGAACGATGGGTGGGGATGGACGAGCGCGGGACGGGAGGCCGGGGACGGGAGGCGGGGATGGGACGAGCGTTTGCAGGGGACGGAGGCGGGGAGGGGAGGCGGGGACGGGAGGCGGGGACGGGAGCGGGGAGGGGGCGGAAAGACGGGAGACGGGAGCGGGGACGGAGGCGGGGACGGGAGGCGGCGGAACGGGAGGCGGGAACGCGCCGGGCGGACTGTGAGGGGTGGCCGCGCAAGGGAGGACGCAATGAGGGCACAGCCGGGGGAGGGAAACGATGTGTGGGGATGGCGACGCAGGAGGACGCGGGGACGGGAGCGGGGACGGCGGCGCGGGGACGCGGGCAGGGCGCGGGACGGGAGGCGGGGACGGAGGCGGGACGCGGAGCGGGGCGGGAGGCGGGGAACGGGAGGCGGGACGGGCAGAGGCGGGGACCGGGAGGCGGGGGACGGGAGGCGACGGGAGCGGAGGGAGGCGGGGACGAGGAGGCGGGGACGCGGAGGCGGGGCGACGGGACCGCGGCGGACGGGAGGCGGCGACGGGAGGCGGGAAGGAGGCGGGGAGCGGACGGGGACGCGCGGTAGCGGACCTGCTGAGGCGTTGGACCGCGAACGGGTGCGGCCATGGGGGACCAGCCGGGAGGAGGAACGATGGTGGGGGATGGGACGAAGCGGCGGGACGGGGAGGCGGGGACGGGAGGCGGGACGGAAGGCGCGGGCGGGAGGCGGGGACGGGGGTGCGGTGGACGGGGGGGGGGCGGAGACGCGAGGCGGGACGCGATGGCGGGGACGCGATGCGGGGAGGCGAGGCGAGGACCCGAGGCGGAGACGCGAGGCGGGGACGCGGGGTGGGGATTCTAAGATACAGTATTCAAAGAGGGCAGAAAGCCTAACTACATCAGAAGACTAGGGTTGCTATCATACATATTTTGCTGCGGGTTATATCCAGCCGTCAGTTCGTTACTATTACCGATGGGACGCATATTCGACCATATACTAGACAGCAATACACTTGCATGGTTCTCTGATCTGGGGTCAACAGAACGCGAGGTTCTTTGGAAGAACACATACTTATCAGAAACAAGAGACAACTACTCCCAAGGCGGACTCGAACCCGCGACCCTTGGGTACAAAACGCTGAGTGGGTACGCTCTTAGCCACCTCGGCCTCCGAGGTCGGCACAACAACACAAACTTCACCGAATTAATTTTAAGTTGCGAAAATTCAGAGAGTTCGAAGAAAATGAAACGTGCGACACTTTCCTAAGCGTAATTTGCTTAATTCAAGAAAATTTGACACTGACAAAATTTGCACATGTTTAAAAAAATAATTTTAAAACACATTTCAGCAAAAATTCCGGGGAAACTACTCGTAGAGATTTTATTATGGACGAACCTTTCTTACTTTCAATGTTGCATTTACACCAAGACGTCAAAAAAAATTTGAACCTTTGCAATTTTCAAAATTTAGACAGTTCAACAAAAATGAGAATAGCATCATTTTTAAACTTCTACCAGAAAAAAATAATAGAAAAATATGGAGCCAGTTTTGACAAAATTTGGAAATGTTTAGGTATAATAATGATTTTTTATATATTTTGCAGTGGTATAAATGTCTCATTGAATTAAAAATAGTTCATGATAAATAGTTTATTACTATCATCGTCAAATAAAAATAAATTTTTGTATTTTTGCAGTTTTCTGAAAATAATTTTGAATTCATGAAATATTTTAAATTTTAAGTTATAATAATTAAATTTTCAGTTGTACCTGATGGAGGAGAGAGAACAGTCTCCGAAACGCCGTAAGAATAATACACAAGTGAATAAAATTATTATGTTAAAGTTATCGACAGTTTTCATTGTGGTTTTCCATAAAATAGGGGACTAAACAACAATTAAATAGTCGATTTTTAATGTCGTGTTGTACATCTGACAAGCGTTCCTCAGAATATTCTAATTATTAATTAATTTGGATGTATTATGTGCGTACTCGTGAGTCAACCCAGAGGACGCGGACCAGCAACACCCTCGGTTCTCAAGCGACATTAATCCCGGCTATGTCGGGGACGAGCGCCGTAGTGGAAGTGAGCAGAGCGGCGCTGGCCGGGGCGATAGAGGAAAGGTCGCGGTGACCGCGCGGCGCTGGGCAGCGGGGCGCGAACAGCCGTGCAGCGGGGCGCGGAGCTGGCGGCGCGCGGAGCGGGCGGGGCGGCTGCAAAGCCAACGGGTGAGTGCGCATTTTGCAGCTCACCGTTGCGCTATGAATAGATCCGCAGCCGAGCGTTCGCTGCAGGGGGGGGAGGGGGCCGCGGCTGGACCAGACTGGACCGGAGGGAAGTTGTGAGTGTTTCATAAACTGAATTCGTTTTGTTTGAGACTAGTTGTTAATTATGCGATTTGTAAGTACGTTGACTGTGAATGAGAATGGATTTGACACGTGGTGACCCTTTTCCAAACTTAAAATGAAAAAAAAGGTTAAACTTGAAATGAATGTTACCCAGTATGAATGAAGTTTATAATGTAACTTTATATGTCAAATGTACGTAAATTAAGAATTACGAATCTTCAATTATTTCAGCAGATTATACACAAATTGTTTCCTGTAGAACCTGTTTGCTCACTATGCCTTGTTTACTTAATATGATATTAATTTGTAAAATAAAGGCTACATGTCATATACTTTGTATTTATCATTTCAAATAATGGTAATAAGTGTAAAGCTCGAAATTAAGAAGGTTGAAAATTAAAGTATTTTCAAAACCCTATATTTGTAGTAGAACGTAACATGACAATGAAAGGTATCGTGTTTCAGACATACTGCTTAGTGTGAAAAATATTATTTTTTGGTACGTGTCAAGTGCTAACATATTGTTTCAAATATGTAAATTATCCGTAATGATCACTAATAGCCACTTAATTCAAATATTGCTAATCTCTCCTTTCAGAGGAATTGAGATCGCCACAAAGTATTCTTTTACGTGGCTCACAGATGTTTTGTTTGATGTTATCATTTATCATGACTAGAGCTGGAAAGAGTATGTAAACTTTTTGTACTAAAATTGGGAGACAAATATGGTTCTAAAACACAGAATTTCAAAAATTTGCGGAGTTTGTTTACAAAAACATTAATTTTGCAATTGTATTCACATCTTTTTCTACCTACACAAAGAGTATGTTCATATTAAAATCAGATTATCCACTTCTGCCAGTTTATTACATGAAAAGCTCTAAGTATCACGAAGTTATCAATTTCTGTTCTTAGGAAGCGCTTTCTATAAGACAGTTTCGACTTGTACTTCGCAAAAGATCTTTCCACATTCTAAGATGTGATAGAAGTATATTACTACTTTGACACAGTTGATCTAAACACACCTTCTGAAAGGCAGTTGCACAATGAATATATCTTCTAGGATGACCATCTTACCATTTTATCATTTATTTGAAATTTGTACATTTATTCGACATTTCAAGAAATATTATTTTAGCTGGCTGCCACTTTTTTAAAATTTTTGCTACATGCCAATTTTAAACACAAAGAAATGTTATAAACTGCATTAATTAATAATTTTTACTTTAGAAATGTGTACTTTTAGACAAAAAAGTACATTTAATTACAAAACCTCTAAAATATACAAAATTTGCATATATGAAGAAAGGTTTATAAGTCGGGTTGAATAAATTGTCATATAACAGACATATTAAGCTTGAGCTTCCTACCTTTACGCCTTAATCTTTTTTCTGTATTCAGGTAGAGTGCAGTATACCCCTATTAACACGAATTCCATGGGACTGAAATAATCAGCGTTCCTGTTGCAAAGGTTCGTGTTATTAGATTTATTTCGGAATTCCTGTTTCCTTGCCGGGACCCCACATGGGTTCGTGCTAAGCGAGCGGGAGCAAATGGGAGTTTACTGCATTTCGTCGTGGGGTGGACGGCGCGGGGGGATCTGCGCTTCCAATGAAAGCGATAATCGACGGGAGTAAGTTGTTGGGGCCGCCGCGTGAAGGGGCAGCGGGTGGTGCGGCGGCAACGGCAGCGAGGCGCGGTTTTTGCGTGGAGGAGGAGAAGGGGGAGGGGGAGGCGGTGGCTGCGTGCAGACGATAATCTGTTGTGACCTGCGCAGTTAGCGGCGACGCCGCACGCACCCTGCGCTCCCGCTGCGCGCCCTCTGCCGCACCGCGCCCCCGCTCACTCACCGCAGCGCCTGCACTCTTCTGCTGTTTCTTCTTCTGCTTCTCCGCTTTCTTTCGCTTTTGCTTCTTGTTTTTCTTTCCTTCTTCTTTTTCCTCTTTTTCTTCTCCTCGTTCTTCTCATTCTTCTTTTCCTTCTGGTTTTTCTTCTTTTTCTTCTGCTTCTTCTTCTTCTTCTTCTTCTTCTTCTTCTTCTTCTTCTTTCTTTTTTCTTCTTTTTCTTCTTCTTTCTTCTTCTGCTGCTGCTGCTGCTGCTTGATACCTGGGGTCTTTCTGGACCCCAAAGTTTACTGACAGTTGAAAGAGGAAAACCCTGGAGTAAATAACTGATTTTGTAAAAGAAAACTTTCCAAGTTATTTTGAATAACACAATAAATTTAATTTGATTAGAATTAAATATTTCATAAAAACAATACGAGTAACGTCCACAGTATGCAGCATACATTGTTGATTTCTTAATGCTTAAGTAATGTTTATAAAAGTTCGCGAAAGTTATTACTAGACAAATCCAATATGAGACAAAAATTGACGGTATCAGACAATTTTTTTAAAGTTCATGACAGTATGTTTTAAATGAGAATGGGGAAATTAAAGACCAAATCTTAGGTCAAACCGGTACCATGTAAGGAAACAAATTACTAATTCTATAATAAAATTTGGAAAATAAGAATAAAATGTTTGGCGCCTGCTTAATAAGTGCACGAAGGCCTATCTAGAAGACCAATTACCCTAAAGATATTCAGGAAAATATTAACAAATTAACGATCGTGGGGTCCAAAAAGACCACATATGTCACGAGGGTAAAGCTTTGATCATTCAAACCCTACTAAAACGCCATAATCATTGATTGCCCTAATCGTCTATGGCTTACAGGAATTACATTTTACATCTCTATGAATGTTTCCGCGATTCCCCTACTCAGTTCCCAACTCATTTGCATCCAATTAAAACTTCTACATTTGATTTTAATACGATGGTATATACGCATTTTTCTACGATTGTTGCTACTAGATACTCAATGACATCCTTACATTTGTGCCTTCAGCTTGCTGGTATTTCAAGCATATTTTTCAAACGGCCAAACTTCACGCACGCTTTCTTAAGTCCTCACCCAATTTACTTTATTTTCCTTTTTTGATTATGTGTAGAAGAAAACAATTATCGTTGTTTTCCACTTTCCATAAGAAATGTTTGCTGTTTTTTAGTTGGAATAGTTTGCAATGACAACGAGCTACAAACTGGATTTGATCATACTGCCAAGCGAAGTAACCACACGTTCCCACTCTGTTCGCCTGTATCAAAATGTGAGCTCACGAATACGCGCTCGGGCAGAACGTTTCGCTACCATTTCCGTTCTTATAAACTTCAAGAAAGTATTAGCACCAGAATGAAATTCGCTCCGTGTGCTCCTGAAATGACAGGCTCTGCGACGGGTGTCGATCTCACCGCTCGGAAGCCACCTGAACATCCTTCGTCCGTTTCACCATCACAATCACCGTCATCACCACCGTCACCAGAGAGGCGGCGCCTCTTGCAGGCTTTCATGGCGTCCGCCGCACTTCCCCCTCCGCACCTCCGCTTTCCATCTCCACCTCCCCGACAAAAAGCGCTCCTCATCGCCGTGTCGACAAGAAAAAGGAGTGGAACCGAGAAAAATTAAAACGTGATTAGCACGAAGGACGAGAATAATGAAAGGAAACTCGCAGTTAGATGTAAAACGCTCTGGAAGTGAAACCGGAGAAACAAAGACGAAAAAAACATGTTTGTCGGGCGTTTTTTCCATTGTTCTCACGGTTTTCGGCCGCGATCTATCACGGGAGAAGAATAGTCCCTAATTCGCCTAGTCTGCAGCGAGCGCCTTGCGCAGACGGCAGGTAGTTCTTCGGCCTTGAGGTTTCTCATGAGCGTTACTTACTGGGTGACGTGGAATTTCGTATTCCGACGCGGCCACGCGACTTGGCGTGTTCGCCGAGGACGTGCTTTTCTTCGGCGCTGTTCCATCGCAGGTTTTGCCAAGAGTATTTGCGCACGTATCGCACTACGTACGGGTTTGAATGCAAACGTCGCCGCTGATACGCAAATTAGATGCGCGTATGATGCGGAGAATGGCGAGCGCTGCTATTGTACAACACCGTGCAAAAACTTTCAATTGGGTTAATTTCATGTCAGGTGGGACAATGTGCGCGACATGACTTGAAGGACGAGTGGCGCCCTCATAAGAACGGTGGAGGCCGGACTCTTGAGTCTGTGTCCGGAAGTCATTCATCCTGCTTAGACCCGTTCTGTCACTTGGCAAGGCAAAAAGAGACAGAGATAAATGTAGTACTTGAGTAATTCACCTACTCTTCATTTCTGAGAGACTCGAGCGACCAGACAGTCCTCGAAAGTGTTGTCTTATGGCACAGTGCCACACTGCGACTCATCTTTCTAGGTTACTAGATCGCGTCGCTTTTAAAACTGTTTATCTGAAGTGGAATTGGAAATTGCATATTGAAACAATATCAGAAGAGACTCTAGGTTCTGAACGTCGTTTCAGAGCAGACTTGGGGAACAAACAATGATATTATTTAATTTGCTAATTTGTCAAATTAATTAACATTACACATTGTGTAATAAGTATGTAATAGGAAATATTTTATTCACTAGTTTTAGAAAGCTTCTTAAAAATATTTGTTTATTTAATGATGTACCATTAATTATATACTATTTCTTGCTAGTGATGCTGTTCACTTACACCTTTTCGACGAATGGTAACAATGTCTTGTGGAAAACACAACTGAAAAGTGATCCAATTAATTCATTTGGAGTGGTATCTAATAATAAATGTATCTCCATTTTTGAAAATTGAATTTGTTGCAAGCAAAAGTTAGATTTTAAAGGTTATTATTAACTTCATAGAATAAGAGCTTATCAGAAACAATCACAATTCCAAGCTACATTTGTGGAGTAGTTGGCAATGCGCGCTATCTCCTTTACAGAGATCGTAAAAACTCCGCCGTGTAGGTCGCCAGGTCGTCGAGTGCCAAGCGAACTAAAAGAACACTTTGTCTCGGAGAGATCTATTAAAACTTGGCACGTAGCTGACTAGCATCTTCCAACACGTCTCCATTCGAACTTCGTGCCTTTCATTCTCGCAATTCCTCACCTCTCTCTTTAAAATCAGATTACATAGGATGTTCGATCAATATTTGAAAAAGAAATGAAACATTCTCATTAAAAGAGTCTTTCATGTATAAACAATGCCTGTATCTGAGACTTTCTTAGGAAATAGTAGTATGTGCTCAAGGGAGAGAAATGTACGCTTTTTCATGTTCGTTTAAAGCTCAAGAACTGCAAATGCGCCGAGGGAAAAATGAATTCTCTTCTGAGGTATATTTTCTATTTTTTTACCAATGCAATATTTTTGTGAGGGTGACATTTTTTTAAAATATTTAATTACATTCTGAATTTGTGAACGGTGCAGATTATTAGCTTTACAAACACCACAGTAACTGACAATCAGCAACTGTCCCGATGCTTTTTTAAAAGATTTATTTGCTTCCTATTCAATTGTACAACACTTCTTCAGGAAGTTGAATATAAAATTACAATAATGTAGAGGCAACATACCAACATTTAATTGACGGGTAAATATTTACTGATAATTTAATAAAAGTGCTATCATTAACTTAAAATATTAAAGTTAACTATTAACTATTTAACTAGTCCCTAACAAGTTAACTATTAAACTACGCAATTAAAAAAATATTAAGAAAACTAAATATTAAAATAAAGTAAGATTTAATTTACGGTGCTGATGGTGAACACAGCAGAACTGAAATTTGTTGCTAATGCTGTTATGTATTCTGAGTAGTAATGTAAATAAGGGGAAAAGTCACATTTCCCTTGGGAGCAAGTGTTACACTTCTACATCGCATCGGTAATGGATACACCAACCTCTACTCTTAGTCATGTAGCAGTGCATTTTTATTATTTACGCGAAGCAAGTTATATTTACCATTATATAACAGTAAATTAATATGCTATTTGGTCTAATGTCTTCAAACTTTTTGTTTTGTAGAATGATTACCTCTCATAAAAGACTGTAATTTTGATTTCGCGCGAAGTGTCAGATTCAATAATTTACAATGAAACATCTTAAATGTAATGACCCTTTCTTGAGTGGCATAAACATATTACAGGTAAAGAGTTTTTGTGTCACCAAATTTTATTGCTCTCAAACAAGGTAGTAAAATTATTTTTTGGCGTACAAACCATATCTGTTATTAAATCGACGCGGCATACTCTCGCTATTAATATGCTATAATTTTAACGATTTTGATTAACAGACTCCAGCATGAGAAATATTTTTGTTTAAATCATTGTTCGAATTATTGGACTTTTTCGATGTGTATGTGTCAACTCTTGTAGATCTTTTGACGATTTGCTTTGTAGATCTCTTTATCGCTATCTCCCTTTAGGTAAAATCTTGTTTTACTCGATTTTTTTACGCTATACAGTCAACTGAAACCACAGAAACCACACTTTGCATTGTTTCCACCACAAACTGCACAAGTAACGCGTCTTATATTCAATATTGAACAAAAACTCTACGCTAGTGAAAAATAAATAATATTTTCATCTCACTCATTGTAATAATTTAAAAAATTAGAGTATTGGGTACTGTGTGAACTATTTGGAACGGGCAAACAGATAGGAGAATAAAATAAAATTAATCCATGAAATTTTGCTATGTGTTTTTACTGCTAAGGAAATAATTCTTAAAGTTAAGAACTTAAGGTTTTAATAGAATATCCCAAACTAGAGGATAAATAGTTATATATTTCATAATATATTTCAAGATATGGAAATTAAATATTGATATAATTTACTTGTTATTATTTATTTCAATTAGTTGAATTTATAATATATATTATTTTCAAATTCGTGCAAACCCTTTTTTTGTTTCACCCCTATTTTTAAGTAAATGAATACAGCATTTTAACTGCAGTGTTTTGTATGTTCTTTCTACGTAGTTGCCGTTACTAATTTCAAGTCCTACTTTTACCTTTACGGTACGAACAATTTTTGTAAAACTTCAGTATTTCTTATAAGTTCCAGAGGAACATTAGTCTGCGCGAAGTAGCAAGAAATGCTCATTACAAAGCTCACTTTTCGCAAACGAAATTCTGAAATTATACATTTACTGAACATTAGAGCCACAAGGTTACATGGATATAGTTTTGAAATGAAAAACAATATACACTTTTATCTTAATTATAAATAAAAGCTGTGTCCAGGACTGGGAACACCATTACCTGGTATACATTCGACCCTTAAAAACCTAATACATACTTCCTTGTTTACAATGAAATGCATGTTTATGAATTACAAAAATCAAGGTAGAAGCAACGTTCCTAAGCCTCGTAGAAAAATAGATGTTGGGGTCATTATACAGGAGGAGTGGGAAATTGAAATCAATTGTTCCGTGGGTAGGTGTTAAATTTATTGCAACATTTCATTTATGGTCTATCTCAGTCAAAGGGCAAAGAGAGAGCAGATGCATGGTGAGAATGTTTCATTTTTTACAAAATCTCCAATTATACTAAATTTATTTAACGTCTTTATGGATTACATAAATTCGATAGTAAGAATACAGGTTTCCGATAGCCATAACACGTGTTTTAGCTGGTGCGAATGGCCGAGATCGCTAAGGATCAGTAGTGCCATAGCGATCTTGGACCGAAGGATCGCGGATTCCAGTCCCACCTCGGGCATAGTTGTAATGTGTTCGTTCATCAACACCCATTATATCATCATATCGTGTCATCATCATAGTTACCATACCGTTACAATCAATAGTGGTCGCTAATGACCTAGTTGTTGATGCGACCTGTAGTAACAAAAAAATCACATGTTTTATATTTTTCAATATAGCTTCATCAATGAAATTTACTCAATGTTTTTAAAGTATCTTTCAAAATGCTAACACCATATTATTTTTAAAAACACTTCAGGGTTATAATTATTAATTACGAATAATTTGTAAATGAATATAAAATATTTTATCATCCACAAAAAAAAATTTCCAAAGTAATTCCAACAATGAAAAGTGTGTGATTCTTTCCTAGAATCAAGAGAAGTGTGTAATTAATGTGTGATGCTTTCCTCTACAAGCGGATTCGATCAGTGTGTATCAGATACCAACGTCAGATACTATGTGAGATACCAACGCCAGATACCAACGTGAGATACCAACGTCAGGTAGATACTAACGTCAGGTAGATACCAACGTCAGGTAGATACCAACGTCAGGTAGATAACAACGTCAGGCAGATACCAACGTCAGATATATACCAACGTCAGATACGAACGTGAGATACCAACGTAAAATACCAACGTCAGATACCAACATCCAATGGGGTAGTAACACCATCACTTCCCTTCAGGTAACATTCACTTCTCTAACGGGACTATAGAACATGGCAGTTAAAGTGCCCGGCAACATCAATCAATCAAAGCAAAGGCCAGGATTTCCTCTGTGAACTGGTCTTCGCGACTTAGCCTGAGCGACGCTCTGCCTCGCCCGATCAGACGCCCCCCGGGCGAAGCGAAGGGCTTTCGCCCGATCTGTCATTAGGCGGCTCGTGAAAAAGGGGCCCGCGCCGCGTGTAATCCTCTCCTCCGCCCACCGCTCGCTCTCCCGCCCACGCCTCCTTCACCCTCAAAGAACTGCCTCCAATGCAAAGGCAGCGGCCTCCCATTCAAAGCAGCACATGTCGGCAGAATGCGGACATGAACTAAAAAAATTGCATTTTAAAGTCAAAAAATACTTCCCCTGGCGAAAATATGCAATGATAATCTTCTCTATTTATTCGACTAGATCACCCTAGTGATAGCAAAAACCGTTGCTTAAGGAACCGTATAGTTTCAAAGAAGTTCGTACGGAAGAATAAATAATTACAGATCAAAAAAATATAATCTAATTTTATTCTAAACATAAAATTCATTACTATTTATATTAATAAATTAAAATAAGAAATATTCCAAAGAAAAGTAATAGAATATTTTTCTTCAAATGTTTTCCCAACTATTTACAGCAACAAATTATATTCACTTCACACAATTCACAAAATATTTTAGTTGCATCTTTCTAGATGTCGATGTTCTGCAGTTAAAGTCATTATACCGTAGTTGTATCAATGAGATGCGAGTATGCGAAACTTTCACAGAGAATCATATAAGATTATTTTCTTAATCCTTCAATCATCACAGGCTTTCCATAGTTCATTTCGAGTTTCATGTCGCATTCAAAGTACTCCACGTCCCGATTATGTCCAAATAGGACGTTTCAAACAAATATCCAACTAATTGAACATCTCATTCTAGAGATCAATACAATCTTACTTAGCGTTTAGAATTTCAATTTTCCTCTAACCAGTCCTGGACAGGAATGAATGTTGATTTCGCCAATATCTATTACATCAAATGTCATAACGACAATATATTTCATGGTCATATTTTTGTCTGAAGAGTTTGTTTCTAGTCGACTTTTCTCAGTGGTTGTAAATGGGATAGTCAGTTATTGATGGGTCCGTACCTTAAGAAATCCCTCTCATTTCCTGTAACTAATTCTATGAAGATTGAAATGTTTGCAGATGTGGTTCATCGGAATGCACTTGTAAGGATCTCAAGCATTTCATTTTCCAATTTTTTAAACTTATACTTTATGGTTTTTCGGTTCATTGTCTGAAGACAAATTTTTGATATTTCTTATGTTCTTTAGATGTAGAAAATATTAATTCGTTTAAAAGGTTCTAGGACTATTTTATTGATTAGTCATGCGTGTGTTTTCTATGTACTTTAGCATTATCAAACAACATCTTAATGTTTCTTACTATTAGAATCTATTTTAATCCCTCTATTTCTTCCATTAAATCCATTTTATTGTCATACTTCATGTTTTGTAAAGTCTCAATATCAAAATCATTGAGTCTCATCATTATTAAATAAAAATAGTGTTACAAGAATTTCCGGAAGTAAAATTAATATCAAATCTCCTGTAGATGCCATTGATCCTGAATATTTGTTGCCTTTCTCACAACCGTAAGTTACAATGGTGGCACACCGGTGAAAGGGATATTGTCTTTACCTTTCGATTTTACACAGCATTCACATTACGATTTCGATTTGCGCTATCGGGTCAATTGCCAACCTCTGACGTAGAGCCGCTTCCTACTCCGGGTCCTGGTTCCATCTCTGCGTCGGCCGCCGTAGCTCTGGTCTTTGAGACTTTCTAAACTCGTTAATATAATGCAAGCTCCCGAAAAGGGCGAGAACTTTTGAGGAGGGTAATGCCGGAGAAGATGAATCTAAATGAATTGCACCGAAGGAGAGATGAAAGAGCACCGACGGAAAATAAAAGTAATTATGTATTTCGATGCGTGCCTTCCTTCTTGGCGAAACACAGAATTTGCATTTAGAGCCTCTTAGGACTCGGTCAAAGAGACCAAACAGCTAATGAGTCAAAGTTGGCCTTTCATCCCGTGTTTTAATGCGATGCAAGTTGCTAATGCGATTGAATCGAGGAAGCAGCTGGCCTTCCCAAGTTGGATGAAGGGATACGCATCGTTGGGAGACGGAGTTTGGAGAAAGTATCACAAACAACACAAAGAGCCCTTGCTCAGACTCTTTATCCAAATTCATCTTATTCAATAGAACAACTACATCCATAAAAATGACAAATTGAAACATATTATTGAGTGTAAGGTCAATCAAATACACATTGGTTATTACAAATTGTATAATAAAATAGTAAATAAATATTAAAATATTTAAGTAAGAAACGAAAATATTTAAGTTAGCAGCAATGTTCTACTTTATTGAAATTGAATCTGCTTCGACGCGTTTCTCATCAGATAGGTTTCTTTAAGTGCTAGGGGTGCCAACTATAAATATCACCCATGACTTCCTTCATTTCATAATTTCGTGGACGAGAATAGATTAAGTATAAGCGTCTAGCATGATCTTTCGAGGATCTGCTCGAAACTCAGTGATGAATGAAAAGAGTCTAGATAATAGACGATGCCATTCCATAGCCTTTCTCAGGAAAATCGCTTAGTGAAACGTGGGAATCGAACAGACCATCTTGTTTAAAAATGTAATGAAATGAACACTGCAGCCGTTGCTGTGAGTCATGATTGTTGAGGAGCGAAATGGCAAATAAAATATTACCAACCGAAGCTGCGTGTAATTCTATGAACTATGCAATAGAGATATTCAGGCTCGCCCGCCAGTTCAACGTATCCATGATTAGGAGGTGATATAGTTTTGGTAAAGCAGTACCTTAATGTTGACACCGAAGTTTGTTCAAAGGTCGAAAGAATGGAAGAAATTTTTGTTTAAATAAACCGTCCACATTTTTAAATTTCGTCCTTTTCTTTAAGTATGTACCAATAGATGGAAAATAAATATTTGATTACTGAGCGAATAAACGTAAACTTGTAAAATGTAACGTAGATCAAGCCATGATTGGACTGGTCTACAATTGGTAAAATGGTGAAATTAGTGGACTTCATTATGCTCTAAAATAAAAAATTTAAGTGCTAAGTAAAATAAGGGCCTATCTCAAACTGACCTAGTTCTGAGATATTGACGGTTTTGATAGAATTTTAATCATATAATTCAAAACCATTTTAAACATTTAAACACAGTACATTGCATAAAAGTTATGGATTGTAAATAACACGTAATACTACAAGAATAATGGATGAAATTTTATTTAATGCTAATAACTCAATTTCAGAAAAAAATATGGGAAACCTCTTGTTATACTCAGCCCTACAATTATTATATATTATTTAGATACAATTAATTAGAGCTTGAATTTATTTAATTGAATGACTACAGAACGGTAATATTTTATTTATTTAGCAATGAATTAAATATGAATATAACAATAGCAATATAAATATAGCAATGAATTATATATGAAAATAAATGTTTCATGTGAATAACGTAGATTGCTACTAAAATAAAAACACCCGAAGAAGTAGCGTGTCATTTGTAGTAGGCCCAGATTACGTGCCTACTTCAGGTGAAGACCAAATAGCCTGTCTGCAGCGCCCTCCTCCTCCTCGCGATTGCAGGCCCCGGCGGACGCAGCTGGGCGGCGGCGGCGGCCGTCGTAATGAATTCAGGATTTTAGCGAGTAACACTTTCCGTGTTTCCGCGAGGCGCCTTTGCGATGACGCAAGCCCCCCCCCCGGGGGGGAAGGGGAGGCGCCCTCCGTCGCCGCCGCCGCCCTTTCACCTGGCGCCG
>BOPP01000020.1:10790957-10808409 GCA_017312745.1 Gryllus bimaculatus
CCCGCCACCCGCCTCGCCCCGCGCCGCGTCGTCCGGCGAAAGTTGCCCCAGCGCCGCGCTTTCCTCGGCCGCCCTCGCGTTCACCGCAGCCATCTCTTCGGACGCGCGAAGGGAGCGGACGGACTTGCACGGGCAAAATTTGTTTTTTCTATTTTTTCATGCCATACCTTTTTATAATTGGTCCGTAGGGGTGGGAAAAGACGCATTTGGTAAAACAGCATGTAACGAAAACATTATATTCGAATTTCTATTATATATATATATATATATATATATATATATATATATATATATATGTATATATATATAAGACAATTATTTATGCAGGTTAATAATTAGCTAAAATATGTTTCCCTGTAAACAGAGTGGAGTTTTATTCATTTTTATGAACTATCACTTACATTATCATTTCAAAAACTATTTAACATAAACATTTTGCTCTTACCTCTAAACAGAGAAACGACAATTAAAGCTTCACTGTTTACACCACTTACTTCAATTACAATGTATCTTTCTTATAATTTTTCAAGCTATACTCATGCGTATTTAAATATCTTCCAACAATCGTACCACTCATTCAATCAAACGGTCCTTAGTCTCAACCACGCGCCAAGGGTGGGAAGCACGGCATGTTCAAATTAAAGAAAACATATTTTCTTTACATATATAATATTATTTTGTACATAATACTAATAAAAATATATTATATAAAATTTATAACAGTTTACTAGTAAATTGTGGCGTCATCGATGATAAAATGATTTTAAAATAAGTATATTTATTCATGTAAGATTTGTCAATAATTGTAATTATGTTATTAGATGAGTAGGTTACGAAAAACGGATCAGTTCCCTCCCTGCAGATCGAGACATTTAAATCAAAACGTTACCTCAAAACGTAGTTCTTTTACAAACTTTAGTTTAATGCTCAACTCGATCCAGCATCTAAGCTGGATCTCTGCTGGACGTTGCACGCGATGCGAGATGAGACAGGGCGGGGGCGAAGTGGGAGGGCGACGCTGGAAGAGAGCCGGGCGGTAGAGGCGGGGAGGTCAGGAAAAGGTAGGGCCCATCGAGAGGAACTGTAAATTCTTAATTCATGGGCCACCCGGGGTAATCAGTTAGTTGCTTAAACTTTACAACCATCATAGTTGCGCGCCTTACTTTGATGTGGTGTACAGATAAAATAAAGCATTACTGGATGGCCTCGTGCGGAGACGCCACCGTTGTTGTGCCAGAGACGACGCAGACAGAGCTCTATTGTGCCTTGCGCGCGGCGTAACCGCGGCCCTACACCGAATATGGAGCGAAGTTACTTGCTTGAAGTTCATTGATTCATTATCTAGTGTCTCCGGTCGCGGAAACCGCTATAGACATTAGTGCAGTAAGTGCAGTGCGTCTGTTTATGACGGGAGGTGACGGTGCCCTTCCGCAGAACAGAGATCCAGCACCGACCCACATGTCTGGTTGTGTGTGTGTGTGTGGGGGGGGGGTTCCCCCTCCAAATATCTCCCACCAGCGAACATCACCTCGAGTTCTAAGGTCTCGACTGGCCACATGTGAGGTAGTGTAGTGCCTGTAATTGGAAGTGCAATGCTTGTAAGTGCTAGTGAGTGTATGTAAGCGCTAGGATAGGACAATAAATGGGAAGGATTGATCGCGCGTGGTCTGTGGCCCGTTTGTAAGGGAACTGCTCTGGCATTCACGTGGTATTGTTTGGAGAACCCACGGAAAACTACGGATCGGAGCAGCTGGTTTCTGTCATTCTCTAGACAGCGGCTGCAATCGACCTAGCTATCTAAAATATGCCGAGAAGTCTGCCACCGTCGGAACTGAAACCCTAGGATCTCCCGGTGAGAAGAACTGAAGTTGGGTTAGTTGATGCTCTGTGCTATCTCTGCCGGGGCACTGTCATATCGTATCACCCCCATTAATTGTAAGGGGCCGTCCATAAATTAAGTAACGCAAATTTGGAGACTTTTGAACACCCCCCTCTCTCCCTTGCAAGGCACCCGTAACGCGCACTTGAACCCCCTCCTAAATAATTTCACTTGTACCGCTTGCAACAACACTCCCTTGTAAATGCAAATAAATAGAATAAATGAAAATAAAATAAAGCACAATAAAAACAAATTGTGTTTATTTTACTTCTGTTGTATATTAAAGTAATTAATGATAAAGAAGAAATTAGTTGGCGATGCTGACTGCACCTAACACTAATATTGAGGCAACTTGAGTAAAGAAAGAATGCTTGGGCGAGAAATGATTGATCACAAACTATGCACATACGTCGAATAAATAGATGAGCAAGAGCGAGTCTACAGCGTCAATTTAAATGGATTCTAGAATATACTTTATATCACTTTTTAATATGTTTTTCGTAATGTTACAAATTCAACAAAAAATGGAAAAAATAATTTATTAAACAATGTACAACTAATAACATTGAATTATTTGTTTTTAAAACAAATTAATTTGTGTATATTTTAAAATTTTAGTCCAGGATTCAAAAAATAATAATTTTAGTAAATGTTTAAAAATATAACAAATATATATATATATATATATATATATATATATATATATATCAATGTTTCGTAACACATGACTAATAGCCCCTACTCCTATGTAAAGCAGAATAACGCTGCCTCAAACCTCCTCCCCCCTCTACATACTTTGTGGACTATCCCTAATATAATTTTAGTGGGAACGTAAGATGAGTAATATAGGAGTTCGGTTGTATTGTGGGTTTGATTTTGTCATTTCTGTATTCTACAGCCCATATACCGTTTTCAGCTCCCAAGAAATGATTCAAAAACGTTTCATGTGCCCTACTATGGCTGTGCCTTGGTACAGTCTACTCGATTTTGTTTTCTTCCTGGGTGGAATACGTTCAAGAACAATTGGTGTGCAGTTGTTGTCGAAACAAATGTTTTGCCGGATGAGATTTAAATCTCTCATTTCTCCACCAATGCAATCGTTTCTTCGGCAGCACAATTCTGCACGAAGTGATAGAACCGGTAAGCGAAGCCGGAAAAGAATGCTTTCTACAATTCTCGAATGTCGTTGAGTTGAGTAACATTGATTGAACGTATCTTTGGTTACTGATTTGTTACGTTGGTTTTTCTTTGCTTTCCAAACAAAAAGTATACGGGAAAAGCGTTCCACATGTGTGAACTCAATCAATAACTCTATGTTCTAATGTTCTCCACTGCTTCTTCACAAGAGAATAGAACGAGATAGAAAGAGACTGGTCTCGGACAATATCCTTCTCTTCTCCCCCTCTATGTAATTCTGTGCGTATTTCAGTGATATTAATTACATAGACTGATTCAATACAAGTAAAATCCATAGAACATAACATACGAAATAAAGTAGGGACAAAACGTAATAAAATATTGAAGTTTAATCACTAACGAAATTATTTTAATGTTGTGAGATTACTGACTTTATCGTTCATTTTTATTCTTAACTAAATAAACGGGAACAAATATGCTAAATTCATTTTTAGTTATTTCTTGACTAGGATATTAATTATCAAAGAAATAAAATGTTATAATTCAAACAATTGACACTACCTTTACAAGCGTGAAGCTCGTCTTCATAAAATACGCCTTCTTTCTGTTTTTCCGTTTGATCATGTGAGCCTGTTGGATAAATAGAATTTGAAAAATATGCTTTTTTCGAAGAAAGTATTTTTAGTAATGAATGTTTGAAGTACAAAAAGATAGCACAATTGAAGTTTTGTAGGTTACGAAAATTGAAGGAGCGAGGAAGTATGACGTTGAGTAGAAGTAGGATAACTTTCTTGAATTAGTGATATTGAAATATGGATGTACTGAATAAAGAGGAACGGTAATGTTGATAATGACGATGATATGATTCTCTAATGACAAAATAGAGAAAAGTCTGATGAATATATTGGAATTCTACTTATGTTAACCACTCGTTAAGTTGATCGTTCAGTCATTCAAATTGTTGATTTAAACTCGGCGTCCGTCCTCAGGAGGCTTCTTTTGCCCTGCTGCCAGAGTTTGCGCTCACTGTGCGCGGTGCCTGCTGAGCATGCACAATGAGGATCATTGGTGGGGAAACCACAGTGATTACTTCGCGGCCGGCTCTAGGCGGACGCCCTCTGTTTGAACTCCGGCTCGAGTTTCCTCTTTTTCTAATTTCTCCGTTGCGCAATAGTGCATCCTCTCCCCCTCCCCCTCGCTCTAGTCTCTGGTTAATAACAATTCCAAATCTCTATATGTAAATGATGGTTGTAACGAAAACGACTCGGAACCTGTAATTCGGAATGAAGGACTTTCAATGAGTTGCGGATTGCGTAAAGTAAGATGAAGGAAAGTTCTCACGTCTGCACGTCGAGTACAGAAGGTCGATGCTTGGGTCAACGCTTGTTACGGGTTCTTGCAGCTGGAGGATGTGTGTCGATTACGAAGAGCACATTTCTGTAATAATTGAATCTCGAAATATAGACTATCATTTGATGTAAATACTTCTTTTCGATACTGGATCCTAAAAGTAATCTGAGTGTTAGAAAATGAGAGGTTATAAGTCAACTGTAATAAATGGTTACTTAGTGTACTCGAAAAAGTACGAATTTATTGAATTAAAAGATAGCTAATATGCACTAAATTTTCAAATTATTAACATAAGTATCTGCATCTTTTGCAGAAAAACAAAATCCAATACTGTTTCACAAAATATCTGCAACTCGTAAACTAGATTAACATGACCCTACATGAGCACAATATATTTTTCCAGGGTTCTGGCACCCTTAAATATTCTTTCAAGTAATGTAAAAACACGTACGTCTTTTACGTCAGTTCTTATAATCTATCTTTACGATATTCTCTTTACAATATTCATAATACCGAGCATTCAAAGTCGAGAAATAATTAATTAAAATATATCAGACTGTGGTATTTTTCAGTTTCAATTAAAACTAACTTGTAAAGCAGTTACATAAAATTATGTATGGATATTGTTTATCTAGTACATGTTTCATAGAAAGTCAATCTACTTTAATGGATGTACTAACTTAAACACTGCACATTGGTTAAAATTCACGCCATTCATAGAGATTAAAAAGTGTTAAATCAATCCAGTACACTAACTGTATCGCCTATCCACTCATTCAACATTCCAATCTTTCCAAATGATATTACGTACTCTCCTACACACGTGTGTGCTGCTGAACAGCATTTTCAATCAACTGCTTCTACTGTACAAGAACACCTACAAGTGGTGCCTTACCGGTTACCAATCGTGTGGTCATCAGGGGGAATATGCGACAGTCTACAGATGTCCATCTTCCATGTGTAGTCGTTAACGGTAACGTACCTCATTGGCGTTGGGTTAGCAGACACGATGGATTACGTGCGAGAAAAAGTAAGACATTCCACAAAAACTTTGGGATAAAGCTTAATGTGAAGCTAAGTGACAGTAAAGCAGTAAGAATACTGGAGAAACAAATTAATACCGGAATGAACGTGTATGAATAAATATATGCAATATAAGAAAATATCATGTGCAGATAAATTATTTATTTTGCGCTAATACGTTCCATATGTAATATTTTAAAATTGAATGTGTATGATTTTTTGTTAACACGAAACAATCGAATGATTGTGTTCATTATCATTGATAATATAAGAAGAGGTATTTAATAAGATTATTTTACGAAGTATATTACATTCAGCGCCAAATATTATTTTATTAATAAAAAATCGTGTTTTTATGTAGTGGAAACCACATGTTCGATGTATCCCAATTTGTGATTGCATGGTAAGGGGCGTGATAAGAAATATTGGATGGAAATAACGCTAGTTTTATATGTACACAGTGCTCGTTGGGGAATGCAAGTTGTGTAGATTGTTATTGGTGCTAATTTATTGGAGACGAGAAGACTCCGTAAACTGATTTGTCTAATTTATAACATTCGTCGCCAGGACTTCGAACCTCGTAATAAATCTAATAAGCTATCTAATGTCAAGTTTGGACTCTGAATAATTAATGGTGATTATGAAACCTAATTGTCTTATAGATAAACTAATTTGATAACTTTACTTTCCAAATAATAAAGGACAGGTTTTGAAATATCGAAATTGCAATATTGTGTGAAAAATGCATATCATATAATAGTTCCTGGTTTTGAAATAAAATTTTTGTTTGTAAATATGTTTATATTGCAACTTTGTTGGTGTTGATCATAGCTACTTGCTATATTGATTTAAATCACTGTATAGAGGAGAATTATAGTCGTTCCTCTCTTGGTTCGGCGGTCGTAGCTGCTCTGTACGGTAGTTTTCCGTGGTTTCTTCGATCAATACCTGACGAATGCTGGAGCAGTACCCTAGCAAACTAAGCATAGATTGCGCCTTTCATCAATATTGTTTCTCCTCTTTCCCTACACACATACACATGCCCGTACATGCTGTACATTACCACACTATCAGGAGATGAATCCAGATTAACTCAAATTGCCCAATTTGCAGATGACACTGCAATCTATATGTCTCATCCATAATTAAAAGTTATAGCAAATGATATATAAACACATCTTCAAGCATTAAAAAACTAGTCCTCAAACTGGAAGATAAAAATCAATCCCACGAAATCAGCCGCTAAAATATTCACAATCAAACCTTTCTCCCCTCCCATACAATTAAAAATAAATAATAATATAATTCCATGGACTCCAAATACTAAGGCAGTTAAATACTTAGGATTACATCTGGAAAACTCACATAGACTACAAAGTTCAGCAAGCCAAAATTAAAATTCTTCAACTGAAACCTTTCATAAATAAAACTACTGAACTGTCTTTAAACAATGCCACAACTTTATATAAATCAACCATCAGACCTCTCCTCCGTACGCCTACCCAATATGGACGAATGCTGCCAAATATAACATTCAGAAATTGCAAGTCATCCAAAACAAATTCAAGCTCGAGCACCCAAGCTCCCTGGTTCATCTCCAACACGCAACTTCACATCGAATTAAACATCAAACCAATTTCTCACCATATTGTCTATCTTTCCAATATCTTTTGCTCAAACCTGCAATTAATCAACCAAAGCAGAAATCTCGAACTGAGTAAATATACAGAACGTCAAACTCGAATAAAAAAAAGATATCCGTTACATGCATTCTTGGACATATTCAGCATAATAGAATGAATGAATTCAGGTGGTCTGTGAGTTCCCTCGTCAGATATAGCTTAGTGATAGTTGTGAATAGATTAAGTTAGATTTTAAGCCAGATAACAAATCTAAAGTTGACATAAACTGAACTTTGTAATCTCATTCAGAACATAAATAAACTTAAAAAATGGGGGAGGAGGTCTGAACATCAAAAGGCGATGTGTCCTCCCCCAAAATAACCGATTTAACATACATTCAACATACATTCAACATGCTCATACATGAGCCGCAGTCCTGAGGGCGACCATGCAGTGTGGGGTTGACGGTGGCTGACAATGGCGGCGGCGTCGAGCTGGTTGTCTGAGTGCGCGGGGCGACGGCGCTGACGGGGACAGCGCACGTGACACTGACAGCGACGGCAATCTCTGCTAGTCGCGCACCGCTGCAGGCGCTCCATCATGGAAAGAACTCCAATTACCCAGTTACGTCTAGAACCGGGAATACATCGTAGCGGGATTGCACCTGATCACGTGTCACTGCCCACCGCCATCAGAGGAGACTGGAGCCGAGGGGAGGGGGAAGAACTTTTGTTTTAATCATCAGACCGTCCAGCAGAATTATCATACATAATACCGCGAGCGCGGTCGATATAATTAAAAAATGCACAATTCACGAAACGACCAGTGGATTTATCAGGTATTTCCAGTATACTCGCCTCTTTCACGGGAACTATTTCGACAATAAATACATTAATAAAATGAAATAAAACTGCAATAAATAATTGAATAAGACGAACAAGACAGTCGTGAATTAAATGTAATAAAAACCTGTCATTGTCTCTTGGAGTTATTTCATTAGGCCATGAAAGTTGTTCTATGAAAATGAGTTCAGAACGATTCATTTATATTTTAAATTAGCTATTTAGCAACTAAAAAAAGATGTACAAAGTTTCAAAGGCTTTAATACGTATAATGTTTGGATACTTTCAAAAATGAATGTAATGTATTTAGTCACAGAGAAAATATATTTGACAAATAAAAGAAAAACAGGCGTAGACCAATTTCATGATCATTGTTTGGTGAACGTTTCTGAAATAATAATCCCTGCGCAATATGTTATTACATTATTTACTCTAATTACGTAAAAGTAGATTCCCTGTAAGGTCCTTCTCACTCACAAACATTAGTCATATTATTATTTACTTCATTATTATACCATTCTCATAAAATTCTTCTTAGACTTTTTTTTGAAAATGTTTATTTTTATTAACCTAATGTATATTTTCTCCACACTAACTAGGCCCTGATGCTTCTCGTGCGGCTTTCTCACCCTGATTACTGCAACTACAATCACCACTTCTGCAATCATTTTATCGTTCGGGCCACGTTCTCTCTTCAAACTTTTAGGCCATAATTATGAACTAGGATATATGCTTAATTCTTTCTGCTCGACAACAAAAATCTTACCGTTCAGTATGTTTTAAGTACCCCAGAAAAATTTGCTTTCGTAAAAGCACATTAAGGGAGGAATTGACAAATGAAGCATTTTTTGATTTTCACTCCCATCAATGGAATGAAGATTACGAAAAACTTTCCCAAATTAAAGTTCGCTTATGTAAAATCGATTTGGAGAGGTCAATTTCCAAAGAATCGAAAATCCAATGAGTACTGTCTGGCACTTGTGCCAAGATGTAGAGCTCTGGCAAATTGTTCAAGAGAATTAAATTTCTCGAGAATCCCCGTCTTATTTAGATAACATTTTACCTTAGCCAGGTAAACGCGAATATTACGATAAATATGTCTGAGAACGTTGTTGTGTCGGTCTGTGGCCGCGAATATGAGAGTAAAATTATTGGTAGCGATGCACGTCGACGAGTGACCATTTTGCAAAAACTTCAACAATACACTTCACTTCATAAGCGTAAAGTGCAAAGAATAAGTTTACAGACACAGGGCAGTAGAGAACATCTTGTTTATCATTCCGTGAAGTTGGGTATTATTTTCCTTCCGTCGAATGAAAAATTATTCCAAGCACAATCGCACATATGGAGGACCGCTTTCATTTTCATTTGTCGCCAGCCTTCTTCCATCTTTTTCACCTGTCACTACAGCTGCTGTCACTACAACTGCTGTTGCACCACCGCCATCACAGCCCGTCCCCACCCCCACCCCCGGGCCGGGATGGCCGTCTCCGCCTCCACCGCGTCGCCTGCAGGGAACGGGTTCGGGCGGTAATATGATCAAGGCTCCGGAATACATATTGATTGAGCGAGTGCAGACGTGTGGGGAATACATGGAGGAGGCGGGGTGGCGAGGACACGGCGGCGGTTCTTGTGCCACCCGCCCGCCCGGGGAGCGCGATACGTGCCGCCGCAGCCACATGCGGGGCGTGGCCCTCGCCACGCCGCTCCGCCGCGCAGGTGCCACTCCAGGAATCAGTCTCCCGAGCAGTTGTCTACCCCCGCCGACAGAACCGGGACTGGAACTTCGCTTGCAACGGAGATATTTGGCGATGGCAGGATTTGCGACACTAGCTAGATAGCTAGGAGAATTCAGCCCCTGTCTGGAGGAGGATTTTAGCAACCGGCTGCTCTGATGGGTAGTTTTTCGCAGTTTTTGCGTTCAATGCAAGGTAACTGCCGGAGGAGTACTCTACCAAACGGGCGACGGACCGCACGCGAACTTTCCTTCCCATTCCTTGTCCTATCCTCACCCCTTACTAACGCACACACACACACACTTACATGCACTACACTATCACTCATAACAGGAGATCAGTCGGGAGCTTAGAGCTTGCCCCGGATGGGGCAATCCCTCGCTGGGGGGAGATACCTGGTCGGGTAAAACCGTGTTAGCCGTTAGGTAGATCTGCGCTGTATATCACCACCCACCGGAGGAAGATCCCCACCACCTTCGAAAACACATGCGCTACAATTACGGGACTAATGTCTTTAGTAGTTCACGCGTCCGGAATCACTAATCAATGAAATATATTTGATAATAGATAATTGATATCTGGGTGAGGTAGTGACAGAATATTGTTCACGGGCGCGTCACGTAATAACATCATTGTCCCGCAAGAGTAGTGTATGTCATATTTCAGGATCTGGCAGTGTTCCTTTCGCGCCGCAACGTGACATCCGGCGCCTCCCTATAAGTCAGTTTGTGAGTTTCCTTCTTCATCAATCTCCCCTCAGCTGGGCACTACCATAGTCGGGACAGGCTGGATCCAGTCTAGTGTCCCGACATGTATGGTAGTGTAGTAGAATTAAGAATGTGTAAGGGGAGAGGAGGGGATAAGGAAGAGGAAAAAAATATCCGCGCGATCCATGATTGGTTTGTTAGGGTACTGCATCATCATTCGAATGCTCGTATTGGTGAGAGAAATCACGGAAAACTACTGGGGCAGCAGGCCGTTAGAATTCTCTTCCTGACAATTTCGACCCAGTTAATATATAGCGAAATAAGTCATTCATTCATCCTGGGAAGTTCGATTCCTTAGTATAATTTCAGTTATTGTGTCCGTGATATCTGTATTGGAGATAAATACCTGAAGTCTTTTCTGCTACACAGAAAAACGAAGTTCTGTCCAGAATAAAAAAAAACATTGCTCCGTGATTGAGTGTGCTGTATTCTTAATCCAATTTAGTTGTATTTACACAAATAAACAGTGTTTCGTTTCATCCATTGTTCCATGTATCATAATGGATTAATTTTTCGTTTACGTTTGTGTTCATTGTGAATGAGTTTAATGTTTAGCCGTCAGTCTACATTAAGACTTGTCTTGATTAGCGGTTTAAAATTTACTTAGACACAAAACACTCGTAAAAGGTATATTTACATACGTTAAAAATATATTCGAAATTTATCTCGTTAATTTTTAAAAAGCTTCTTAAGGATCACATCGTTTCGTGGTCAGTTGCAGCCACTTTATCAGATGCGAATCTGAAAATAGATTAAGAAACAGTTAAATTAGATATTCTGCAACATGCTGGGAAATTTTGTAATCTTTAAAAGAACAAATGAAATATGTTCACTTGTTTATTGATTATCTTTAACTATATAAAGAAACCAATCCTTAAAAATTATTAATAGATGAACAATGACCGTGGTTACAGACACATTGGATCATTCTCATTTATTTTCTTAGTTTTCCAAGATGTATATTTATTTCAACCGAAATTAAATTATTAAGGTTAGTTAAAAAATTTCTCATCCGATTTTCTTCCTCTTACACATGGAATTGACCTTTTGTGCAGTACACGACGTAACGTGTGCTATGCAGTTTATGGACAGCACTCAGTGACAAATCTTTCCTAATTAATCGTTCGAAATTTACTTCTCCAAGCGCGTTTTAATTTGATACCCGTTAACAAGCAATAGTGGCGACTGGTATTCTCATCATTTAATTATAATATGTTCGGCTCAGTTTCGATGGAAACTAATCCAAACACACTCGTATGTATATTTATTAAACATTGGGGTAATATGATGTAACACTGATTTATTTTCCAGTTCAACGTCTAAAATATGATGCGCTTCGGCAACTCCTACTGCAAAAATGGTCTTAAAGTCTGCCTTAACCCTCTCAGTCTGAAATACAGGCAACTCCTAGGATTCATATGTCGACCTCGAAGAGGAACAGACGTGATTATTAAAACATTGCAGTTTTCAGCCCAGACTTTTTGTCTCAGGAATCACACAAGAAAACTACTACTACTAACTTCTACCTGTTCTCCTTTCGACACTTTTTTTCTGAAGTATCTGAACTTGTGTTCTTCGAAAGTTTTTACTCATTAGTAATATTCTAGGATTGATTGGTAGTGGTACAAATTAGCATTGGTATTCGTATTTTTTTTAGTTCTATATCCTACTATATCCCTTCCGCGGTAGTTGTGGCAAGGAATAAAAGGAGGAGAGGCTTATTTTCGGGAAATTATGAAACGATGAACGACGTTGTAAGGGACATGAATTGCCTTTGACCTACATTACCAAAATATTAATATGAAAATCTTTATGCCTAATGCAGAAATCGGTTCCAGCATTTGTCATGGCTGCCGTCTGCGAAATTTAGGTCTTATTATTTACATTGCTACTACCCTCAGCAGATCCGGAGCAGCTGGCCAGACCTCTTGAGCCGAGGGTCAATTCATAGTCTATACGTTTGGGACTTGTGGAGGACCAAGTATCTGCCTGGCAGATTTCCTCGGGGCTCTCGTGTTATCCCTGCCTCACTGCCATTTATCCATGATGATTCATATTATATCTGCATACCGGCTGAGGTGGCCCAGAGCATAAGTGGTATCACTGCAGAGCCTCTGACTTGAAGGTCCTTGGCTTCAAGTGTCGGCTTCGGCCGATTTTTGACACTAGGTATTCGGCTAGGTCAATTTCAGCCGCTGTCTGGAGAAAAATTCTAACGGCCGGCTACTTTGATCGGTAGTTTTCTGTGGTTTCTGCAATCAACACCAGGCGAGTACCGAAGCAGTACTGAAACAAACTGGCCAAGGACCGCGCGTGATCTTTTTTTCTTCCTTGTCGTACCCTCATCCCTTACTCAAATTTACACTCACATACACTACTCATGTTGAGAGACAAGCCGGGAGAGCTTGTCCCGGCTGGGGCGGTACCCCACTAGAGAAAGATTCGCGGTTGGGAGAAAATCCACGCAAGACGGCATAGTCGAAGCCGCATCTCGCCAGCCAGATCATAGCCACATCCTGAGGAAAAACGTACACTACAATTACGGAACACTTATGACCCTAGCAGCTGAAAGGCCCGGAAGCACAATCAATGAAACCACCATTGATCTATCATTCATATCACATCTTCATAATCGCTCGTCTTAAAATGCTTTACCTCTTTCAGGCGTAGAGCGATAGGAATAAGGCTCTGCCGTCCGTTCCGGGCATCCATTCAATTTGAAGGCGGCGGCCGGAGGCGCGTGTTGGGCCCCGGCGGCCCAGGCGCCGCCGCGTCGTGGGCTTATTGACCGTCTGTTCAATTTGTATGGTGTCCGCCGCCAGCAAAAAGCGGGCTTTTGTCCGCGGAGGCGGAGGACGAGTCGCACAGCGCCGCCGGCAGCGGCGGAGGCTGCGGGCTCCTTGCGATGCGGCGGGCGGCGCGCGCCCCCGAGATTTACGGGCACCCCGCCTAACAATGTCGCGGCCGCTTCTTGCGGCGGCGCCGGCGGCGGCGGTGGCGGCGGCGGTGGCCGCGGAGGACGGAGCGGCGGCGGGAGCAGCCGCGTGTGCCAGTGGGTGGCGGTGGAGGTGCTTTACTGGGTGGAGGGCGCGTTTTATGGTTGAGGGTGCGAAGCCTCTGCTTCGTCTCTACTCTACTCTAGAGGGGAGAGCTACGAGCAGAGCAGAGGTGGTGATGGGGCAAGGGAATGTTAAGGTAAGGTTGCAACTTTGACGACGTAGAAAGGGTGGAAAGGGATGCGATTGAGTGTTTTGAGCAGACGTGGTAGTGGCGGTGAGGTGTTTGCTGTGGTAATGGAAGGTGGCGTTGAATGGGGTGAGGGTAGAATTGGCCGTGGACGAAGGCAGAGACTCTAGAAGGGAGAAGCTACGAGATGAGAGATGGTGATGGGAGAAGGATGCCTAAAGGTGAAGTTGCGACTTTTGACGACAGTAGAAAGGGTGGAAGAGGAATGCGATTGATGTTTGATGGCAGACGGTGGTATGCGGTGGAGGTGTTTGCTGTGCGTAATAGAAGGTGGCGTTGATGGGTGAGGGTAGAATTGGGCGGTGGACGAAGGCAAGACCTCTAGAGGGGAGAGCTACGAGGATAGCAGAGATGGTGATGGGAGAAGGGATTGCTAAAAGTTGAAGGTTGCGACTTTGACGACAGTCAGAAAGGTGTGGAAGAGGATGCAGCTTGAGTGTATGAGACGGTGGATGGCGGTTGGAGGTGTTTGCTGTGGTAATGAAGGTGGCGATTGATGGGGTGAGGTAGAATTGGCGCGTGGACGAAGAGAGGACCTAGAGGGCGAGAGCTACGAGAGTAGCAGAGATGTGATGAGAAGGGATGCTAAAGGTGAAGGTTGGACTTTGACGACAGTAGAAAGGTGGAAGAGATGCGATTGAGTGTTGATGCAGACGGTGTAGTGGCGGTGGAGGTGTTTGCATGTGGTAATGAAGTGGCGTTGAGGGGTGAGGTAGAATTGCCGTGGCGAACAGAGACTCTAGAGGAGAGCTACGAGGATAGCAAATGTGATGGAGAAGGATGCTAAAGTGAAGGTTGCACTTTGACACAGTAGAAGGTGGAAGAGGATGCGATTGAGTGTTTGATGCAGACCGGTGGTAGTGCGGGTGGGTGTTTGCTGTGGTAATGAAGGTGGCGTGATGGGTGAGGGTAGAATTGCCGTGGACGAAGCAGAACTCTAGAGGGAGAGCTACGAGGATAGCAGAGATGGTGATGGGAGAAGGATGCTAAAGCGTGAAGGTTGCGCTTTGACGACAGTAGAAAGGTGGAAGAGATGCGATTGAGTGTTGATGCAGACGGTGGTAGTGCGTAGTGTTTGCGTGGTAATGAAGGTGGCGTTGATGGGGTGAGGTAGAATTGGCCGTGGACGAAGCAGAGACTCTAGAGGGAAGCTACGCAGGATAGCAGAGATGTGATGGGAGAAGATGCTAAAGGTGAAGTTGCGACTTTGACGACAGTAGAAAGGTGGAAAGAGGATGCGATTAGGGTTGATGCAGACGGTGGTATGGCGGTGAGGTGTTTGCTGTGTATGAAGGTGGCGTTGATGGGGTGAGGTAGAATTGGCCGTGGACGAAGCAGAGACTCTAGAGGGAGAGCTACGAGGATAGCAGAGATGTGATGGGAGAAGGATGCTAAAGGTGAAGGTTGCACTTTGACGACAGTAGAAAGGTTGGAAGAGGATGCGATTGAGTGTTGATGCCGACGGTGGTAGTGGCGGTGAGGTGTTTGCTGTGTAATGAGGTGGCGTTGATGGGTGGGTAGAATGGCCGTGGACCAAGCAGAGACTCTAGAGGGAGACTACGAGGATAGCAGAGATGGTGATTGGGAGAAGGGATGCTAAAGGTGAAGTTGCGACTTTGACGACGTAGAAAGGTGGAAGAGGATGCGATTGAGTGTTGATGCAGACTTGTATGGGCGTGGAGTGTTTGCTGTGGTAATGAAGTGGCGTGATGGGGAGGTAGAATTGGCCGTGGCGAAGCAGAGACTCTAGAGGGGAGAGCTGCGAGGATAGCAGAGTGTGATGGCAAGGATGCTAAAGGTGAAGATTGCGACTGTGACGATAGTACGAAGGGTGGAAGAGGAGCGATTGAGTGTTGATGCAAACGTGGGAGTGGATGAGGTAACTTGCTATGGTGGTGAAGTGGCGTTATGGAGTGAGGGTGAATTGGCCGTGACGAAAGCAGAGTCCAGGGGGAAGCTACGTGGATAGCAGAGGTTGGTCATGGGGCAAGGAGCGTTAAAGGTGAAGGTGCGCTCTAATGGCAGTAGGAAGGGTGGAAGAGGAGCCGATTGAGTGGTGATGAAGACGGTGGAGTGCGGTGAGTGCTTGCTGTGTGGTGGTTGATCGGTGAGGGGAATTGGCCGTGGACGAAGAGAGAGTCTGGAGGAGAGGATAGCAGAGTGTATGGCAAGGGATGCTAAAGTGGAAAGGTGTGCCTGTGACGGCAGTAGAAGGGTGGAAGAGGGACCGATTGATTATGATGCAGAAGTGGTGGTGGTGGAGTGCTTGCTGTGGTGCGTGGAGGGGCGGTTGAATGTGGGGATATTGCCGTGGACGAAGGAGAGAGTCTGGAGGGGAGAGGATAGCAAGGTGGTGATTGCAAGGGATGCTAACGGTGAAGGTGTGACTGTACGCAGTAGGAAGGTGGAAGAGGACGATTGAGTGACATGCAGTCAGGGAGGGTGGCGGAGGCACTTGCAACATTGGGAATGTCTTTGAGAGAGGTTGTGAGAGATGTGGGTAGCGGACGAGGTGGGAAGGAAATGACCGGAAATAGCAGCGGCACAGAGGAGATGCGAAGTTACAACGTAGGGAGGGCGACAACGGTGATAGTGAAGTGTGAAGCTGCGAGGTAGCAGAGTGATGGCGGAGGAAGTCAGGTTACAGTGATGGTGAATGTGAGTTGTTGATGCGAGGAAGCGGAATGTACGGACAGTAGTATGGTTGGAGTGTTATGCAGCGGTTGGAGAGGGGGTGGAGAAGGGATTTTGTAATAGTTAGAGACAGTAAAGACGGTACAGACGCAGAACTGGAATGGCGAAGGTAGAAAATCGCGCCAAGTTGAGACGACCTACCGTGCGTGGACTATGGTGGCAGCGCAACGTGCAAGGAGGTGTAACGCGAAAGAACGTAGAGGTAAAGAGAAGGTCATAGAGAAGCGATAGCGACGGTGGATGTGGCGACGATGCGACATGACTGGAACGACAGTTGTGTTTCGCGGCGCCGCAGCGGTTGCGATGCCTCGCTCAATGGCCCTTGGCACCTTCGCACCGCCACCGCCCACCCGTCTTCTCCAACCCTTTGCCTTTCCCCGCCACCACCACACTTGCCATCGCCACCAGCACCCACCAACCCACCGCCACCCCACCGCCACCGCCACGCCACCGCCACCGCCACCGCCACCGCCACCGCCACCGCCACCGCCACCGCACCGCCACCCGCCACGCCACCCACCGCCACCACGCCACCGCCAACGCCACCGCCACCGCCACCGGCCACCGCCACCGCCACCGCCACGCCACCGCCCACCGCCACCGCCACCGCCACCGCCACCGCCACGCCACCGCCACCGCCTCCGCCTCCGCCCCCCCTCCGTCTCCGCCTCTACTCTTCCACCTCCTCCGCCTCTACCTCCGCCACCGCCTCCACCTCCGCCTCTACCTCTGCCACCTCACACACCGCCACCGCCACCTGTGGCCTCCTCCGCGCCCCGCGCGTCGCGTGGCGCTGCCGGCGGGCGTCGCATCCAGGCGCAGCGCAGCGGCAGCGGCTTTTCTTTCGTGAGTCGCCGCTGCTGACGTTTGCGTTTGGGTTGCCGACTATCCCCTTCTGCGCTGGTCTCGCCCCACTCTTCTTTCGATCAAAGAGTTCTTTTTAATTCGCGCGTCAATATAGCGATTTTTTTCTTCTTTCGAATATCAACTCGCATACTCTTATTCTCTTTTCTTTCAACTCTTCCCCTCTCACACTCGCACTGATTCCTCTCTATTCACGTCCCCGAATTATTATTTCTTTTTCCTCTACACTTTAATCTTAAAGTATAATTTAATATGCCAAAATGTAAGGAAACCGTCAAAAATGCGGAAAAAT
>BOPP01000020.1:10808434-10819909 GCA_017312745.1 Gryllus bimaculatus
GTTGCGACTGTGACGACAAGTAGAAAGGTGGAAGAGATGCATTGAGTGTTATGCAGACGTGTAGTGGCGGTGGAGGTGTTTTCTGTTAATGAGGGGGCGTTGATGGTGTAGGTAGAATTGCCGTGGACGAAGCAGAGACTCTAGGGGGGAGAGCTACGAATAGCAGAAGATGATGGGAGAAGGATGCTAAAGTGAAGGTTGCGACTTTGACGACAGTGAAAAGGTGGAAGAGATGCGATGAGTGTTTGATGCAGACCGGTGTATGCGGTGAGGGTGTTTGCTGTGGTAATGAAGGTGGCGTGATGGGTGAGGGTAGAATTGCCGTGGACGAAGCAAGACTCTAGAGGGAGAGCTACGAGGATAGCAAGATGGTGAATGGGAGAAGGATGCTAAACGTGAAGGTTGCGCTTTGACGACAGTAGAAAGGTGGAAAGAGATGCATTGAGTGTTGATGCAGACTGGTATGTCGTGAGTGTTTGCTAGTAATGAGCCTGGCGTTGATGGGGTGAGGTAGATTGGCCTGGACGAAGCAGAGACTCTAGGAGGGAAGCTACCGAGGATAGCAGAGATGTGATGGAGAAGATGCTAAAGGTGAAGGTTGCGACTTTGACGACAGTAGAAAGGTGGAAAGAGAGGCGATTGAGGTTGATGCAGACGGGGTAGTGGCGGTGGATGTTTGCTGTGTAATGAAGGGTGCGTTGATGGGGTGAGGTAGAATTGGCCGTGGACGAAGCAGAGACTCTAGAGGGAGAGCTACGAGGATAGCAAGATGTGATGGAGAAGGGGATGCTAAAGGTGAAGGTTGCGACTTACGACAGTAGAAAGGGTGGAAGAGGATGCGATTGAGTGTTGATGCAGACGGTGGTAGTGGCGGTGAGGTGTTTGCTGTGTAATGAGGTGGCGTTGATGGTGAGGGTAGAATTGCCGTGGACGAAGCAGAGACTCTAGAGGGAGAGCTACGAGGATTACAGAGAGTGGTGATGGGAGAAGGGATGCTAAAGGTGAAGGTTGCGACTTTGACGACTAGAAAGGTGGAAGAGGATGCGATTGAGTGTTGATGCAGACGGTAGGTAGCGGTGAGGTGTTTGCTGTGGTAATGAAGTGGCTTGATGGGGTAGGGTAGAATTGGCCGTTGCGAAGCAGAGACTCTAGAGGGAGAGCTCGAGGATAGCAGATGTGATGGCAAGGGATGCTAAAGGTGAAGATTGCGACTGTGACGAAGTACGAAGGTGGGGAAAGAGCGATTGAGTGTTGATGCAAACGTGTGGCATCGAGTGAACTCTGTATGTGTAAGTGGCAGGTTATGGAGTGAGGTGAATTGGGCCGTGACGAAGCAGAGTCAGGGGAGAGCTACGTGGATAGCAAGAGTTGGTCAGTGGGCAAGGACTGTTAAAGTGAAGTGCGGCTCTAATGCAGTAGGAAGGTGGAAGAGGAGCCGATTGAGTGGTGATGGAAGACGTGGAGTGCGTGAGTTGCTTGCTGTTTGTTAATCGGTGAGGGAATTGCCTGGACAAGGAGAGAGTCTGGAGGGAGAGGATAGCAGAGTGTATGCAAGGGATGCTAAAGGGAAATGTGCCTGTGACGCAGTAGAAGGTGGAGAGGACCCGATGATTATGATGCCAGAAGTGGTGGTGGTGATGCTTGCTGTGGTTGCGTGGAGGGCTGATCGTTATAGAATGTGGGATGATATGCCGTGACGAAGAGAGAGATCTGGAGGGCGAGCAGGATAGCAAGGTGTGCATGGCAAGGATGCTAACGGTGAAGTGGTGACTGTACGCAGTAGGAAAGTGCGAAGAGGTACCAGACGGACATGCAGTCAGGAGGTGGCGGAGGCACTTGCAACATTGGGAATGTCTTTGAGAGAGGTTTGAGAGAATTGTGGTACGGACGAGGGGGAAGGAAATGACGGGAAAAGCAGCGGCAACAGAGGAGAAATGCAAGGTTACAACGTAGGGAGGGCGACAACGGTGATAGTAAGTGTGAAGGCTGCGAGAGTAGCAGAGCTATGGCGGAGGAAGTTCAGGTTCACAGTGATGTGATGGAGTGTTGATGCGAGGAAGCGAATGTTACGGACAGTAGTATGGTTGAGATGTTTATGCAGCGTTGCGAGAAAGGGGTGGAAAGAAGGGGGGGATTATTTAATAGTTGAGACAGTAAGACGGTCACAGACGCAGAAACTGGAATGGCGAAGGTAGAAAATCGCGCCAAAGCTGGAGACGACCTACCGGCGGGACTATGTGCAGCGCAAAACGCTGCAAGAGGTGTAACGCGAAAGAACGTAGAGGTAAAAGAAGGTCCAATAGAGAAGCATAGCACGGTGGATGTGCGACGATGCGACATGACTTGGAACGAACAGTTGTATGTTTCGGCGGCGCCGCACGGTTGCGATGCCTCGCCAATGCCCTTGGCGACCTTCGCACCGCCACCGCCCACCCGTCTTCTCAACACCCTGGCCTTTCGCCCCCCCACCCACCACCACTTGCCATCGCCACAGACCCACACAACCCACCGCCACCGACCACCGCCACCGCCCACCGCCCCCCCACCGCCACCGCCACCGCCACCCCACCGCCACCGCACCCCAACCGCCACGCACCCATCCGCCACCCCACGCCACCGCCACGCCACCGCCACCGCCACCGCCCACCGCCACCGCCACCCCCACGCCACCGCCACCCACCGCCCCACCGCCACCCCACCGCCACCACGCCACCGCCACCGCCACCGCCTCCGCCTCCGCTCCGCCCCTCCTCTCCGCCTCTACTCTGCCACCTCCTCCGCCTCTACCTCCGCCACCGCACTCCCACCTTCCGCCTCTACTCTGCCACCTCCACACCACCCCACCGACCACCTGTGGCCTCCTCCGCGCCGCCGCCGTCGCGTGGCGCTGCCGGCGGGCGTCCGCATCCAGGCGCAGCGCAGCGGCAGACGGCTTTTCTTTGTGAGTCGCGCTGCTGACGTTGCTTGGTTGCCGACTATCCGCCTTCGGCGCTGTCTTCGCCCCACTCTTCTTTCAGCATCAAAGAGTTCTTTTTAATTCGCGCTCAATATGGCGATTTTTGTTCTTCTTTCGAATATCAACCTCGCATATTCTCTTAATTCTCTTTTCTTTCAACTCTTCCCCCTCTCACACTCGCACTGATCCTCTCTATTCACGTCCCCGAATATTATTCTCTTTTTCCTCTACACTTTAATCTTTTAAGTCATAATTTAATATGGCCAAAATAAGGAAACCGTCAAAAATGCGGGAAAAGATTCATCATATTTTCTATTAATCCATTTATTTTTTCGCTACAGCTCTTGGCTCCAGAGTATTTGAGATAAAAAAAAACATTTTGTTTGAAAAGGAGCTGAGGCAGCGGTGAAGAAAAAAACATCACTTACACCATAGATAAAATTAATATTGCCTTTTCCTGTCCGATAAAATAAACACTTTCCACTACTCTATGACATAACATTAAGTATTTTATTTGTATTGCGCTTCAATTCCCGTGTAGTTATTTAGAACATTCCCAAGATTCATTAACGTTCATATAATCTGCTTAATTACAGTCACGCTTTACTAATTATATTTTGCTATATATTATGTTACATTATGAATTCAACAACTACCAGGGATGAGCATTTTTATTCTGTTATCCACCAATGTAAAATGGTCTTTGCTCAAATAAAGAAAATTCAATCATTGAGCCTTCTGATTCCTTTATACATATTGTGTTACGTAGGCGACAAATCGTTGACGGAGCTAAACTATTAAAAAAAACTGTTAGCATCTGGGAATGCGAATTTGATTTATTACGAAATTCTGCCATTCAGAGTAAAATTAAATAATTATTACTGGCGATACTGGAACATTATCTTAACATATGACAAACTTCTGTCACACTTATGAAATACCACACAAGTTTGTATTTTCTACACATTCTTCTTTGTTTGTTCTACAAGATGGAGATATAACCATACGTATTACAATTTTTTCAGTCCCGCCTTTTTTTGGCATAAATGTAAATGTTATGAATTCAATATGAACCTGCATCTTGAACTATAAATTTAAAGCTCTAATTAAATTAGCATGAATTCTACTAAAGAATTATACAATGATATTAGTCTTTCAAATGTTTATACCGTTATACCGAATTTTTCTGAACAAAATATGTTTTTGGTTGTCACGGATCCTTATGTATCATGGCTCGAATTCCACATGTCCGTCGATTCTTGAAATCCTTGCAGTGTAAAGAATCCAGAATGTCCCCCAGGGAAATTACATAATTAATAATACTAACTTCCTATATTTATAATCTAACTAGACATATTTGAAATTGAAATAAAAATGTCTAACTACGTTTCATTTTAATCATTTAAATTTTCACAGTAATTGTGCATGATATTGAATATTTAAAATTATTATATCATTGAAATTATTTCAATACCTTTACTTTAACTATCTTACTGTATATTTAACTGCCTCGTTTTGCTGCCTCCATTGAACTAATCTTAATTCCTTTTATATAATATTTCAAATTTCTACAATATTCACTGCCTATATTCTCCTGATTTTCATCTAACAATGTTTATTTTACATTTACATTAGATTAAAAAAATGCTTCTCATAAATTAAATTGTTGTTATTTTGATTTTAGTTGTTACAGTTTCCAATTAAACTGCAATTTTGCGTTTTCCATTAGCAGCTCCAATTATCGAAAACTTTTTAAACTACTGACATTCATGATTAACATAATCACCAGAAAGATTTGGTTGAAACGTTTTATTTAAAAAATTTAAAACGTGAATATTTTCGATTATTCATTGAAAACGCGGGCCTCTAGTTCTTACGTTCCATATAATTTACACAATGTTACAAGACTCATTTTCATGAATTTCTGAGTACCACTTTTATTGGCTTTAGGAAGAAAACTATTGTTTTCAGCCTTTTCCCTTAATAATGTCTTTCTTTTTTCATTTCTGAAGCCTCTTTTATAATTATATTCACCCTGGTATTATGTTCTTGGCTCTATTAAGATGAAATGGCATGTCTTTCTTTAATGGTAGTGTGACATGTCAAAAGTGATATATTTTAATTCAAATAACCTATTCAAAAACTGCAAAAGAATTTCCTGTTGATTTCAAAATTCATAGGATTTCAGAAGCAACGTTAAAGCACCAACTACCTTTTTGCTGCAGCTCCCCAACTATTATTACTGCGCTGTCCGGTCGCAACTGACAAGGGACTATCATCAGCCGTTTAAGGTTTAGGCGAAAATCTAACCTGATTTTTTTTATGTACTCTTTCTCTTTTGTGGGACAAACATATATACTGTCGAAGTTACTGAAAAAGAAATTTTGGTCACTTTCGGCACGGTGTTTTCCCTAAGGCTATGGGCATCCGTTGCTGCAGCAAAGGACTCCCGTTGTGCTGGCATTGCTCGCTAGTGTCTCTTTTTAACGTTTATGTCTGCATGAAATCCACTCCTTTGATCGGCTTGCGGAGATCGTCCATTTGACGGACGTACGCGTAGGTTCTCTACGATCTGCGACTTGCGCCAAGATCCTCCACTTTTTGAGTTGCTATAGATCCTCCATTTCATGAGCTTGCACGCAGATTCTCCACTCATGTCGCTTGCAACCAATGTTGCTCGTATAAATGTACCTTAAATCACTTACATTAGATGTTGGAAAATTGCATCCTGGGCAAAAGCTTAATCGCGTCCCTCCTCTTATGTCATCATGGGTATATGAGGTCGCATGCAGCTACGGCCATAGTTACATTGGCGAAACTGGACGAACCCTCGAGGACCACCTCTGTGAACACGTTTGTAATTACAAGGACAATGATACTAACAAATCGTTCAAAGCGTCCACCCATGGAAAACTGGCCACACCATTATTTTTTATAACACACGTCTTCTAGCAAGAGAAGACCGCTGGGGACCAACGTGGGTAAAATAGGTAGTTGAAAGTCTCAAAAATCCCGAATACGTCAGTGCTGACAAAGGCCACATCTCCACGAGGTGTGAAAAAGAATGTATTTCATCACGTCGCTCGGTTTATCACGTCGCTCGGTCGCGTCAAAGGCGCTCTTAATAGACTGACAGGCGAAGGGGAACCTCGCCCTGTATTAGCTCGTGCGCTGATCATCTCCACGCATTTTTTGCTCTGAGAAAGGGCGCAGAATGGCGACCGAAACGGTGCCAATTGTGCCGAGGAAACGGCGTCTCCCGGACAGCCAAGTTGTTAATGACTCTTGCCGCGGAAACATAAGATGAAGATCATTTTTTCTTCTATTTGTTGTGGTATGTTTCCGAGATGTAGTCAAGATCGACTGTTCGCAAGCAACTTGCGCCAAGATGATTCACTTGATTGACTTGCTCGACATCCTCTTCTTGATTGACATGCGCGGAGATCCTTTACTTTATTGGCTTGGCCAGAGATTCTCGACTTGATTGGTTTCATTGGAATTCCCCACTGGCTCGCCTTGTTGAAGATCTTTCATTTGGTATATTGTTTCCAGGGAACGACAGTTACCACGGGAAACCATTACGCAGCCGGAAATAGGTTGGGGCAAAACCGAAGAGAAATCCCCGACCTAACACGAAGAAGAGCCAATTAGTGCAATTGCGCCTGTGCCATTTTGTAACAGCACTAGTTTTCATTTCATTTGCCTTTAATGCGTTTTTCGCGGATCATACAGCGACAGCTCCATCCACTCCGGGCTTAATTCGAGCATGTTCACAGCTAGTGAAAATTCGAGTGCTTCACGCTGCTCTAGAGACTATTCCCCGTCACTGACGTCATCGTTACTTTGCCTTGCCGTCAATACATCAATTAAATACTTTGTAAAACTACATGAACTGCGATTTTCTGATAAGTAGGTATATCAATAAAAATTAAGGTTAGTAGAAAAGTATATAAAACGCAAATGAAATGTTTTTTAAATTGATTGCAGAAATAGTAAAAATATTAATACGAAAAAGAAAAAAACTAATAATTACATAATTGATGGAGTTTGTAACTGGAATATTTACAGCGCTATGTAGACGTTCAAAATGAGAGTAATTGTAAACGACCCGCAATACTAAGAAGAATAAGAACGTTTTCGTTATGACGTAGCATCACTCCCCCAATGTACAAACTGTTCGGACTCGAAACGCGCTCCAAGCATTTCCGTTCGCAACGTATGCTCTCGTGGGCATTTGAGTGCTGTCCGCTGCGCAGAGGCCTTACCCACTGGCTGACCTCGCCGTCGCTGCACTGGGCCTCTCCGCGCCGGCCTCTCGTTCAAGTTCAATGCTTTTTACGATCCAATAAAGTGATATCAGGTTCAGGTTTCTCGCGTTGCTTTTATTCTGCAGTCCGTTATGGCGCGTGCGTGTTGCTCGTAAAATTATCATATATTTCAATACGTGCATTGTGCCCGACTCGGACAAGGGACATGGAGCGAGGTGCGACCTCCTCACGCGAATTCATGTTTCCTCCGGTCCGTGGTATCGAGGTGTTTTCTCACTTACTGCTGCCTCTTAAAGCCACTTGATCCGATGAGTAGTATATTGCCGAGTGTCAGAGGTGAACGTCAGGTCTTTTGCCGGGCAATATCCTGGGAAATCGTTACTGTATCTCGGCTTGAAACGTTTATAAATGTATGACTACATATTCCTGGATTTAACTTGTCTGGAAATGTCGGTTCTGCGTGAGAAACAAATAAATGTTGCTTTTTGTAGTTGTTTCTTTGACATGTGTGAAAATTTCAGAAATAATGTTCCGGAGTCTAATCTAAATTGAATGTAGTTTTGATGTTAATAGATGTTTATTGAAGTTTCAGGTCTTTCAAATCTTGAAAATATAAGTAGATACAAGTTCACAAATAAAACAGGATATCTACAAGATTTCTTATTTACGGAATAGAATAAATATGCAATTAATGGAGTGATGATTCTAATGAATTAAATTCTTAGACTTTCATTTCTAGGTAGTCTGGAAAATGTTGGTTGGCCATTTCTAATAGTCCATTGTCATCATAATGTATTTATAGTAAGATCCAAAATAGATTTATGAATTACTCAGATAAAGGGTACCTGCGTGATTAAACAGTACACATTGTCTCAAAATTTTAGTACGTTTTCAAAGCATCAAACATAAACTGAAAAAGTTGGTTTCAGACAATATATTTAATTATATCAGGGAGTTCACTCTTTAGTTCCAATGAAAGTTTGAAAGCATTTTCATATTAGAGCATATAAGTGTAACGGATTTGGCATCAAATGATATGTGTTGATCAACTAATTGGTTTAATGATCATTGCGTTTGTGTTTAAATCATATCATTTTTGGATAGGATTCGTTAACCCAATCCGCTCTTTTCTCTAGCCCTTTTTTCATTTATCATCGAACTTCTGTCGACTTTGACTCTCGACGTCCTATTATTATGTTTGAAATTGCTAACTCGATTTCTGCGTGGGATCTTGGCAACGAATAAAATTAGTTCTCAAAAGAACTGAACAAACGGAATGAACATTGATCTACGTGCCGTATTTGCTTTCACACATAATTGACACAATTTCACACACAAGCTTTCTCGACTTGTACTAGTTTTTATGATTATAGTCATCTAATTGCAATCATCGAACAAGAATTAAACAGAACTCAATTGAGGTGAAACTCTAATTACCACAATCATGACAGTTATTATCCTAACCGAATGAATCATCCAGTTTTTAATTAGTCGATTACTTTTCTCGCAGTCCCGTAAAATTCATAGAGAAATCTGTATTATTGATGTCATATGAGCGAAGAAATTGAGAAAAAATAAAACAAGCATCTTAAGTCCATGTATTTATAAGAGGTGTCGATGGTTTTGTTAGATAATTAGCATTAGAAGAAAAAAACCAAAGTTATAAAACATGTGTTATTCTTCTTATCATACTGCGCGTACTGTCTGAATTCTTATACGCAGAGCGTCACTGCTTACTATACTGCTGACGTCACAAGTCTCCAAGAAAGAGTCCAATCGCCATTAAATATTTGCTATTTACTTTTCCGTTACGGAGTTGCAACATTTGTTATATTCTTGATACGTAAATAACTGTTGTACTATATTTATACTATACTAGGTACCTACAACATTGTGAAGACTGTTTTTGTTAAAATATTTAATTTATTTGCGAGTTACACGAGTGCATCTTATTTGTTGTTCTTGAATGTGCGTGCTACTTTTGGAGGATTATTTGTTGGAGGAACTTTTGGAGGAACCGTTGTATAGGTGAGCGCCTGATCTCACCATCCTGGGGGAGAAGATTTCCACCATCTCCCGCAATAAACGTATACGGAAATGTCAATAATTTAATAATAAGGTAGTACACTTACGAGACTAATGACCTTATCGGTTGCCACTTCCGGGAACACTAATTAGTAAATTAATCTAACTCCTTGCCCTCTTTCCGTTCACCTCTTTGGTCCAGTCTCCTGCTTTCCCCGTTGTCTCATCCCTCCCTTCATCCTTCACCAATCCCCTTGCGTCCTCCCCGTTTTTTCCATCTCCCCCCCCCCCCGCCATCGCGGCCGTCGCCCGCAGCCGACAGGAACCGAGACCTCGGCCTCCAACCTGGAAGTGACCCAGTATCCAGGTGCCCGCCCGGGCCGCGGCGATCGCCGCGCTGAATCTGTAATTTGAGACCATGATTCATCGGTTCTCTTCGTTTGACAAGTCCTCCGCCGTGTTAAAACGGAGCGGCGGCGTGTAATGGCCCGGCGACGGAATGAACACAATAATTGCGCGGCGGCACGTGAAGAGACGGAGATGTCTGCCAGCAGACGGCGCTCTGGACAGTGGGGTCGAACCCGCCTTCGCACGCTGCTCAAAGCAAGTGGCTTTCCTCTAAGTAGAATGATCCCATGTTATTTCTTTCAATATAAATAATAATTTAGAATGAATAGTGTATGTTTACTTCAGCCTAGAAATGGCAATAGTTTAATCACAAGATAGTAATATCATTTGGTGAATTTAGACCACTAATTGGTGACCAATAACACCCCGTTACGCTGATGTTGTGTCCTTTTGTTTTCGTGCTTTTGGAGTATTTATCATTAGAAACAGGATAATTCACGAGTAGTATGTAAGTTTAAGACGTATAATTAGGAAACACTATATTGTTTATGCATACTAGGGATATATGGAAATATTTCCATTCCGTTATTCCGACAATTAATTTTTCAATTAAAGGTTTTATTGATCCTATAGTATCAATCCAAAATGAAGAAAAAAAACTATTTTTTCTGCTGGCATTGCCTTGAGAGCTAATATTTTGTGGAACAATGCTATTTGCTATGGTACAATACGGTTGTAGGACAAATTTACCAAAACTTTCTGTAATGAATGCTCCGATTTTTTTAGATAGTTTATTCTGCGACCGTAATCATTTAACATGCAACTCGAAAATTTGAATATGTATATTTTTTCTAGCTACCATTGAAATTTTCAGAGTAGAAATTTTACAACTTGTGTTAAGATAAAATATAGTTTGTTTTTCTTATCGTTGATTTTTAATAGGGAGTTTACATTATTTACTTAGAGGGGAGCTCTTTATCAAACTGGAGGCAAAATATGTGTCAATACATGTCGATGTATTGAATTAAATATTAATATGTGGCAATAAAGTAGTTTTATTTTATTAAATGATGATGAGAGTATGAAGCATCTTGTATTATGACTCGAGCGCGGAATGACCGAGGGCCGTAACTTCATACGAGCGTAATAGTGTCCCTTACATCAAGTTTCTCGCAGGCAATTTTTTGCGAAGAAAGGTACTAGTAAAGAAATACCAATAAACCTTTGCCAGTCTGCTGGTATGCGATACTCAGTCAAACCAACTTAGTGGACAGGTTCGTATTTTGTTTTTTTCGGTGCGGTTTACCGTCTCCAACTCAAGGAGGTCTCAATAGAACAAAGTATTTTACTAGGACGATGACAAAAGATCGATTAACTCTCAGTGTTTGGTTCGAAAATTTCTTTATAAATCGTCAAAGACATAAACTACACTGAATTTTTGTAATTATGCAACGAGCAAAAGTCATCGAATAATATAATTATAAGGAAAAATGTATCAATAAAACACTTTGTCGCCGCTTACAATCTATCTTTTACGAATAAAGCATCATCTAGTAAATACTTGATTTGTAATAACATGGTTATAATTTTCGTCGAGTTGTACCTTCCGTCGAGAGTTGTACCTTCTGTCGAGTTCTACTTTCGAGAACGCCCTCTCGGACTGCGTCGATCTCCCGAATCTGCGCCCCGCCCGTTCCGCGTCCCACTGTCCAGAGAAGCAGCAGCCCCCCGCGCCTTGCGAGAGCGCATACCCTACTTCTGTCAAAGGCACCGGCGGAGCGGCCGGCGGGCAGCGCGTGGACCGGCTGGCTTCCCGCTTGGCGCGTGCCGCGCGGGCGCCCTGCCCACCCATCCGCCCCCGCCCCTGGCCTTCGCAGC
>BOPP01000020.1:10828841-10839466 GCA_017312745.1 Gryllus bimaculatus
AAAAAAAGCATCCTGGGTTCCCAGACGGTCATCCATCGAGGAAGCCGCGTTGCCTGGAGTTGACGAACTTCCGTAACTTCACGAAACTTAGTTAAGAACTTTGGTTACCGACGTAGCCTGTACGAAGTGCAGTTAGGAACGAAGCAGTTATGAGAATTTTTGCAGGAATTTTAATTAATTTCTGTTACTGTTGCAGTACGTGATACAGCTTCGCTTCCATGTAGATGGTCCATGGGGTGGATGTTAAATTATTTATATTGTTTGCAGTTAATAAGATTGTGTAAGTAGGTTGTGTGAGTGTGCCATTTCATGATGTGTACTGAAAACAAATGTAAATATGAGATGCAATTACTGGATACACGAGTATTAATGTAATTGAAATAATTGTGATATCTTCGCCATCAATTCAGTTATCATACCAACGGGTCCCACCCATACACCCAAGTGCTGAAGTCATTAAATAGCTGTGATAATTTTCATGATATAGATCTCAGAGTGTCCAACACAAAGGCGGAAAGCATATTCCACTCATTCTGGAAGAAAACGAAATAGACAGTTTGGTACCTTATAATTCAATTTTCTTTTCTGCATGCAATTTTTTTTCCCAGAAATGGTGAAAGTGCTCATTACTATTATGAATTAATTCATTCGCAATCATTCGTCCTCTGCAGAATCGATCTAGAGAACCCATAATAAATACATTGCAGTGGTATTATTCACTTCACTCGAACAGTTGTTGATACTCCAAGGCCCAAGTATCGCATATCTCCATTTTCCCTCATTCCTGAAAAATTTGTTCCGACCACCGGGCAACTACAAAACGATTGTCGGGAAGTATTCCATCGCCCCCATGGGAACGGGAGCACCCGGTGGGGCGGAGGAGGAGGAGGGGGAGGAGGAAAAGCGATTGCTTATTCCATGAATGTTGAAGGCCCTCGACGGGAAAGGCGCTTCCGATAAAGTCGCCTTGCTTTTCCCTCAACAAAAACGAGCGAGAAAGTCGAATTTACGAGCAGCATAAAGCCAGACCTGATCAGATCTAGGTTGCAGCTACACAATACAACATCGACCGTGCCTTTTTATGATCTTTGCTGTTTAGAGAGGAAAAGGAAAAGAAATCGGACGCGCGTTTGAGGAACTGGTGGAAGAAATGGAGAATAGCTACTATTTGGTCAGTTGAATTTCAAGATGTGCCACTCCCTTTTGGCGAGAAAAATTCCATTCTTTGTTCGGATAAAGATATCAGAAGTACTCTCTTTTACTTTATTTACTCTTTTTCTATCGATCACTTTGCCCCTTCTCATCATCTTGCATTGCAAAGTAGTTTGAAATTATCACACAAATGTCTCATAAAATATTCTAAAGAGCTCTTTTGTTGTAAATCAAAACGACACGAATAGAATTGCATTCAATAGCTTTCGAGAGTTAAGAAGACATCTCATTTTATAAACAGCATTGACTTTCATTATTTCAGTTACCTTCTGCAAACAAAAATTAAGACGATCTTTAATAAAATATAAGTTTTTAAAATTATTTTGGAATTACCTCGCCTAATTACGTAAAGGTCAAATTTTCATTCATGTTTTCTACTATTTATTATTATTATTATTATTATTATTATTATTATTATTATTATTATTATTATTATTATTGTTATTGTTATTATTATTGTTATTATTGTTATTATTATTGAGTCTAGAGTTTCATCCTGAAACATTTCTTTGGAAGACCGGGCCGTGAGCCGTGCGTTATATCAAGCTGGATAAACCTTAGCTATATTAACACCTTAGTTACTAATTTTTTTGTATATTTCTAAAATACTGAAAGACGAACTTCTCGGATTTTTTGTTACTGATACCCTCGTCTCGATCTCTTTTTTCAGTGTTCCTTCATTCAGCGTGCAAATGCTGAAAGGCCCTTTGTTTTACTTCTGCACACTAAATACAGGTTTTTATCCCTCCCAATTTCCACACACTCTTGTTACAAGTTTCGGCAATAAATAAATTAATAGGGCGAATATTATGCATGGCTAACATTCTAATAATGCTAATCGTTTTTTAATCAACGGGAAAACATAGAGCTGTGCTATTTAATTGAACAAAATATTAAATTCTCAATTTTAATTTTACATGTATTCGAGACTGCATATTTCTGATCATCATGACACCTCAGCAGGCAAATGATTGAGGTAATCACGAGAGATAAACCTAAAAAATCTCACTCTGTAAATTACAATCCAACGCACATAACTAGTGTCCAGAAGTCAATAACACCGTGCGTTTTAAGGGCGTAGGACGCATCGTGATTGGAAGATGCGTGATGGCAATGTGTGTTACATTGTAAGATAAGTTGCAGATAGTATGTCCTCCTCTTGCCTTCTTTTTAACAATCAAGAAATCGAACATTTCTCGTGTTAAGAAGTAGTAAACGAAATACATTTTTCATATTTTGATATCTAATAATCATAGCAGCTGCCACGCTTTGAAACACGAAATAATCAATCAAAGGTAACGGATTTTTGCTTTTTCGATCTCAGCAATTGATCCCTTTTCGTTTCTTGCAGGCATTTTGAAATCTTCGCATTATCCGAATAAAGAGAGGAAAATCAATTCCACGTCAAAAGTATAAACATTCAATAAGAACACCACATCAAAATGTGTATCGAACATCGAACGCTGTATCGAACTAAAATAATATTCCTCGTAGAACACGAAAACCATCCCTTATCAGTAGTAAATATCGACCAAATCTCCAGTCTTGATTCAGAACAATGTGGTGTAATAACGAATAGAGATGCTAGAAGAGGACTTCGAACTGTAATGTAGGGACTTGTATTACTACTTGTATTGTACACTAGACATTGTCTGCGGTATGGGAAGTGACAAAAAATGCGAAAAACTATTGACAGCAATGTAAATGGATTTCTGGCACCGAAGTTGGGGAAAGTTAAGAACGAAGAAATGAAACGTAAAGCGTATAAAGTAAATTTTAATATAATTGTCACCATAGAAATGAAAAATACTAAAATGATATGGGCACACGCTTAGAACGAAAGAAGGACTTTGGCAGAAAATTTGGAAATGGCAACCACTTACCCATCGAAGAAGAAGAAGAAGAGGAAGAAGAAGAAGAAGACCGGGACTTACATGGGGAGCGGTAGACGAGGTAGTGGTGAAAAGTATATTGAATTACGAAGACTACACCGATAGAGAGAATTGCAGGCTGGGATACGAGAGAGAGCCTAGGGTGTAATATAACTCGCCATTCTACTGTTATGTACGTATTCGTAAATAAAAAAATAAATTTTATCATATATTTAATTTTCATATCGTATGATAATTCAAATAGAAGATAAGAAATACTTTCAAAATTTTTCCGACTGAGATGGCTTAGTGGGAATAACCATTTCTGCTGCTGCGTTTCTGACCGAAAGTGCTAGTGTTCGCGAGGGAGGATTTTCCACATCAGCTCGATAGCTTGGCCAAATTCAGCCGCAGCCTGGAGGAGAATTCTAGCATCCAGCTGCTCTGATCGGTTTTCTGAACAAATACCAGACAAATATCGGAGCAGTACCCTCACAAATGGACCACTGGCCACGTTTGTGTGGCGATCAAATGATGAAGACGATGCTGCCGCCGTTGATGTCAGTAATGAGAATGAACGTGGAGAAGATGGTGAAAGAAGAGGCCGGGCAAACCTCAACGAGAGCTCCTGAGTATCCACTTTCTTCACCAAAAACTTTCCCTCGCACCAGACGGGGATCGAATCCAGATCCAAGCATTGAATGTCGACCGTCTTTCAGTATTTTAGAAATGTACAATAAAATTAGTAACTAAGGTGTTAATATATGCCAGCTTGATGTAACGCACAACTTACGGCCTGGTCTTCCAAAGAAATGTTTCAGAATCAAACTTTAGACTCAATAATAATAATAACAATAATAATAATAAATAATAATAAATAATAATAATAAAGTAGCAATCATGAATGAAAATTTGACCTTAATATAATTTGGCGTGGTTATTCAATTTATTTATTATTAATTTTGAAATTTTATTAAAGGTCGTCTTATTTTTTTTGCACAGGGTAAGTGAAATAATGAAAGTCAATGCTGTTTATAAAATGAGATGTCTCCTCAACTCTGAAAAGCTATTGAATGCAATTCGAGCAGTCTGACCGTCGCACCACGGGTAGTCCCAGCACAATAAAGGTTATTGTGATTGCAAAATATATGTTATTGTGTCATTTCTAAAAATTATTAGAACAATATTTTAGCGAGGAATACCACATAAAGCACAACGATGCTGCGAGGGGGAAATTGATGTTGAGCGGATTCCGTTGGCGGGGGGAACGGCCGCCGAGGACGTCTTGTTCTCGCCTTGCGCGTTGCCTTCCCTAGCGCCTGTGCCACCCTGCCGCCGCCACCGCCGCCGCCGCCGCCGCAGATCCTGCTTACGCCCTGATATACGGTGGGCGCCGGGTAAATTGTACTTTATACGTCCGCCAATTACAGCATACATGTCACGTCTTTGACCCCTCTTGCCTCCTCCCGTGGCGTGACGGCCAGGGCGGCGACGCAGGCGGCGACGATGGCCCCGACTCCTTCCAGTGGGCAGAGAAAGGACAATGGTTTTGGAATATAAATGTTTTGTTGGAGTCATTTTTATTTAACCAAAACAGGAATTAAAAATATTTTTGCTTGGTGGTGTTTTACGTACTTTGTGTTAAATTATCTTAAAATTATTCAGCTTTGCAATTTTTAATTTCAAGTGTTTTGAAAGTATGATTTTTATGTGATGTACAAAAAAAACGTTCTTCGTTCGTGTATGGGTAATGAAATTGCATGCTCATAAAAATAAACTAGAGGGGCTACAATAGCTCGTCTTTCTCCTATGTTCAACGACTACTTTATATCGCAATTTATATCCTACTAATAATTCAGCCGTTTTTTGAAAAAAAGTCTCTTTAGAAAAAGACTCGCAGAAGATTGAAATGTGCCACTTTAAAGACTTTATTTCAAAATTTCAAAGTTTTCAATGAAAATAGGGCTTATGCCGTATTTGTAAGCGCATTTTCCACTGTATTTGGACAAACGAAGAGAGTATATCGAAAACCTTGGAAACGGTTTTCGTATTTAATGAACCTTTGTATTAATAGTCTCTCTAGAAGACGATTGCCTGTGGTAACGTACGGACCGTAATCGTCTTATTACATACTAAACACGAGAGATGTTTACGCTAGAAAACTTTTGCGGTGTCAAGAAAATTCACTGCAGTTCACCCGAAGCATTTGTGTCATCAAAAGAAAATTATAAAACACATAAAAGTAGAACTGAAAATGGAAATTCCCCCAAAACACAAATCTTTCCTTGAGAAAATTCTAATATTTAATGAAAACGGGACTTAATCATAATGGCCATTGTAATGCGCTTTATACGGAAAGAAGTTTAAAAAACCTTCCACATTTTCTCAGACATTTTTTATTGTCTCGCGTAGACTAAAAATTACGCGAAAACTATAAAAAGTAGTTCGAATAAAGATGAATTAATTCTTTTTAGGTCAGATTCGAAAAAAGAAAACTGTTACAATTTGTAACGTTTCAAAGGTTTTGTTCACTAGCTGACTACCGCATAGGCGTTTTTTGCCTGTTCGTGGAATAAGTTTATGTTTTTAACTGGATGTTTTTAGAAGAAAAAAATCTTTTTTAAGTGTCATAATTTCAGTCATGAAAAATTTACTTTCATTTTCAAATAATTTATGATAATGTTTAATGATCAACATTTAAAAAATATATTTCAATAAGAAAAACTTTGTATCTCTAACAATTTAATTTTATAAGGGTGCAAAAAATTGTGAATCTTTCCGCTTTTCAAAATATTAGAGATTTTATTGAAAATTGGTCCGGTCCTAAGCACCTACAACGCGTTTGATAAAATTTTAAGACACATAAGTGATTTTTTCAATACTCCCCGCTAGACAATTTGATTAATACTATTTTAGACGGATACTATTCTAGAAGAATTCTAGAAAAAAAAATGGAAAGTTTTTTAAGGGACTCATTGAAGTGATATGCTGTGAATTACTATACAACCTTTTCGACACAAAGTGAATCCTTCGGATTTGATTTATAAAATTAACTGTAGTTCAACCTTATTATGTATTGACAGATTTGAAAAATGGAGGTATTTTGAGAGGCACTTTTTCATGTAATTCTCGGAGGATAGACGGTACTGGCAACTGTATTGTTTACATTTTTTATTATGAATTTCCATATCACAAAAAAGTTTGACCATGAGGGAATCCACCAGAGACGCCATTCTAAGTACGTTCTATATTTTGAACGTTGTGTTATATTGTATTAAAAAGGAGTTACGACGAAGTTGGAACCCTTGTATAGCGATCAAAATGCTTGCCTTCAAGAGTTGGAGCCGACAACGATGAAGGATGGTACGCGGCAGGTTTCCTCGGAGTTCATTAGATTTCTCTGCCTTTCTTTCTACACGTTCATTTCCTTATCATCATCATCACATCTCCATCATCACCGTCATCATTACCATCGCCATCGCCATTGCATGTCAACAATATGCATAACGGACGTCGGCGGTGTTGAACTTTATGAATTAGTAACTATGACAGTGTGCCACCACCTCGAAGATTCATGCAATATTATAGATAATTCATAATATAAAATTTAAAAATAGTTTTAAACTAAATAAGTATAATCATCGTTTACAAATCTCTTCAATGAATGATAATCTTATGCATTTACACAAGGCTTGCGTCCAGCCACGTCGCCAACGAAAGCCTTGAAAGCCTTGGGCCGCGACATCTCAGTGGCCGCGGCGCTTACGTCGCGAGTGCCTTCCCGCTGCGCCCTCGGGACGGGACGGGACGGGACAGAACGGGGCGGAAGGGACGGGAGAGACGGGACGGGGCGGGACAAGACGGGACGCGTGGGGCGGTACGGGACGGACGAGACTGGACGGGGCGGAGCGGGGCGTGACGGGACGCGGAGTGACGGGATGCGACGGGACGGGACGTACGCGGAACTCGACAGTACGCGACGGGACTTGACAGGACGCGACGGGACTCGGCCGTGAAGCGTGAACGCGTGCGCGCGCGGGGGCGGGCGAGGGCGGCCGCGGGGGCGGGGCCAGTTCCGGGGCTGGGGGCGGGCCGGCTGATTGCAACGAATGGCCGTCGCCCGCGGCGCGGAGCGTTCAAAGCCTGCTCGCCGCCCGGTCAGCCGGCCACGTGTGGCGGCGCGCCGGCACAGCACACGTGACGCCGTTAACTGTTGTTTCCCAGCCGCTCCGGCACCGGTTTCCTTGGGCCCCGCCCCGCCCCGCCGCGCCCGACGCCTCTTCTCGTCCTCGGAGGATCTTCGCTCTCCACGCGCTGCAAGCCACTACCCTCCCCGGGCTTTTTTTTCCCTCTCCACCCGCCCCTGCGCGCGGGTCAGCAACTTGCTGCTGTCCTGAGGTCGATGTTTTCAAAACATCGATACTTTTTACGATTACTTGATATGATTGCGTACATCGATTACATGAAGTCGATATTTTTTAGCATCGATGTTTTGTGTTCGATGTTTTTACTGAGCCAATATATTTACAAAAAATTAAGTTAAAAAAATCGAATTATATTTCCAGATGTTCGCAAGTTATGTATGCTTCAGGCCAATGTGACCCAGGGCGAAAAATTAATAAAATCGAGTTTTCGTCAATAACGATGTGTGTATCCTTTTTCAATTATCGAATCAGATAATCAAAATTTCGTTGATTGCCCTAGTGATTTTTGAGTTCGTTTTGTTAGTTAAACCTCAATTAAAATTAATAAACTTTATCCCCTACAAATTAAATTTTCTCCCCAGCGTGAACTTGAATTATTGCTAATCAGGTTTTAAAAGCATTTATGTTTAATAAAAATTATGGTTTTGTGTCGATGTATTATTAACATCGTAACATCGACATCAATGTTTTGTTGGCGATGTCGCATCCCTAGTCTGTTTCGCATTACAAAACAGTGATGTAGCCAAAATTTGTACGTGTTCTGTTAAAAAAATAAGTATGTTTAGAATAGACATTAAAATCGTTGTTCAATGTTCAAATGTACGTTTAGGGATGTAGCCAGATACTATTGTAGCCGTTCTGCAGAAAATACCACAATGATTTTTTTAACGATCTTCATTAAGATATTTGTGCAAATCAAATGGAAAGATTGTCATCAGTTTCGAAAACATTGACAAATTTTATGTATTCAATTGCAATGAGAAAGTAAAAATTGAATAAAAGAGATGAATTAATTAAACATAGTTTCGTATTTCACTGAGTTACAAGATGAATCTAAAATTTGTTCATTTGCCTAAATCTTTCGAACGTCGTACATTTGTATCAGGCATCGATTTATCCTGTACAAATAAATATAAAAGTATAAAACATGTCATTTATTTACTAATATTAAGGGGGAATAATATAGAAGTACACTTTGTTTAGCTAACCGTGATGATTCGTTGAGGTATAGATGTCATTAGTTCAAGGCATTATTAAAAACTTTATAAAAAATAAATTAAGTACTTAAAAGTTCGAATGACTAAAATTTTAGAACTAATATTGAGTAAATACTGTTGAAAGAAACTCAATTTTACGTTTTCTTATGTTTTAAACAAATGAAATCCTTATTACAAGTTATACATTTTTTGTGATAATTTTGTCATATTTTAAAACGACAGTACAAGGAATTACTAATGACTCCAAGAACAGAGGGTAACAAGTTGCCAGCTTGTTACTGAGATCACAGGAGAGCAAGAGTACATTTCATTTGTTGCGGCACTAACATCGTTGTAAAAAAAGAAGTACATATACCAGTAAGGGTCAACTTTGCAGTCTATTTTTTGCACTAGGTTTAAAGTGATATTCACTGGCTTCAGAATTCTTCGTAACGAGTTATGTATATTTTAATGGTCATATGTAGAATTACTTGACAAGTTATTTTTCAAAGAAGTTATAAATAAAACAACAATATTTCTAAGAAGTCATAAATAAAATATATTTTCAAGCTAAACACATGTCTCTACCCTACAATACAAAATTTTATAATGAAGTATTGAAAACAATTTTTTTCACAGTCGTTGTATCAACTAGTAATTTGTAATATATTGATTACATTATGTCTAATTTATTGGTGCCCCCCCCCCTCTGAAGAAAGGTCCGCGCTAAAATCCTTGTTTAATACTATTTTGACCCGTAACTTAGCACTTACGTCCGGATAAAAATCAATTAGAGCTGTTCCAAAGACGAATACTATTGGTGCCCTTGGAATGGAGAACAACGCAGTTTTGTATCCAAAAATCGGAATATTTATATGTATCATATATACCTGTGAATTTAGAAAAACGGCTCCAACTTAGTAAACTTTTCAGGAGAAAGATCTAGTTGTGCCTTTACTGTTCACTAAATACTTAAATGTTTGAGAATACTTTATGTGAATCTCCTGCGACATTTTCGAAATTGTCTGAAAACGTTTGCAATTTTTCTGTAAATTACTTGCTCGAATAGAAATGGTGCGTTTATAAATATGGTAAAGTTCGGTTATTTATTGAAACCTCTGAAAAACTTGACAATTTTGTAAGTTCAAAGGTAAAATGAGAGTTGTTTTATTACCGCAATTTATCCCTGTCAATTTTATCTCTTAAAAGTGTATCATGCACTTTTTTAAAACAATATGAGTAGTTGTTTATTAATAACACGAAGTGAAGGTATAATTTAGGTAGACACGAAGTTTGTCACTAGTTTTGGTTTGTTTAATGAAATTTATTTACAATAAAAATATTTACTTATCTATAACAATCATTCATTTTGTTTATAATTCATAATTAGTTTGTCAATGTTTTTTAACTGTTTTCGTTCTTGTTAATTCAAATTGACAGTAAAAAATTGCGCATGTAATATTTCCTTATGATTGTATAATATTTATAAATGTATATTTTGGTAAATGCAATTATTTTATACCAGAAAACCGTTAACTTTAAGGACTATCTGTTTACAAAGCAACATTAATTATTATTTTATAAATACAAAAATATTTTATAATATTGTTTTTGCCGTCTTGCGGAGCCCCAATTTATTGGAAGCTCTAAGCAACTTTATTTTGCTTTTAGGTAAATTTACAGGTACACTTCTTTATTAGAAAACGGAAAATTTTCAATTGATTTTTTAGTGACAGGGACATGTAATAAATAACGAGAATGTGTATAATAATGTGAAAACCTTGTCAAGAGACTTAACTCATGCGATACAATAGACTCTTTCCGCAATTTTCTCAAATCATTCTTGCTAGCAAACACACCGTTTTTGTATGTTATTGCACAGACACAACTATTGAGTTATTTCTTGCCAAGCTGAAGATAAACAAGAGGATCAGTAAGAGGATCTCTAGCAAATATAACTGAGTCGGATTATTGATCGTTCGATGTCGAAAGTTATTTTGGCTGAAATATTTCCTTATTCAATAATTATTTTCACAAATATAAATTTTTAATGAGATATATTTCCTCTAAAGACAACATTTTGTTGCATAAAACCACATCCACAAACGCACAAAACCGCACACTGACTTATTCTGCAGAGT
>BOPP01000020.1:10853995-10874242 GCA_017312745.1 Gryllus bimaculatus
CTTGAAACAAAGAAAAATGACATCAAAAATTTGATCAACACCAGTTCAGGTGAATAACTCGAGCTGTTCGATATGTTAGTGAACGCTGCTTCCTTTTCTTCAAGTGAATCCGGCTTGCAAACGTGAGGTTTGGACTGCTCTGTGAATCTCTGTCTTCAGTTATCCCGAAATCGGCCGAACCCACAATGGCGCTGATAGGTGCCACCGGGACCTGAGACATACTTCCAACGGCTGACTTTACAACTTCTGAATGAAGAAATCGAAAAGACTACTCAGGAATACTGTGCAAAACATTTGTTGCTTCTCGTAAAAATTATTTGAAGCAAATATCAATAAAGTGATATAAAAACTATTAAATCCGCAAAAATACTTAAAATGACGAGACAAGCTCAAATCTACGACACATATTAAGAAATGTTATATAAAAATTGGTCATTTTTTTTCTCGCGTCTAATTTGTCCTAACTAAAAGGCATTGTTCTAAAGTAAAAAAAGGAATAAACGACATTTCTTTAAAGTCAGCCCTCTATTCGTCATATTTGGTGAATTCATTTTAACTTTATATTTGGTTTCTTGTTTTAAAACGGTTATTTGACGAGTGCAGTTGCTTTTGTGGAAAGGGCGTGACCTCCGATCGGGAGGAGAGCCCTCCGTTGTTAAAACCTGCCCTCTATTTTTATCTTCCTTCTCGTCGCAAATGAAATGAAGGTTACGTGAAAGTATATGTGTGTGTGCTAAAAAGCTTTAGAATTACAGAAGTTCTTACTCTCAAATTCGGCACGAATATCTTTGAGCAGATAAGAGTAAAAAATATAGCAAATTGCGATTCAAACTATTACCCCAAAATGTTTTAACGCTATGAAAGTAAATGTAGTATGTGTGAAGTGTAGCATCTGCGAGGTATTGCTGAGTTAAATAGCATTTGCTCCCAATGCATTCGAATGCAGCTGGATGACGCGGGGCGGAGTCGCGAGGGGCCGAATACAGCAGGTGGAGGGAGAGGGACAGAAGCAGCAGTCAGAGCGGCGGGAGAGGCAGGAGTGGGCGGTGCAGAAAGAAGAATCGAGAGTGGGCAAGAAATGCGGGAGGAGATAAACATCATTTTATAAAACCACCACAATCATTATTTCAAGAACCACAAATCAATTCAACAATAATTTCTTAATTATTTTGCGGTTCAACAAATCTCAAAGCAACGGAAGCGGAAAAGTGGAATGGGCGAGGCGGAAAGAGCGGAAGGAGCGGACGGAGCGGGACGAGCAGGAGGGACAGCTAGAGCGGAAACGGTGAGACGAGCGGGGCGGAGGTGTTGTCAGGAGGGCGGGATTAGTGTGAGAAAGACGGACGTAGAAGCGGGGCGGGAGAGGCTGGTTAATAGGTAATTGTTATAAGTAGATGATTGTTGCGAATGGATCTGATCGTCTTACGTGAAGTATTTTATTAAACAATTTATATGCTGCATTGTAGTCGCATTGATTTGCTATTGAATCGAACATGAAGTTTTTGTTAATGAACTAAACGTTTTACGGCTCTAGGATAAACGTAGGAGTTTAAATAAGCACTATAAAGGTACTGTAATTTAGTAGTAATTGCATTGACCTTTTCTTCTATTTTGATATATATGTTATATTTTTTCTTAGGTGTTATTGTCAAGCCTCCATGTGTGTGCTACTAGGACCGTTTTATTTTTGAGCTTTTTTTAGTTTGTTTTTTCAAGATTCAGGCATTTGTCGTATCAGTGAACGAGCTTTTCGATCCCCTCTTCCACGAACGTTGGAGTCAGTGATGTGAGATGAGCTTTGAAGCTCCTCACTGGTCTGGAAGCTTTGGTCTCCAAGTCGATTCTTCAGTTCGAGAAAGAAATATTCTTCACTCGGCGCTAACTCGAGGGTAAACGAGCGGTGATCAATCACATCGCATCTGCCCCAGAAGATGTTTGGTTTCAGCAGCACTGTGATGGCAAACGTTGTTATAAATGAGCACATATTCAGAAGCCAGAAAACTTTTGTTTGCAAGTTTGCACCAACTCGTCGCTTTCTTAGGGGAATTTGCTGCCCTGTTGCCATCTTATGTAAAGCAAAAACACTACGCAGCTCAGTTCAAATTAACGATATGGTGTCGGTAGTACCATAGATTATGGCGTGAGAAGTGTGCATTCGTTCACTGCACATCCAAAAGCCTTCTACTTGTCTACCAGTTCAACGGCTCCATCGAGTGTTGAGTGTAGTTTAACCGCAATAGGACATACTTTCTCCCATTACTTCTGACTATGGATTTTTTTTTTAAATCGCCGAAAATGAGACCTGCACCATTCTTTTACGCGTCCCTTGTTCTAGACATTGAAAAAAGTGAAAAAAAAATTGGACCTGTATTTGAAAAAATGTATGTTTTTGTACATTTCGAGCAGAAATTACACAAAAAATGACCGTTTTTTGAAGGTAGTAATAGACATTTTTAAAGGTCTGATACTCTAAAACCGATTTATTGAAGACAAATATCTCTTGCTTCAATATTGTACTTTTGAAATGTTAACTTAATGCAATTTTTAAAAATAAAAAGAGAGTTTGCCGAAATTCGTATCTTCATCAATTTTAATCTCCCTTTCATACACACGAGGATAAAATTTAAAGGAAAAGCTTTTAAGATATTTTTTTTAATTGTCTGTCTTTTACACAAAATTAAGCATTTACCCCAAAAACTGATCACGAACTTTTTTCAAAATGTCTTTGAACAACAGGTTCTACTAAGAAAGAAATTTCTACCTTCAATATTGTAGTAGTAGGAAGATGCCGAAAAAATTTAAATTTGCAATTTTCGAAAATTAAGTGTGCTCAATAAAAATGAAACCAGCACCACTTCTTAAGAGCGTAATAAAAGTACACAAGATGGGGTCAGTCGGAAAAAGCACCCCGGATAATCAGCTAGTTTTAGAACAAAAATTGTTTGCCTCCCATCAATAATCAATCATCACCCTACGGAAGAAGCAAACTGCTTCAGAAACAAATTTCCGTGGAATACCACAGCGATATAACCGGAAGCTGCAACTGAAAAGCAAATGCGCCTTCAAATAAAAGCCCTTCCTTCCAGACAGACACATCGAACTGGCGAAAGCAATGTCCTGCGAATTTGAAATGGATATTTTTATTCTAAGTGAAGCGTACACAGATTCACATGAAACATCAAAAATACTTTTAAAACTTTCTCAAAAATAACTTTTTGATCATTTTTTTCTCGAAGAGAGAAAATTTCGCCCGATTTCGCACAGGACTCATTTTCATTTATCTATATGAATTTTCGAACATTGCAAAAGTTCAAATTTTCCCCGTGTCTTCCTAAATCGACAATATTGAAAATTATATTTTTCTTTAATAAAATCTGTTGTTCAAAGTTATGTCTTGAAATACGGTCATGTAAAATGTTTCGAAAAAAATCAGAGTTTTCGTGTAATTTTGAGTGAAATATAGGTAATATTAAAACCAATATTTTCTTAAAATCGCTACATTTTTTCTTGGACACAGGTGCAATATTCATTATACACCCCGAAATTTCCAAAATTACGAAAGTTACACATAAAGTAAGAAAATATGTTCTGTTGTACTACTACTAGTTCATGAATGGATACAAAATACTACATTTAATGCTGTAACTATTAAAAGATTCGAACAATTAAAGTATGAGTATGAATCTCAGATATCCTACAGTAAAATCCAGTTTTGTAACGTTCTGATGCCCAGTTCTCGGTGAGAAGTCAAACTACATTCGTGCTCATTCCATGAATCATGTTACTTAAATTTTGGATTTAAACATCTATGCTGACAGTTATCTTTTTGTGTGTGCATTTGTCTAATTTGTGAATTTCATTAGGTTATTGCAAAATTTGAAATGAAAGTATTTACTGTATTCATTATTAAATTAGTTAATATGTAATTTCTGCCCATATTTTATTTCTTGATCTTCTCTTCACTTATTAATTTTTCATTAATGTGCAAAATATCAAGATCAATTTTGATTGTGTGATCGCAGAACTCTAACCCAACAATATTAGATTTTGGTCTCACTAAACCTAACGATGAAGGGAGAGAAGAATTAATAATATATCATGTTATTAAAATGAATAAGGAATCCAATAATGTTGAGAATGTAAAAGAAGTGTAGAGAATTTTGTAAAAAACGTTTTACCTATTTAAATTGTCTCGTACTTTGCATTTACACATAACGTCCTTAGCGCAATCTTTACTGAGGTAGAGCTGAATACCTGCCGCGCATTACGCTGAGAGAATTTTGCCTTTTGATTGTGCAGCATGTTTATATCAACTCATCTCCACTGTCTTTCTGCAAGTTGTTCATTTCGCGTTAGGAAAAGCCGCAGCACACCGTTCAGCCTGACAATGAGCTTCTAGTGGCTCTATCTCTCTGAACCTACAGAGATCCTCGGGCGAGCAGGCCCAATGCAAACTCGAGTCTCCAGGGCACTAAGCTGCGGTTAACGTGGTTGCGCGTGGCGTTCGCATTCATGAGGCCGAGTTATTAACGTCGAAATGAGCCCTCGTATGAGTATTAAAGACGGGTGTTCTCTGATATCCGTCCGGAGGTTACGGCTGGTGGGCGAGGGTCATACTGAGCTCAATCGGGTCGGGCGGCGTATTCAAATGAGGCAGGGCCGGTGGAGGAAGATAATGTAGTACGGGCGATGAGATACTCGTAGTCCGTTTCTCTTGAGCATATTGCGATTACCGTAGAAGGACTGAACGAAACTCAAAATCAGATTGCTAATTATAATGCCTAAAGACTGTCCTTTAGAAGTCAAAATTAACTCAAACAATGTTGCCTATTTTTATTTTTTATTGAAGAATTGAACTGTTTATACTAGTACTAAAATAATAATACTTTATACTAAAATAAATGTGTTTAATAAAGAAGTGTCATACACAAAGGTAATTCTTACAAAAATATGTTACGTTAAAGTTATGTTTAACATTAAAATATTGTTACGGCCGTCAGTGGATTTTTTGCCAAAATATTTTAATCTTAATGGTTTGATGGGCAAAAGAATTTCCAAGTATTTCATTTTTATATTTTTTAAACGTTGGTTACACATTTTGTTACCGTTCATTGTGAAGTTTGATGAAAATTGGGAATTTATATTTCTAGGAATACTGATCATTTTCACGTGAAAGAAATGAACTCAGCTTATCACAGTCATCATCTTGATGATGCTAAAAGATAGGCTTATTTGGTTTCAGATGTTTTAATGCACTTTTTTTTTTCAAGATAAGTAGGATCTATATATTTGTCATGGTCTTGTTTTATCTGGGACCGAAATAAAATCTATTCCTGCTCATTATTTCTTCCCCTTTATTGAAAAAACTCACCATTGTCTAAACTTCTCTGAGCGTCTCAAAGAAAGATGGCGGAGATAAGGATGCAGTTTCTTTGTTCTTTGAACATAATACTTCAGAGGCGAGCATTAGTGTTAGGCTTTCTTCCCAGTTACCAAAGGTTTTTCCGTAAAGGTGGAATTGCGTGAGAGATCTCCCTGAGAACAAAAGAACAATAACTCCCTGAAGCCCTAAAATTACTTGTTAGCGTGAAAGTATGTACTCATCATGTGTGAAGTGGCTGGTGTGAAAATAACACCCAGTAGCTGGACCTTCATTTTATTCCTCTCACATTTCGTCATATCTGGCAGGTGGTTTTATAATGCGCCGTCCACAAAAGAGTTGTGAACATGCTCGAATTTCGAGAGAATGGTGGGAGGAGAAATCATCGGTACTTAAACTCTGTGTCAGTGGTTTCGGGGATGAAATAGCACTTCTATAAATATTATGAGAACTGTAATATCACAATTTCTCAGCTCATTTTTAAGAATACGTGAATACTAATTTTAAATTTTAAAAATTGATAAAAATTACATAGATACGATTAATTAGATAAATAAAAGATCATTACACTGACATTGAATCCAAACGTAAAATTGTGAAAAACTCAATTTTGTTTCGTCAATTTGATGAATTATATGTATAAATGTATTACAAATTCACATGCTGTTTTTTACTTCATTTATAAATAAAATGCCGTAAAATCTGTTCAGGGGTGCTACTTTTTAACTCGTACGTCTTTATGTGATTACCATAGCTTTTTTGGGTAACAGTAAAGAAACTCGCATACTGTATACGGACACTCACAAACATCCATGTCCTCGGGGGGATTCAAGCGCAAGACCCTTCAAGCACAAGACATCTATGGCTCTTCTGTCATAGCGATCTCGGCTATCCTCGTCTGCTATTCTTTTCTTCGATCAGTATTAGACTAATGCCGGAGCGGGCCACGCGAGATTTTTCATTCCTCATTCTTGTTTTTTCTTCTCCCCTAACACACACGAACACATTTCTATGATCGACATTACCATATATGTCGGGAATCCAGACGGGAGCTTAAGAATTGTCCCTGCTGGAACGGCGCCCCGCCACAAGGCTTCCTTTTTCAAACGGAAAGGAACGCCGGCATATCCGGGAATATAACTTGTACTGCACATACGGGACTAATGACCATAGTGGCTGACGGGCCCGGAATCCGGTCTCATTCGTACATTCACCTACTCAGCAGCTTCTATGTTGGCTTAGTCACTGAGACTGCGGAAAACCTTTAAATGTATTCCCCCTTCCAGGATTGGAACCTGGACCCTTGGAAATGGGAAGCGAGAACGCTAGCCATGAGCAATCCAGGGGCTTTGTGAAATGTATGCCTTCCACCTTTACGTCGTCTTCTACTCCGTCAGATGTGTGCAGAACCACCGGCTTGGGCGTAGCTCCAGGAGCAATGAACTGCCTGAGTACTTTCTCGGGCTTCTCTCGTCGTAACCAAGTGGACTGTAAGGGCGAGTCGGATGTAGTACCTATTTATCCAAACCTATGAGCCTGGAGAGCCCAGCAATGCTTGTTCCAGGTTGGTAGTAAGGGAGTTCCGTGGAAGCGCTGGTCATTGTGACTCAACTCTGGTACAACCACCGTCTGAGTTTAGCTTAAAGCCGGCGTTGCCTTTATCTCTGCAGCGACTCTGATCTGAAGGTCCTAGGATACGAGTTCCGACAGTGAAAGATTTTTGACATAAGTAAATAGTTGGGTAGCTAATTTTGACGCTGTCTGGTGAAGAATGATAACAATCGGCTGCACTGATCAGCAGTTTTCCGTGGTTCCTCCGATCAATACTTGAACAGAACCTAACAAAGGGACCGCGTATCGCATCTCTACCTGATCGTGATCAATACCTGGGCAGAACCTAACAAAGGGACTGCGATTTGCATCTCTTTCCTTCGTTTTTCTAGTTATTTCATATCCCTTTACACATTAACTTACTTACGTGCACTACTCTATCACACATCTCGAGAGATCATCCGGAAGCTTACAGCTTGCCCAGACGTAGGCGGTTCCCTGCTGAGGGGAGATACCTGAAAGTGGAAATCCTCCGTAAGCAACCGTATAGGTCAGTGGATCTCACCATCCAGCAGGAAGGAATCACCGCCAAAACCTTCACTACACTTACTTGGGACTTATGAACCATTAGTAGTTGGTGTGCTCCTAGTATCAATCAATCAATCGCTCCCGTACTACTCGACTCCCCCCACTCACACAAATTTCCGGGAAATGGAAATGAATTAGAGAAGGTTTCAGGTTAGGGGGTAATATATAGTGTAATGGGAATGCACTCTCTACCATAACGCAACTGAGAACGCTTATGCCTTTTGCGGGATTCGTAACCAGGGCTTAGGTACTACCTAGGTACCACTACCACAGAGAAGAGAATAAAAGTTAAATTAAATTCCAAAAAGTTTTCTATTCACCTGAGAGATTTTGTTTGCCCCAGCTGTTGGAATCAATCGTACTAGTGAAAATAATCAAAATCACTTGCAGCATGAAGTTACATGAACGCTGATAGTGTGCCACTTAAAACTTTGTCGTTTGAACCTGCATACTTCGCGGAACCGAGGTTGTTGAGAACTTTCTAGAAAGTAATAATGGCAGGTTTACGCAATCGGGCCTTGATTGATATTGCATGAACTGTGCGTAGCTCGCTCGTGGAATGGGTCTCGCTTGCCAGGTGTGTTTGCATGAGCAACGCGCTGCTGGCCACCGACTACTTCCTGGCCAGTGGGGGGCGTCTGGGCATTAGGGAATGCGAGGACAACGTTAGGTATTTTGGAAATGCGCCAGACGGATCAAGTATTCGAATATCATCTTCTCCAACTATGTAGACGCGCGCCAATGGAAAAGCAACTCTCAATTCGAGGAGCAGCTTAAAGTTTATCGTCCGGTCCGTCACTGAACTTTCAAGAAAGTTTCCACCTTACATCATTCTTTATTTGGTTCTTTTGTGTTTTTTGTAGTGATTTCCACTTATTATCATTATTATTATTATTAATAATATTATTATTACTCTTGCCAGTAATTTAATGTTTTTAATACTAAAAAGTAAGTATATTTTATTAGAAGAATATCATAGCGGAAGTGCCATAAACATGAACATGGCTATGTACGTGAGTGCATGCAACACTAAGAATTTAGCAAAAATATAATTGTAATGATTTGGATGAAAGTAAATAAGTCAATTTAGTCGGAAAATAGTGGTTGTTTTATTTCAATATGACTGTACCATGCATGCCACATCACGATGTAAATGTGGATGAATTTACTATTGCAATTTTCTCGATAATATGTAAAGAATCTTGATACTACTCATTTTCCGTCAGTAGAAATTTTCTGCAAGGTAACACAGAGGCACATACCCTAAACTTACTGTGGACAATAAATGCCCTTTTTAGATCATTACCCAAACTTTTATATGTGATCCAACTTCTTTCAGATGAATGGAATCCAAATCTATATCCAGTTCCTCTGCATCACAGGAGTTGTGGCAAAGAGGAGTGATTAAAACCCAGAAGAGATTCTACCCGAGTTACGTGAGTTCGAGTTTCTATTTTATATTATATTTACCCACTAAATAATATACTCATTCATAATCTACAAGTACCTTCAACTCTTCGTCCCCCACACCAATCAGATGTGCGATCATTTTCCAATTGATATCTAAAAGAACTTCAGAAGTTTGTAATAATTAAGGTTAATAAAAAAACATTACCACAACAAAACAAAATTTCAAATAACTTGTCGCAGTAACCCTAAAATTATTTCACGATTTTGTTTGTATTCCAAAAATGCATGATTTTTCAGTTACACATATTCATGAAGGGAGCGAGATACAGAGAGAGAGAGAGAGAGAGAGAGAGGTAGACAAACAGTCAGGCGACAGACAGGGAGAGATATAGGAGGCAGAAATACAGACAGATACGGAGAGAATAAGGAAGAGGCAGAGAGAGTGTGAGAGACGGAGAGAACGAGACACGGAGAAGTAAGAAAGAGAGAGAGACGGGGAGTGAAAGAGAAGGAGCGAGTGTGAGAGGCATTGCAAGAAAGACGGAGAGAGTATGGGAGAGACGGAGAGAGTATGAGAGGGACGGAGAGTGTGTGAGAGAGATGGGGAGAGGGAGTAGGAGAGAGGGAGACGGGAAGAGGGAGACGGAGAGAGAAAGAGAGAGAGAGAGAGAGTATTGTAACAATAAGTCAGAAACAATAGTAATCGGCGAGCCCTGTGATGTACTATCTGAATTGATACATTTTCTACTACAGATATTAATGAATCCTTCCTTTTTTTTCAAGTTAGTGACAATGAGTCTACCAAACGACTAAGTTGAAGTGCGAGCGTAATACGTGTAGTACAAGTTTTCTGAAATAATTTCGCAAAGCCTTACGTAGTTTGATCCTTTGCTTAGAATCTTGGTAATAACTTTCGGAAATGATTCAACGTAAACCACTCCAAATTCATAGTATTCTCTTAACAATATTTATCAGAAGCATATTAGAATATTAATAGGAATTATTAAAATTAAGTAGTAATATTCTGACATCTGGAGCTTTTACTACATTTATCCATCTCTAACATTCACAACTATAATAGAATATGCCTCTGTCAATTTGAATAACTTCATGTATTACATTTTTGATACATCACTTGGTTATTTCCTTATGTAGTAATCGGGTAACCTGAGCCTATCCGCTAGTGCGTCCATCTGTTCGTGACTCCTGATTTGATCACTCCAGTTCATCAATGAAGACAAATGAGGTGTTTATTCGACGCGTCTTTTTCTCGTAATTGGACATGAACGTTTTTTGCCGATCCATACAAATAAATATAAGATTTTTCTCTAAAAACACTTTATTTGTTTAATGAGCAACCAAACTGAGTTCTGGGTGCATTAAGAACTTATAAAAGTGATCCGTATCTTTTTCTTCAGAATATTCTGAAATCATTAGAGAAAATCCCTACTCTGATGACTTCAATGTGCCTACAAGCGAGTATGGTGAAACACTAAGAATGACTATATTATCTTTTCGGCATTAACATGAATCGTAGCGTTATTAGAAGCATATTAGAATATTAATAGGAATTATTAAAATTACGTAGGAATATTCTGACATCTGTACCTTTTACTACATTTTTCCATCTCTCCCTTTCACAACTATAATAGAATATGCCTCTGTCAATTCGAACTATATTATCTTTTCGGCATTAATATGAATTGTAGCGACTTTATTATCGTGAATGTCGAATATTAAAACTAATTTTGTAAAAAAATCAAAAATAATCACGTATTTTATTTTAAACTTTTTATACAAATTTCTATGTCCGAAACTGGATGAGCTGGGCAACTATAATGCAATTTTGATTAAAATTTATTTTTATTATGAACTTGCAAATCACGAAAATGTAACGTTTTAACATGAAAACTCTACCCCGAGACGCCAAACCACAGCAAACATTTCCTTTTTTGTGTTGGTTCAGTTAATGTTTGATAATCTAGAATTGTATAGTTGGTAGTCAAATATTTATTTTGTTTTTATTTGTTAGCATAGGGTGTTTGACTTGTATTTTTTAAATTGAATGGTTGATGGTGATGGAAACAGCTGAATATTGTGGACGAGCATTCTGAAATATCCTCAGCTGAATGTGGGTTATGGTCCGTACATTTTTACTCTCCCATATACGTACGATTGTACGGAGTAATATACGTAGTATGTGGAAAGTTACGTAATGCTGAGGAAAATGATTTCGAGAGTTCGATAAAAATTCACATTTTGAGGTCCCCTGATACCGAAAAAGTATTTTTCTCAAAACGTCCGTCCGTCCGTCTTTCTGTCCGGCCGGCCGGCCGGCCGGCCGTCCGAACGTCAGGCCGTCCGTCCATTTGGTGTATGTGAACAACACTAGCGCCTAAACCATGCGAATATTATCTTCCAAATTGAATAAACCCCTGTTTATTTGGCCTGAACCGATGCTTTTAAAATTATTCATTAGTTATCCGAGATACTTTACATGAAACCTTTGGGACATTTTCAAGTTTTTTTGGAAAATGGCTCCAAATGTTTCTTTAAATTTCTTATAAGAATAGAGTAAAATGCACTTATAAATGAGGCATAGGTCCAATTTTCACGGTTAACTCTGAATATTCGAAAATTTCAAAAGTTTGAAATTTTTCGAGGTCTTAAGAAAAAAACAAAATTAAAGATAGAGATATGTTCTTTATATAACTTTTGTTGTCCATAGTTTGTTCTTTCATTATGGTCATGTACGTTTTTTGAAAATTGTAGTAGTTTTCGCGCAATGTTAAATGCAATTTGTGCAATTTTAAAAAATTACAAAAACAAGAAATTCTCAAACCCGCTCCAAGTATTTTCGTTGAACTTTCGGTTGAGATTGTGCCCACTGCACTCTACGAAGTGACATAAACGCCATATTGCTTCATTCTTTGTTTTTTGGAAAATTACAATTTTTTTTTTCACTCGTCTCTCATGTCCTTAATATTTATTATTGCTACCATTTGCTCACATTATATTTATGAATCCATGTGCTTTAAATAATGTCACATAAAGATTTTCCAAAACTACCGTCTTTTGTAAAAACTTGCTCAAAATTTCGCAATTTCAGACATGCTCAAACGCCTCTTTCTCAAAAATGGGTTCAATTTTTTATTCAAACGTTTCAAACGTATCGTACTAATTGCAGTCTTTAATATGACGAAAAGTTTATTCCGAGATATTTTTTGTTTTGTTTTTTAATTCTTTTAAATATTTTTCACGCCGTAAATTTCACATTTCTAGCAATTTGTAGAAACTATTGTGAGTTAATGTGTTTAAAATGACTTCTAATGAATTTTTTCGAAAACTCAAAACTTTTCAGTGAAAAAGTGCTTCACATTTCCAATACACTGTTGCGCTTAACCGCCATGTTCTTGAAAATTTCAAAAAATGTATTTTGTGGGACGATAGATGGCAGCAGAATAGAGCTGTGCTATTCTATAGCACCACTAGTTTCAGAATAACTTGATAAATGTTATGAGTTACATGTCTTGTGTAGTTTGCAAGATAAATGTGTGACTCAGCGGTTTTGAAGTCTAAAGTTGTCAGCTAAGTGCATATTTGCACTAAACTCGTATTCTAAGTTTGATATTGAATTTAATGGGGCATAAGTTGAAACTGACTTCCAACCGAACGGTATATGAATTATTGTTATTTATGATCCGAGTATAAATTGATATTTGATTTTTCTTTATTGCATTCGCAATTTCGAACGAAACATTTTAGCATCGTCTCACTTTCAGCGCTAGTGTTAAAATAAAACTTTTAGCATGCTGTCTATCCTCTGAAAGTAACTGTTTTTACTGGAGGCTGATTAAAATATTGTTCTCGGGGATTGAAAAAACCGTATTGAGTAAATAATTGAAGAATGGAGACCTTCACGCGCTGCCCATTAGGCCAGACGAACTAAAAGAAGTCGACTTGATGTAAACTTCTGAACAATTATTTTGAAGGAAAGGAACAAAGTAGTAGAAACATGAAAATATGTTATAATTGCTACAGCAATAAATATACGAAAATTTTCTGTAATAAGAATTTTGTGAAATTGAAATTTTCGGTTCCAATTTCATGTCGACAGCATTAAAAACTTCCATGCAATATAATATATTGTCCCATTTTTAATCAAATCGAATATGTCTTATAAATATCCCATTCTTCAAATTTCTGTTAAAATGAATTTACAAAATTATAATTGAAAGTTGGAGAGAAGAATAAGAATACAGGTAAAAGCTCGTGTCCCTCTTATACCTCGTCTCACAATACATGTTTGGTATGGAAGTGTGTGAAAAATTAACACCTGGTTTAATCTAGTAGGTTAATTGCCCATCGTCGTTAGAGGGGAAGTTATTAGTTTCTGCCGCAGGTGGCGTAGTCGGGGGGAGTAATTATCTGGGAATTTGGTCCCCGGGGTTGTGTGTACGCACATGTAGTAGCAGCCTGCTAATTGCACTAACACGACTGTAATAGTCGGAGGAAACAGAGCTATGATAATTGGATATAATACTACAAGCAGGAAATGTCTAGGGATCCCGAAACGGTGCATGAAGATACTATAGCAAGGGACGATGAAATTTTATGAAATGAAATATGAAGATTTGTACTAGCAAAAATAACCAGATATTTGTTATAACGTTCAACTCTTCACAGATGTTCTCTTAACAGAGAAAAGGGACATTTCATACTTATTTTTCATACGTATTTCATATTAATTCGGGGGGGAAATTGTTATAAAATTTTCATTTAAAAAACATTCCACATTCATTTGCTGCCTTTTATGACCAAAATCCCACTAGTTGCTTTACTTTACAACCCAAATTGTTCTCAGAAAAGTATTTCTCTTAGCGTAGGAAGAAAAGCTTTACCTTTATTAAAAAACGTCCAGTGACATTATTTAATTATTTTCTTGGTATGGAATACAAATACAATTTAGTATAAGAAGTTCTGGAAAATGAATACCGCAATCCAAATTGTTGAGAAATATTATCTGATGTAAGTATGAAGCGATCTCAATGTTTGTGCATCTTCTTCTTTCTTTTCTCTTGCACCCTACACAAGTAATATTTTATTCGTGCTTTGGATAAGACTTTCTCTATAATTTACGTATTTTCATATTTTAAATTGATGTTTTATATTCATAAAATAATTGACTGAAAATACTTCAACCTCACCTGCTGTAGTGACATTATACTTAAACGAAATTCTTGCGCTCTTTAATGCAGTAATTTAATTTTTCCAATAAGTCATTATTAGTCGCTTCATTATAGGTGTGAACCGCTATCGCAATCAGAGGCCAAAAGGAAGCTAGGTTCTCCTCAAACTCATGACATACAATCAATGAAAGGTTCTTTCGCGACGTAGTTGTAGTTGGTTTGAACGACAGTGACGTGTCGTTAATCACCGACACGTTTGCGCCGCGTTTCCAAGTAAAAAGAACCTGTACCCGAAGCAGTAACATTAAGAACAACAAGTTTATATTGTTAGTTTGCTAGAAGCCGTGGCCTTCAGAAGAGCAGACAAAGACGCACGTTAAAGTCTGTTATAAGCGAAGACCATGTATTATTTGTTTTTGCCTCGGATGGCACGTGAAAGAATCGCTTGCGAGTTACATAAACACACACGGCCACTATTTGTTAGCCAGCAAGCATCCTTTATCTTACTACCGAGGCGTACTTGTAAACCAATATTCAAGTATCTTGATTGGATGATACAAGACCACGAAGAAAACGCGCGAACGTGAGCGAAATTCTGCAGGAGGCGTAATTTTTACCGGGCAGACATTGTATTTGTTTTTAATTAAAGGGCTAGCGGTTCGGTGAGCTTCTTGCGAGTCTGTCGCCACAAGGACGGCGCGTGCTTGCCCGGGCAAGGCCGCCGCGCGCGCGCAGTGTCTTCAAGAGGGGCAGCGCAGGGCCATCGCCGGGAGTTCGCAGATGATTTGAAGCGGGCGGGGCTAAAAGAAAGGAATCAGACATTTAGCAGGCACGGATCCACCTTGAGGGAAATGAGGGAAATTCCCCCTCCCCCTATTTTTTCAGTAACTATTAATTTTAACTTGTCACGAAACGTTCAAGCAAAAATATTTTCCGAAAATGATTAATATGAATAAAATTGTATCGCAACGTGAGCTGAGTGTAGCCTACGACATTTTACAAAATCCGTAATGACACCGTCCACCAAAATATTTGAAATTTCCTCCCAAAATTGGTCTCTACATCCCCTGCATCTAGGGTGGAATTTTAATTGTTTTTTATGACAATGTATTAGTATCTCTAACTATATTCATCGGCTGAGTTGATCTCAGAGCCAGCATTGCCGTTGTTTCTGCAGCGAGTCTCTAGTCTGACCGGGAGGTCCTGGGTTGGAGCCCCGACTGTGGTAGGATTTTCGGCAAGAGCTAGGTGACTAGATCGAATTCAGCCGATGTCTGGAGGGGAATTATAGCGGTCGGCTGGTTAACAGGTAGTTTTCCGTGGTTTCTCTTATTAATATCAGGCGAATGCTGGAGCAGTATCCTAACAAACGGACCATAGACCGCGCGCGACTTTTCCTTCCTCCACAGGCGTGTGGACTGTGTGTTTTCTGTGACCTCCTCTTCCCTTTCACACACACACACACACACACACACACTCCAGGAGAGGTGGCTCGGGGCATCAGCTAATATCACTTCAGTGCCTCTGACCGGGAGGTCCGAGGTTCGACTCCCGACTGTTGGCATTTTCGGAATTTTCGGCACTAGCTTGATAGCTAGGTCGAAATCATTTGCTGTCTGAAAGAGAATTCTAGCAGCCGGCTGCTCTTATTGGCAGTTTTCCGAGTTCTTTCCGATCAATACCAGGCGAATGCCGGAGCAGTACCCTAACACATGCGCTACGGACCGGGCGCGATCTTTCCTTCCTCTTCCTTGTCCTATCCTCACCTCTTACTTGTCCACTTACACTTACATCAACTACTCTATCACACGCGCCAGAAGACCGGTGGGGAGCTGATCACGGTTGGGGCGGCGCCCAGCTGATGGGAGATATCTGGTTGGGGAAAACCCCCGTTATCCGAGGGGGGGGCGGCACTGAAATCAATCGTCGAGCGAGGGATGATCACCGCCACCTTTCGTGTAAACAAATGCATACATTATTCTTACCGGACTAATCTGGAATTATCAATCATTCGCCTTACACACAACACATTTCTATACCACAAATGTTGGGAGATCAACCGAGCTTAGAGGTTGCCCCTATTGGAATGGTACCCCTATGAGTAAGATACCTGTGGAATTGATGTTTGTAATGAAAGTTCTGAATTTCTTTAAAAGTAGTACTACTGAAATTATTTCCATATGCTTTTCAGGGTTTTTTTCCTCTTTCAGACAATGAATTGCTTGTTTTTTCATTTCTTATATTTCCACGTTCATACGTCTCATATTTGTAAGTTTCAACGAAACTTTACGTACCTATTTAATACGTGAAGTATTTGGTTTTACGTAATAATGCAATGTTTTAATTCACATCGTTATCTCAATTTTTTAATTAAAGAAAAGAAAAGAAAAGAAAAATTACACTGACGGGAAATTTTGATATTATTTTGAAGGTTGATTGCTGGGTTGGTTGAAGTTTTATTGCGTTTTTGCCCCTGAACACTTAACATGCATGTGTTAATAGGATAAATGACTTAAAACGAACAAAAAATCACAATAAAATGGTAAATATATGTTATGGATAAAGGGCAAATATAATCTTATCAAATTAGCCTTTAATGATCACCTTATCTAAAAATGGTGGGTAAAAATAGATGTACGAGCAACATCATACTACTTCGGGCTTAATGCGAATAAAGCTAACATTAGTCTACACGAGGTGGCTAGGATAGGTGAGTTCACAGCAATTACGATGAGTAGTGGTTAAGTAATAAACAGGGATCGGACTATTGGTGGGATGTTCCAAAAGCCAGTGGGAGACAATGTTAGGATCTAATATTTTAATGTCTATATTTGGATTGTTTTAATTTTTTACCTATTTACATACCTTCATTTCTGCACATCTGCATTCTCTCTCTCTCTCTCTCTCTCTCTCTCTCTCTCTCTGACTCTCTCTCTCTCTCTGACTCTCTCTCTGTCTCTCTTTCTCTCTCTGTCTCTCTTTCTCTCTCTGTCTCTCTATCCCTCGCTGTCTCCCTCTCTCTTTCTGTCTCTCTGTCTCTCTGTGCCTGTCTCTCTCTCACTCTCTCTCGCAATCTTTCTCTCTCTTCTCTTCTTCTCTTCTCTTCCCTGTCTTTCTCTCTCTTTCTCTCTCTTCTCTCTCTCTCTCCTCATCTTTCTCTCTTTCTTCTCTTCTCTCTTCCTCCTTCCTCTTTTCTTTTTTATCTCTTCTTTTCTCTCCCTCTTTCCTTCTTTCTTCTCTCTTCATTTCTTCTCTCCTCCTACTCTCTCCTCTTCCTTCTTTTCTCTCTCCCTCCTCTCTTCCCCTCTTTCTCCCTTTTGTCTCTTCCTCTTCCTCTCTTCTTCCTCCTCTCCTCCTTCTTCTTCTCTCTCTTTCTCTCTCTCTTCTTCTCCCTCTTCTCTCTCTCTTTCTCTCCTTTCTCTCTTTCTCTCTTTCTCCTTTCTCTCTCTCCTCTCTCTCTCTCTGTACTGACTCTCTCTCTGGTCTCCTCTGTCCCTCGCTGTCTCCTCTCTCTTTCTGTCTCTCTGTCTCTCTGTTGCCTGTCTCTCTCTATCTCTCTCGTCACTTTTAACTCTATCCCTCTCAAACACCTAACCTCGCTGCTTCGATCCTCCCCACCATCCTCCCCCCCCCCCCCAGGCAAACACCGTCCCGCTAACACCTGGTTCGCCGCGCCGCTGCGCAGAGACAATCACGTCGCGTGGTTGCGCAGCGCACGTCGAGGCGGCGGCGGCTGAAGAACCGCTGTCATATCGCATTCAGAACATAACGATTTAATTACGCGTCCGGGCATGGCGGGGAGGGGCGGGCGGGCGCGTGCCGCACCTCCAAGTGGCCGCTAGTCAGGGTCGCGCAAGAAGCGCGGCCGCGGCCACTGCGACGCGCGCCGCTGCCTCGCGGCCCTGCGCCCGCTCCCGCTGGACAAAGGAAGACGTGAAGAAAAACACGTCGATAAATGTAAAAAATAGTATGTATACATTATATTTAGCCAATATCTAAAGACAAAACAATTTTCTTTAATATAGGCTTAACTTAAGGTTTAAGGCTTTGAACTGAAGGTTTTTTTTATGGAGCCGGGATGTTAGCCCTGCGTCCAACCCACATACTTAATCCTGGAGGTAGATGTTTTTTTTAGGGTTGTCATCCCTTAGGAAGGTTGGTTTCACCACACTTATGGAGGCCCCCCTCCCCCCTTGGTTTTCTGTCAGGGTTTCCATCCCTTAGCTCATGGTTCCCGTTTTAAGGCGCCGGAAACTCGCCTTTCGTCCCATTATTTTCGTTACTCTGTAGGTTGTCACCACGCAGAGTATCCAGGGTCACCACGAGGAGGTTTGCGAAGGGACGTGAGGACAAAGGTCCCCCATTACAGGCTTTTCCTGGTATTTAATGGTGTATACCTATGAGCTCAGTATACGTACCCCACCACGGCCCGAGTCACCCATTAGGACCTCAAACATTTTTCTTTTCTTCTTATATTTTTTTTATTAAAATATGTTTTATAACGATAACCTTTATTGCAAATAAATGTAATAGGATAATTTTTATTACAAAATGTTTAATAAGGATAACCTTACAAAAATATTTTGTTGCAAAAATTAATAAAAAGAAACGAAAAACTTGTATTGTTTTTAGATATTGATCAAACATAATATATACTTCAAGACAAGACAAATATAAATATAATAGTGGGTGCATGATTGAAATAGTAAGTGATTAAGGGAAAGAAATTGTGAGGGAGTGAATGATTGAATGAATTAGTGAGTGGACGAGCGACTGTGTGATTGAGTGAATGGACGAACGAGAGAGTGACTGAATGAATGGATGGAGGGCTTGTGAGTAAGTGCATGGGCGAGCTAGTAGGTGAATGGATGGAAGAGCGACTGAGTGAGTGAACGAGCGAGATAGTATAAGGCTGAAGAAGTTTATGAATTATAAAAAGCTTAAGAACAAATATCTCATTTCCTTCTTTTCAGTTTCTTTTTTTAACCTCTTCAATTCTTCTCCATATCTCAACATGACTATTCAATCATCAAGAATCAATCAAAAATCCAAAGATCTTAGATAAGACAGAATGCCCCTTACGTACTAGGATACCTTTGGATCTTAATAACATTGAACAGGGAATATCTTCCCATAGCTGTGTAGAGGACGAAGCATGCTTCCCATGCGAATATCATGCACAAGCCTTGTGAGCACTACTTTCTAACAAAATTTAGCATAAATAGATGTTTCCGGGTTTGTAGGCCGTGGTTCAACGGAGACTGGTCCATACGTTTCGCCTGCAACTGTGGCAGGCATTATCAGTGACTGTCTGTAAACGCGGTGCTGCCAAGAAGAACACTTCGCCCCTGCCAGCAACGCCACTGGTGATGCTTGCCGCAGTTGCAGGCGAAACGTATGGACCAGTCTCTGCTGGACCACGGCCTACGCACCCGGAAACATCTAATTATGTAGAAACCGGCCGTGAAAGCCTATATTGTATGTTAAAACTTAGCATATTTCATGGTTTCCTTGTTTCTTTTTTAACTTAATCATTGAGTATTTTAACTACAATTACTGTTTCCGCAATAATTTTAAATTCGATTGAGAATCTATGTAATAGAAATTAAGTGGGTAAGCGCACTTTAAGTCCTCAATTCCTTACCTGCTGCACCTCAAATAGTAGACTTTCCGAACGTCGGCATTCACAGAAGAAGTGCAATGCAGTCTTCTTTCTTCATTCCTAGATGGAACCATCAAAATATCGCATTTTGCTTGAAATGTAAAATTCCCAATAATAATATGACCGACAACGGCTGATGGCCGGAAATATCAACATTCTTTTTTTTTGCTTGCCCGCGAGGTAGAAGAACATTAGGCACCCTACCAGTATCGTGAATGTTGCCACTCTTCTGTGGGAAGTTCTCTGCTTTCGCTGCTGAGCCGTTTCGCCAGCTAGAAGGCGGACAGCGCCCAGCGCGTGGAGAGACGAGAGACAAAGAGCGGCGGCTCAGGCGGCTTCCCGGAACGCGGCTTTGGCGAAGGCGCCACCGCGCGCCGCGAGAAGAAACGGAGCGCGGCGACGTGGGGCGAGATGGAGGGGCGGGGCGCATAGGCCTAGGTGAGGAAGAGGGGGTGGGGAAGAGAGTG
>BOPP01000020.1:10878462-11001158 GCA_017312745.1 Gryllus bimaculatus
AATAATAATAATAATAATAATAATAATAATAATAGCGAGTCTTGGAGCTATTTATACGTGGAATGTGTTTCAACCGGCTAAACAAAGTCCAACTCTGATTAGAAGAAAAAAAAAACAAATCAATTTTGCAGAAACAGTCTAACTCACAAAATTTTGCGAAGGAAAAAAGAGAGGTTTGGAATTTTTAATCTACAAATAGAATAATTTGGGACTGGAATAGTTTAACGTCAAACAATTTCCAACTCTTCTCTTTTAAGTAGCCGTGTTTTTTTAGATATAAATTAGAATTAGCTGGGATTAAAAGATATCAAATGAGTGGCGTGATGGTTGTTGTACAATGCGGTAAAGTGCAGAAATGTATCTAATGCGCAAAATTTCTTTCTGATTTGAGCCAAATAACAACAATTATATCATGCATTTTTTATTTAATTTCTTAGTATGTTTGACTATTTAGTTTATAATTTTGTAAAAGCGTTATCTGACAGGGAAATTGCCATTGGGTTTTGTCCTAATTCAGTGTTCTCTAAGGCATAAATAGATCTTGGTGAATGATGACAGTTATTTTAAGGATTCATTTCTTTTTCATCCTATATTATATTCATACAGCATTGTAGGGAGGAGAATTTGCGAGTCACCTCAACATTACTATCTCTAATTTTCGGCCGAAAAATCCGTCTTTAAGGTTCTTTGAAGTTGTAGCTACGCCCACCCAACATAATTAAAATCTATCAGTACAGTTACAAGAAAGAGATGGCTGGTTAAATGGGTACTAGTAACTCTTTTTTCTAAGTGGAACCGAAGAAGATTCATTATATTTCTTGAGAAAGCCGATCTTTTTGTTTTTATTATGTATTTCTTTCACTGAAATATCTCTAGTAATTCTGAAATTCAATAATTATTTTTTTCAAATCTTTGTTGAATAATATGGATGCAATAATTCCGATTATCACGTGCAAACATGATTCTATAAAAAAATAACATGTGGGGAAATTTTATTGGTTTGAAAAATTGATAATATTTTAACAAACTTCGTAATAAAGGAAATGCCATTTTTTTCTTTTAATGTATCTGAAAACTAATAATCTTTGAGCACACCTTGTTGTGAGATCATTCGAAGTTCTTTGTCATCTGAATCTATATAAAAAAAATTTGTTTCTAATTTTCAAAAAGAGGATGAACAAAATATTATAAAATAATGGATACTTTTAGAAAATGCTATTTGCTACATAAGAGTATTTGCAAATACAAATGATGAGCGAGTCATTAGAAAGAACATTTAAAATATAGAGGAGCAAGCTGCATAATTAATAACAATCTTAAAAATTTGCTCTAGTACGAAACCAATTTTTTTAAATGCCCTGCATAAACACAAAAAGATACCAAATTTAGCTTAAATATATACTTGCTAGTTTGCTGGAAATAACGAAAAACGCACTTTAATAGATAACAAACCGACCGTTGCTTCATCACTGATGTTTTGTAGAGAAATGCAGGTTGAGCCATTTGATGACATAATTCTCCAAGTATAACGACACAGTTTCTCTTTTCAGGGCTTTTTTATCAATGGTTTATAGCACTTAAATAAAAATAAGAAAGGGTAGATACCACTCTGTATTTTGTGCGACTGCAATGATTTAAGTGCATGTCACTCTGAACTATCATTAGTGCCCGCATTTTTGTTTCAAAACCGGATAATAAGCACTTGTCCCAGTGACATTATCTTGGTTTGATAGGACATTCTTTATGACCCAATTTCAGATATAAAACATAATTGAAATTTCAAGCAGTATAGTATACTGTACACTTTCACTGTATCCATTCTTTATTTCAAGCAAATGTCTAACATGTTAGTTATGATCAGAAAAACCTTTTCACTTTTTGAAACAATGTCACTTTTTCAAACAATTTCACCTTCTCTTAAATTTTTTTGGTAGAACAACATAGAAGCATGTCAGAATATGGTGGAGATATTCCTAACACTTGAGTGTTGTATTTTTTACAAATAATGTTTCTTACACTTGTTTAAAAACAGTTCTGAAAACAGAAAGTAGACAAATATTGTGCATTGATTTAAAAACACTCTTGTAAAAACATATCAAAAATAAATTCCAGCTATTGATTTCAGAAATAGATTTCTTTATCTTCAATTATCAGTAAATTATTGACGTGTATTTAGGCATTATCATTCATGAAACCCTAATGTGGCTTTTAAATCACACTTTTGGACCACAGTTGAATTGGGTATTCGCACAAAGTGTGCTGAACACTTTTTATACTTCGAGAACTCACTCCTAGTGTTTATTCGTTTGCTTCTAAGAGGATTTCTTCAATTCAAACGGTTTTCGCGAACCGTACCAGTTCGTCCAAAACAACTTTAGTTAGCAAAAGCAACACCGCGCTTTTGATAACTCCACTAGACTCCACTTCCCCAGGAACAATCGGCAGCCAGCGGAGAGCGTCGGTGTTCCCCATGGGCCGCTTCTGCACTTCCTTCCGCGCCCCCACCCCCACCCCCAGCCTTCGTCGGGTCCCGTGGGAACGGTGCGGCTGGCGGGCGGAAATTCGGGAATGAGGAGAGAGGCATTTGCGAACTCGGAGCTGCTTTGCCATTCGCGATCGAACGCGTGCCGGACACAGCTTTCGGGAGTACCCCAAGGGAGGAAGCTGGGGCGCATTTAAAATTTATTTTTCGAACGTCGTAAATCTTTTCAGAGGATTTGGAGAGTTCTGCACGAAATAATGCGTTTAAAACTTTTCTATTACTTGGAAAATAAAAAAGTAATAGAAATATTATCATCTGTGTTTTATATTTTGTTGCATTATTGATGATTTTTCTTTAAATGTGTAGTCAAAAGTTTAAAAAAAACTAATCAATGTAATAAATCCAAATAATATAATATTTTGGAAATTACATTAGTGTAGCTTCAATGCTTAATAACGAAAATACTATTTTGTAGTTAGCTACTTCCCAGTACATGCGTACAGATCGTTTGTTCGATGTCTTCCTTCACACTCTTTTATTTACAGTTTTGTTTTTTCTATTAAAAGAGTATATGTGAATGAACAAAATTAATTTAATATACGTCAAACGAAAAGTATGTTGAATTTATTTGTGTATTGAAGCAATTCGTCTTCGGAAAAAATTTCTCTGAAGTATTTATTCGAGTATAAAGATATTTCTCTGTAAAATAAATATTATATTGCAAGTTTATGCATATTGCACAAATTATTTTAATTGAAAACGTTCAAGTTGTGTTATTTCTGTAAAATGCTTCGTCACAGTACAGTAAAATTGTTCTGGCGTTCTGCCTTTTCATTTCTGGCATGTCCACACGTACGATTTATTGAAAAAACATTTTTTGTCTCCACTCTGGGAACTCCACACATAATATTCTGTGCGAAATTATCGAATCGAAATAACGCTCCGGCGAACGAACGGAAATGAATTTTTAGAAATATGGAGTTCATTTTTTTCTGTATAATGCACTATTGTGTGTTCTGACCTGTGAGCTTTTGCCAGAATGGGAACAACGGTGTTTCTCGTGCCCTTCCATGCAGTGCCCACGAATGTAAATAATATCAGGTTTTTTGTTGAACGTGTTTCCGACTGCTTCCCATTCCCATATTCTTGTTTCCTATTCAACTTTCAACTTTCTTCTTTCCTTCCTTTCTTTCTTTGACAATGGAAGTTGAGGTTATCTTCACAAACAATTTTACATTCTTGGAACGATCGAATCATTGAAACTTTGTCTTTCAAATAATAGTAACTAGAGATTATTCAAAATTACACAGATTTTCTCGCACTAGTTAGTTTTCTGATCTTACGGAGTATTTTTTCGATTTAACCCTTCCTCTTTCCTGTTGCTGTTTTGTGGCGCCTAAAATACGTTTTTGTTCTTTATTTCCTTATATTTTCAATTCCCTAATAGTTGAATTTAAGTACGATAAAGACGTATATGATATATGTAGTAGTCTTTGACTGCGTATGTTAATGTTGCTACTAGGGAATGAAACGCTTCCACATTCAAAAAAGTTATTTCTGATGTGAGAGCGAGAATGAATAAATGTAAATTCACCCTCTGTGCACGTCCTCTAGAGTTCAGTGGGAAATATAGTTATTCAAATTATCCTTCTCCATATTGTCGCGGCAGGAAATACATTCATTCACGAAGGACATGATGAGGAATAAGGGCCCAAATCTACAGCTTATTTGCCCTTGAAAATAGATTTTATTACATTGGAGCAAATATTTTCTAATCTGGTCCTGCCAAAAGCGCTTATTTATATCTTTATTCAAAATTCAACTTGTATATGGCTTAGAGTTGTGACCCCACAATTAAGAAAACGTGCACAGAATACACTTTTCCACGTAACATGTCACAAACAAATTTTACACTTACAAACACTTTTGGGGAAACCATTTTGTGTGAATTTGTTCAGCAGCATTTTTGCTGCTACAGGCCGCTAGTTATGTTATGATGATCTTGAATAAGCAACTAGCCATGTTCTCACAAGAGTTAAAAAGTGCACTGATGTTGATGGCGCAATTTTCGAAAATGTTTTGTGGTATGTAAACTATAACACAAGGACATTCGAAAAAGCAATTCCAACAATACAGACTGTGAGTTCTCTATTGGAGACTTTTTAGAATAATACATACACAATACTGAGTTGTAAGTTAGCGGTATCTCAAAAACTATTCGAAATATTTCTCGTGTTCATGAATAATTTTTGTTATAAAATGATTGATATTGTGGCCTTGCAACATATGGAAGATTCCTTCTTGGATATTGTATGTCTTATACTTAGAAGGCATTGAGGCAGTAACATGAGACACTGCGATGAAAATCGAGAGTACATTTACATACTTCAGAAAGCCTGCTGTGTTTGGTGCGGTTAATTTTGCTGCTGACCCAAGCCCTCCAATTGAAAGTTTTCTTCCATTTGTAATTACGGCGTTAATGAGTCCCCAAATTCCATCTTCGTCCACATGGGAATGGAAATATATTTTAGGAACGATCATCTTCAACACTTTCACGCTCTGCACAGAATAAGAAATACGAAGCAAGCATTACTTCCATTTAGTTTCTTTTAGAGTTGCGTTCTGCTATGAGCAGAACTAACGGAACCAACTCCAATAAAAAACATCGTCTTAGAAATTCTGATAGAGTACAGTACTATAAGTACACGTGTCAGTACTGGCAGATTTTTGCTTCCTCCGCGAAATGCATTTAACATGGGCAGGCAAGGAGAGCTAAGGGGCTTGAGTGCGGTCGCAGTGGAAACGGGAACGATGGAAATTACTGGAAAAACTGGCTGGAGCGAAGCCAGAGCCAGCGATGGAAAAGGATCTTGGAATAAACGATCTGTACTGATCGTGGTCCGGCTGCAGTGATGACAGTGATAGCAATAGCAAAGCATTTTGGAATAATCGACCCGGACCGACCGTGATCCGGCTATGGTGATGACAGTGACAGTGACAGCGATAGCAGAGGATATTGGAATAATCGACCTAGACCGATCGTGATCCGGCTATGGTGATGACAGTGACAGCGATAGCAAAGGATATTGGAACAATCGACCCGGAGCGATAGTGATCCGGTGTTGACAATGACAGCAATGTAAAGCGGTCTTGGAATAACCATAACCGATTGTGATCGAGCTCCGGTAATGGCGGAAGCGGCGATAGACGGGCAACTTGGAATAACCAATACAGTCTGATAGTGACATTGCGGTGATAGATAAAAGATGATCGCCTGTTTCAAATGAACTGAAAAGCTGAAGAAAGCAATAGGGAGGCAGTATAAACCTTTTTTAAAGAAATGGCGATTTTGGTGTTTTGTAAAACTCCAATATATACATTTTATTCAAACCATAATTTTGTTGTATTTTGCATTAGAGGAAATGAAATTAACATTTTGTTTACGTTTTTATTGTCGTCAACCTTTTATAAGCTAAAACCTATTTTTTTGTGAATTGTCTCAGATTTGCACTTCTGTCTCGCACTTCTGTGTTGCAGTTTTGGAAATATTTTTAGAAATTTAAAAAAATTATTTGAATTTGATGATTGTGAATTAATAATTTATGTAAGTATTTAATACCAGTATCTCCTCAAGAATTTTACTAGCATTAAGGGAAAACATTTTTTCTCACTACTGTAGCAATTCAGTAACTTTTAAATATGTTATTTTCCAGTACTGGAGGTATTAGAAACAAATCCGGTATATTAATGAAAAACTGGTTGGTGTGAAAGACAAAAGCGGCAGTATGTCAACTTTTGTTAAAATTCCCTTAGGCAATTGTATGAATTTCACTAAATGTTAAATTGTGTCATGTTAAATTAACCTCTTTGTAATCCCAATTAAACGTACTCTTAATGAAGAAACTGGAAAACGTTCTTTAAATGTAAGAATTGTAGCCGAAGAAAAAAGCAATTAGTACGTCATATTTTTTTCACCTGCTTCCTTTAACTGAAATACTCTCTTCCTTCTTCGTTTTCTCATATTTCTTTGATGTTGTTAATTTAATTCCTTGCAATCCTTAATTTCCTGCAGCGCCGACTTACTTTCTTTCTGGGAGTCTCTTCAGGTGTTTGAGAAACAATTCCCTCTGAGGTTTCTATCTTCATTCAGAATTTCATTATTAAACTCGTTTCATATTGAATCGAAAGAAAACAGACATTTCTTGACAAGCCAGTGACAAACCATACACTTCATTAGTTGTATATTTACATCTTCTGACAACGATGGTTCTGGTTTTGATGTCACAAAACCGAAGCCTATATTTATTTTAAATGTTAAATTGTAAACGTCTACTTTCATTTTCTTCATGTTTACTCAAAAATAAAAACTTTATGTATACTCAAATACTTTTCCATGTCGCGAGCTATGTACCTCTTATGATCTCTTTCAACTTCAATAGGATTCTTTGGTTTCCGTGAGAACTCTTTACTGCTAAAAAGGAATCAATTACCTGGTGCTGATTAACAGATTCCATGAACTCATTAACTTATATTAAAGGAACAATTTGTATATGTTATTATATCGATTTCGGTCGAAATGTAACTTAACTTTTTAGTGCTTCAAGCCCTTCAATTGAGATTCATTTTTGTGAATGACTGAGTGAGTGAGTGAATCAGTTTGTGAGATTTTTTTCTGTCTTATATGTCTGTATTATTAAAATAAAATGAGATTCTGTAAATATGGTTCTAAAAATATTTGTAGTCAAATTATTAATTAATTTGGGCAATGTCAGAGTGTGAAAATAATTTAATCCAGGTAATTTTTAAAATATTTGCTTATTCTTCAATACAACAACGATTAGGGAACCTGTCTTGCTCCCATCATCAGGTCTTATAAAAACAATATAAAGTCATATATTATTATATGGTCATTCATGTGTTAAAACTCGAAGCTTTTTGTTATTTTTATTCCACTCCCATTGGACAGCCTACAAAATCCCACAACCTGGCTGGGACGGAACTCAGTATTCTACAGGTCTCAGCATCCACTCAAAACTACTCATATCTCATTCATAATACAACAACACTACTCAGTATATTCACTTATAACAAACTCTCAAATTCACAAGAAGCTTTAAATTCTATATATTTCCAAATGCACTGGACAGTGCTATTACACTGTTGGATATAGCAAGCTAAGCGTCCAAATCACCCGAAAATGTCTACGTACTCTTACCTTCATGCCCAAGCACCACTAATTTCCACCTGGGCCAAAAGACACTCCCCCCACCACACAACCGATCGCGCTTCCCAAAGGACCTCTTCCGCTCAACAGAAAAAGTTGTACCACTCACCTCTCCAACCGTCGCATTATGTCTCTCTCCCCCACTCTAACTAGCACACGTCTGGTGTAGCACTTTCGCCGGAGTGACCTACCATATTATACGAGGAACAACTGATCAAAATGCATTAACTCTATAAAAGCTTAGGGCAAAAACGTGCTATCTCCAAAAGTTTAACGGACGATTACTCCAGCGCGCTCAACGCTTCTTACGGAGTTAGGAGACGCGTTGCGTCGATATAGTCGCAACCAATTCAAAAAAGGTGAATATTTACTTCTTTAGGGCATACCGCGCCGGCGACCGCCCTCGTGTGGAATAATCTCACTGAAGTAAAAAATAACATTTAGAGTTAGTGCATCGACTCACTGATCTCTTACGAAGTAAATACATTTTGTTCAATTGCTTCACGCATGTTACCCGTTTGTATATTTAATACCTCCGAAAGACTCGTACTCAACAGGGAATCAAATAATTCAAAGAAAAAGCATATAGCGCGATTTTTTAAGGCTGGAATTGAGCTCTGTTCCTCCAGCGTATCAAGCAACTCTCCTCCGTGCCATATGTCGCCGGAGTTATATGCAATAACTGCACTGTCAAAATACAATTGCATTCGTAATCCGTTACAATAGTCAGGTCGGCAACAGAAGATACAATGCCGGTCCAGCGCTTCCAGCAATCAAGTTCAAAAACGTAAGCAGCGTCGGCCAAATGCCTGGAGAGAAAATACCTAATACACAGTCAAGAGCACAATACAAAATAATATGAGTCAAACTGAGCTAATAAACGGTCAATGGCGAGCTGCTCTCCAGTTGCTCTTTGCACCAAGAGACTCTCTTCTCAGTGGGCCGAATCAGGGCCTCCTATTAAAAATTGCCTTAAGTACCAAATAATTGGAAAACAAGTGAAGGAGTCTTCACTTCTAGCATATGTGATTAGTGTGGTGACTACGCTATTCCGTTTTCTTTTGTTACAAGCTGCATTTCGTGCTAACAACGTAATTTTTGTCGCCATCACCGTCTTCATCAAGGTGCCTCCACTGAGAGACGTTCCTGGCGCGTAGTAAAATTCTGTTGTCTTCGTCAGAAAAAAGGCTATCCTCCCTTCATTGCTTAGCGTCACTTGGCACGCCGCCCCCCTTTACCCGTAGCTTCCCCTTTTCTCGGCAGGGGAGGGGTAGCTGCCCCGCCTGGCTGGCTATTGCCTTGGGAGCAACATTACGTCGTCGTAACTTCCGATACACACGTGCGCGCCGCCGCTGGCCTAATGAGCAATTTCTATGTGGACGCGCATTTTTCGCACAGCGCCTTCTCGCGTCCGTGCGTCGATTGTTTCTTGGCATCGAAATACGTTTATCGAGAAGCGTCGTCGCTTGTTGCTAGTGTGAATTATGGCGATTGTCGATTTGTGTCAGACCATCGCGCGGGTTTCGACGAAGTGATGTCAGACGGCGCAGGCAGCAGGGTGTGTTCCAAGTACACTGGCTATGATTAGAAAGGTGTGAAGCTGTATGCCATGAGAGTGTTTTCTGAGGTACGGCTACAACAGTAGTGAAGAGACAAGTATTTATTTTATTTTATTTATGTCAAAAATAGTTATAAACTGTGTGTGATGTGCTACGAGAAGTGTATACTGTGCACATTTTCTTAATTCTGGGATCCCTACCCTAAGGTATATACAAATTGAATTCGATATTTGCAACCATTTTATAAACTCTCCGGAGATCCCCTAATAATGTAAGGTTCTATACTAACCAGGGATGAAAGACAGTATAATGATAGAAAACATTTTACAAAAGTCCACCAAGCTACAATTTTCACTCTTCGTCGCCGCCGAAGTCCTTCTGAATGAAATCTTGATGGAACTTCTATATCATGGACTATCCGGTAAAATTCCGAGGAGCGTTATTTCACAAAAGGATGCCCAATACCAATATAACGTTTCATAAAAATATCAGTACTATTTTCTCTAATTAATGTGGTATCCTCAATAATGTCTTTGATGTCGACTTTTATTAAACAAATCATTCACTTAATCTTCCACAACTTATACATGACCTCTCTGGGGATGCGCTCCCTCCAACAGCCCTCAAAAAAGAACAGTTCAAAATATATTTTGACAAAAACTCGAAATGCTCTACGATTTATTTCTTTTGCACATATTTAGAGAGACTTACACATATCTCTGTTAATTCATCACATAACAAAATTAGCTTACCATCAGTGTCAAAATTTAACATACGTACCTTTCTGTTCAGTTACCTTCGGACTAAGGAAAGTGGTATACCGGTGCGTTAAGATTTGCAAGTGACAGATACAAACCACTGTAATATTAAGAGACTCTTAGTTAAACTGAAATTAATATCTTTGTACAAAACTTCAATTTCAATTGAGTTAACGATATATTTATTGAATGAGTAAATGTTTAACGCATATTAAATTACTTAAATTAATTACTTAGAAGTAGTCGTGAAATTCATTGATAGACAGTTCAAAAAATCTGCGTTGTAAATAACTATAATTATCTTCCTCGAAGACCAAAATTTCAAGAACGATTAGAAATGTTTTTAATAAATATATTACTTCAAAAGTGTGATTAAATGAATGAACCTGCATTACCGTACCGTTCATTACTCTTACTAATTCATAAATATTGTAATTGTCAAAAATGGATTAAAAAATTGTAGTTAAGAAACGGCCTTTGTGAGGTGAGTCAGGTAATTCAAATATTATTTGAATCATTTAATTGCAAATTTTGTGTTGAATTCTTGGCATTTTTAATAAACACTTGTACATCTTACTAGACTTATATCTTATTCCCATCATTATTTGATAATGGTCTTAAATAACTACTTTAATAAATTACAAATCGAATTTTGTGTACAGTAAGCTTTACTAATTTTGTAACTTCGTGATCGCATGGACCGCTTGAGCCGTCTTGCGGCCAAACTCGGAACTTGTTTCTAAAGAGCTGCTCTCTGGTGGCGGAGCGTAACCCTGCTAGTCAGACTCGGTTCTCATTTTGTTAAGAGCCTCTCACAAATTACAAAACGAAAAATGTGGCCATAGAATGGAAGATTTCATTACAAAGAATTGAAAGTTGTAATATTTATTAGTTACTTGTTAATGGCACATATTGATCAACCAAAAAAAAGTAATGAATTGAATATGGTCGATCGGCTGCTGGGAAAAACATCTACCTCCGACAAATTAAATGTGAGAAGTTTCCATTCATTTTATCAGGAAAAGTGAGATGCATTGTTTAAATATGACAAAATATTTAACGTAATTCGTAATTTTATGCGGAGATAAACGGCAGAGTATCCCTCTAACAATTAAGGTAGTTAAAAAGTAAGGAGTGTTCATCAACTAATGGGTAAAATTAGTGGGCACGTCCTGGAGTTGCACCACACATTTCAGAACTATGTATCTCAAATGCAATGATAAAAAGGAAATAGAAAAAAGTTAATTTTAAAATTATTAATACGACAAACAAAACTAACGGTGAGAAAGGCCAAAAATAAAGGTAAAAAACAAATATGGTCTTCGACGGATTCACAGAAAATTTCGAAGTTACAATTATGGTATGTTACAAATGTATGAGTAAGAACAGAAAAAAATAACTTCAATTCTTTCAAACTGTGAACAATTTCATACAAAAATTGTACTTCCATAATGTAATATATATATATATATATATATATATATATATATATAATATGTCTGTGTATAATTTCACAAATAAATGGATCATCAAGATCGGAAGATATCATCCAATATATCGTATTAAGAATTCATTAAAAACTTGAATATCATTACCTTATGTATATCTGTATATAATCTTTCCGACTTTACTAAAGTTGAATATACCATGTATTTCAACGTAGAGAACTTTGTAACATTAACGTTAGGTAAATAAAGCCGCCTTACCTTATTATTTACTAGGCTGTCCGGGTGACGCCGCGTCCATGGCGAAGGTGCCGACGCTTCAGTCGCCATTCTGCGACCTTTCTCAGGCCGTAATGCATTATGCCCTGAGGAAGGTCGCAGAATGGCGACCGAAACGTCGGCACCTTCGCCATGGACGCGGCGGCACCCGGACAGCCTAGTAAATACTGACTCCGGCCGCGGACAGAGAGCATATATCGGCCGCGGAAGCCTACGCTTTCACCTTACCTTATCTCCCAATAATGTCGCCATTGAACAATGAACTTCTCAAAAATCCATCGCTGCATTGTATGGCAATAATACAGCGCACTGTGATAATATCAAATTAACGTTTGTCCAAAATTATGGGGCTCGTGTTTTTCAATTGGTCTTTCATATTAATTTAAAACGTATTTTTAAGAGAGAAAACTTAATTGAGCCATTTCAATTAAGAATATACCCAATTATATATGACATATTATATGAAAATACAGAAAGTGCACTGAAAATAGAACCAGCACCACTTTCTTTACCGTTCTTTGGTACAAAAGTGAAAAAAATGTAAAATATTTGGAGCCATTTCTGAGATAATATTTGTTTAAAAATTAAAAATTTCCTACGTTCGACGCAGAATTACGCAAAAAATACACGTATAAAATAATTGAATGTAACTTTATTCGAATATCTGTTTTTAATGAACAAATCTCATTAAGAAAAGATGTATATTCGTCCGCAGGCCCAGTCTGCCAACCTGGAAACTTTATCCGATTGGCTCCGGCTGTGAAAGCCTACGATGCGATGTAAACGATAGGTTATCAATTTTGCACCTGAAGTTATCTCGGACCCAATAATCTCGGATGTTGACAAGTATAAACAATTTGCTGAGAGGTAAAATGTTCATGTTTTTGCGCAAAATATGCACATTTATATTGCCGATAAATGTTGAAGAAAAATAAAATTAATTCTGTGAACTAAACTCGTGATAACAAGTGGCGGCCGGTGGGTTGCTAAAAAGAGGGGCGGCATACAGTATGTCCGAACTATAACATACAATTTACCTCTTCAAAATATTTCTTGAACGAGGAAAACTAAAATTGTATTGTATAACCGATTTGCATGCATCGGGATTTTAATCCTTGTCTAAGGGAACTTTTACGTTGATAACGGAAGATACAATTGTGAAAGTAAGACATTTTTTACAAATATTTTCAGCAAAGAAAACCAAATCATGAAATCAATCGGTAAGTCTCAGTATTCTTAGCTAAGTTAATTGGCGTGGACTCCGCCAAACAAATCTCAAATAGCAGCACACTGCTCCCACCCAATTCCCAGAAACCCCACTCTTTCTGGAGCTTCCATTGCCTTACATGCTACCAGCTACGGGCGGACTCACGGTAGTTCACGATTCGACTCAATCTAAACACTTTTTTATATTTTTCTTAAGCGGACATGTAAAACAAAATTCGTCCTCACAAATTGCGTTGGTGGTATGAATAAATTAAACGAGTCGATTTGTTGAAAGTTTAATACTTTCTGCAACTTTTCCCGAGATTGTTTTTTCTGAGAAGGGCGCCGCCCTAGAGCCCTTAAAAAGCAACTGCCACTGTTCATAACATAATTTTTATAATGGAGAGAATTTTATAAGAAAAAATGCAAACATTTTGTAGGAAACTTTGTCTACACTCAAACATGTACTTCAGGTTTTTTAGTATAATGTGCGGAAGGTACCGACAAACAAGCATGCCAAGTTTCAAAACGACGGGATTTTTTTATTCGATTTGTCTAATTTGACTGGATATAAAGTTAAATTATGAATGAAAGATAGCAAGTGCGTTGTTGATAACATCCGATCAAATGAAATCATTCATTTCGCTATAGAAACTATTGGCATAAAAAAGTAGCTACAGGTTTGACAGTATTGCCAACGCATCATCTCCGTATCCATTTTACATATACATCTAGTAAACGTACACACATATCTAGTAAACATACATCTAGTAAACGTACGCAATCATATTATAAGTGAATAAATTAGCACATTTTGGGTAAAAGAGAATTGGTTGTGTCCGTAGAGGCGCGTTGCTGTCGATTTTCTGTAGCCTCTGTGTAATAGATGATTACGATGAGGATGTCCAAGGCTCTAACGGCGTCCACTCCCGATAATAATTAGTTTACGTTCGAGGGGTAATTTACACCTTATAGGAACAATACCCACATTTTTGTTACCAGGGGCCGGCATTAAGAGTTTTTCTGTTGAAAAGTCGTCGTACGTGAAAAATCGTCGAAAAGTAAGTCCAAGTTTCACTAAAACCTCTGAATTTTGGATAATTTGAAAAGTTCAATTTTCTTTTTGATGAATTGAGAGCCGGCTGGTGTAGTGGAAAAGTTCGTTGGCGGCGGAATAGGACGTGTCTCTGAAAAAGGTGTGGGCGGGATGAGAAAGAATGGTTTTCAAAAATAAAAGTTATTGAAACATATATTTCATTTATTAAGAAGTTTGTGAGTTATTAAGAAGATTTATTAGCTTTACTTTGTAAATTGTAAATTGAAAATATCAATTTTTTGTCGATTGACAAATTTGTAACATTTTGTAAAATACATATTTTTGGATAGAAAAAGTGCAAAAGAAAGGTAATACATAGGGCTCGAATGCTTATGCCATGTCATATTTTTTTGTTTGTGAGTTATTTGGAAAACTTAAGTTAAGAATGATTTTATCTACAATGGCTAAACTTTTCCAGTTTTCCTATTTTGGCTTTTTTTTAACCATTTGGTCATTTTCCACAATTTTTTCATATTATGGTCATATTTCTCCATTAATTGTTTTGTCCTTTTTGTCATATTTATATCTTTTTTTTTATTCCACTTTTGCATACTTGCTTACAGTCAGCTCAAAGAGATTTTTCACATCTCCTAACTATTATCTAATTCCTTACAATAGTTGTATCTAATTGTTGTTTGTCATACCTACAAATATTCATGATTCTGATTTGGAAAGGTAAGCTGTATAGGAGTAAAAAAGTGTAGAAAGCACAACATGTGAAGGGTGTTTGTCAGGCATTGCGCTTCCATACATAACTTTAGCTGGTAGAATTGTCTATGGGGAGCCAAAGAAGGCGGGGTGAAATGTGAATGTGCTAAATTTTAAAAGCATTTTTCAATATAATGATTATTTATACAGCAGAAAGATGGTTTTGAAAGTTTTGAAAATGCAACCAAACATTTTTGAAGTCATATTTATTATTTGCATATTTTTTAAGGTCAGGTTGATAAATGAGGGAAAATAAATAAAAATGTTAAAAACTGCTTATCTGTTCACTTTGAAAACTATACTTGAAGTTCTTGAAAGAAATGGAAAATTGCAAACCAATTTTTATACCCAATTTTGAATTCATGAGTAATGATTCTTAACAAGACACAGCAGTATCAAACAATAAACATCTCTCTTGGAAGTGGAAAAGTAAATATCAAGGAGGCTTTCATTTCAATGCTTGATAAGCATTATTATAGGTGAGATATTGTTGAATCCTCTGAATCTGTAAGCCATGACAAACCCAGAACTTATTCAAATAAAGCTCACATGAAATGTTAATATCTTCAAGACATAAAGCTCCCAGGGAATATAATTTTTATTGAAGATCAAAGAGTAGAAAAACCTTCTTAGCTTCACATCAGATTGCCTTTGGAGATTTTAGTGAACACAATAGACAAAAGAAAAATCTGTAGGGGCAATAAAATTGAAGAAAAAGGCAAATATAAAAGTGGAGATGGGAAACATCAGAATCCGCTGAAGTTATTTATTTCGAAGAAAATGATAATGACAAGAATGATGATGATAACAATCCAGCAAAAGGTCCGGAAAATGAAGACACTGAGTATTTAAGTCAATAAGCTGGATTTAAAAAGGTAGCGATACAGAACATCAGCTACTGACTACAGTTGTAACAACAGCTGCCTTTAAAGAGGCCACATTGATCGGTCATGAGGATTAATTGTATGGATCAATTGAATTGTATTAATTGCATTTACTTTGTTTTTAATAGAAAACCGTGCTGATGTTTTCAATGCATATTGTTTTATCAGCTATAAAGTGCTCAGCACTGTTTGCTTCTTTTTATGAAATGTCTTGTGTTCTAATCCTGTCCAAGAAATTGTTTACTTGAGAGGTAGAAAAACAAATATCATCTTTACAAGATGGTATTTCTCTACAGCTTATGAAAACACCTTCTATCATTCCAAACGCTTCTTCTCTTAATCACTAATTGAATGGCCTGACTTCAACTAAGAGTCTCCTTTGATTTGTAGGCATATTATTTACAAATTAATTCGAAGCATATTACGAAAGCATATACAAAATTATTACGAAGCATATTTACGAATCTGTAATATTTGTCAAAAGTGACTTACTTTACTGTGGGAACATATTTTCAGGCAATACTGATATGTATAATTACAACACATGATGTAAATATCACGTTAATCAAGTGTCAGTATCAACAGCTCACTATCAGAAATCCACATACAATACATGTACGTTACTTTACAATGCACTGCCAGATGACATTAAAAAATTGAAGCCGGTTCACAAATTTAAGTTAAAAGTAAAATCTTTCCTGCTGCATAACTGTTTCTATACAATTAGAGACTATACTGATTATCAAAAGGAAAAATAATATTTATTAACAAAATAGTGATATATAATGAATTAGTTTACATTTATATTGTATAATTTTTTTAAAAGGCTTAATATGTTTGTAACAAATACTCTACTTCAGCTTCAGGGTCAATGACCCCATCTTGATCAGGTTTTTGTCCAGTGAGATCCTGATCCATTGAGCAAAGGCTGAGATGGCCCCTTGTTTGCTTCCGGACATAAATGTAGCTTCACTATGCACACATTTTGTTGAACTCTCCTTTTGCTTGCAATGGTAAGAGTGGAGGTAAGGGCAAGTTGCTATTTTGTTAGCGATGCAGAAAAATCATACTTGCAATTTGTGTAGCGATGGAAATAAGTTTTCTCTAACTCAGAAACAAAAATGACTATTTTTCAAATATTGCTAATCATGCGATTTTCAAAATGTATTTTTATTTATTTTTGTATAACTTTTACTCATCTTTCAATTATTTATAGTTAAAATGACAGGAAGGGATTCTGGAACTCAAGAAAATGTGCACAGATAATATTTTCCATCCTAGGTCACATACATATAGGTTTTACTGTTGTTGTTTTTTTGGCTGAATAAATCTAAATCTAAATCTCAATCTAGATAATAAAAGGTTCACTGACAAGCTAATGTAAGTAACATATTTTTCATGATATGATCCATCATTAGAAAGATATGGCAAACAAGTACCACAAGCGCCAGGCAAATTATATACAAATCCAAGAAAAGGATATGTCAGAAGTCAAAAAATGAGCAGAAGATTAAGTCAAGCAACAAATTCAAGGAATATTTGGTGAAAGTTATGTTATAAGAGAGATTGATTCACCATGTCAATAAATTGAGGGGTCTAACTGTTCTGATATAAATAAAAATGTCATTTATCATTTAATAGAATATATTTTGAGATGATGTTATGATATTATTTTTATTTCATCTAATGTATGTTGAAGATAACATGACAATTTTTAAGAGCATTTTGTTGATATTGTGAAATAATTAAAGATATGTAGGACTAAATGATATCCAATCAAAAAAATGTCCGATTAGAAATCCTCTGGCCAAAATGCATATTTTTATACCTTCTCGTTGTTGAAAATGACAAACAATTTTTTTTACAATTCTTTCAGAGTCATGCTCTATTCCAGAGCATAATAGAGCATGTTGAATACCAGTCCAAGCAAATATTTTTTAAGTTGAATGAACTTCTGGCTACATCTAGTATTATAAGTGTTATTGAACTAACTAGTATTATAATGCTACCTAACTGATGAAAATAATATGGGACAGAATGTACTGTTGAAGCTTCTCTAGTTTAATTTTATATCTGCACACCTATCAACATAGATAAACTTCAGTAATACCCCACTTAATCAAAGGGTCAAAAAAAATATATTAGATTTCACCTTCATGACATTCTACAGATAACCAACCAAATATGTCCCTATCCTATGAGACTGTCCATTTTTAAAGATTTTTCCCATTATTCCAATTTTTATTTTCTTGTTATACATTTTGATATATTTGCCAACTGAATTGATTTTTTAGGATTTGGGATTGAATAAATGCATTGCCTAGAATTCATTTGTAATAAGGAAGGAGTTGCTTAATGAATTTTTTTATTCTTTAATGAAGTTAATGGGTTAAAAGATAAACCACTTGTGTTTCCTACTTTATAAACACTGTTGTGGAAGAAAAGGTTCCAGAAAACTTGGAAAGAATGTTTTCTTTACTTGAAACCACAGTTGTAAAATTAAATATTCAAAATAAATTGTTCTTAAGTTATTTGGTGCCATTTTATCATTGCTGTTTGGAAGAACACCTTAGAAACAAAGATCAGAATATCTCTTACTTCTTTTTGATTAAATGAAATTCTTAAAGAAGAATATTGAGTTTGTAATATGTTTTTAACTCGTAAAGGAATAAGTCTCAAAAAAACAAGGAAAGTATATTACAAAGAAGACATGATAACTTGGTCACCAACAAGTGGATAAGAAAGTCACTAGGTGTACTTTTTATCTTATAGACACAAGTGTAAACTGTTGAGACGTACACACTTTCCACATCTTGACACCTGTAAAAATAACATTTCAGTTTGCAAGTAGGAGCATACATGAATTTAAATTCTTAATTACCTACCTACCTAATCTCCCAACTACAGAGGAAGATTTAGATGATCCACTAATTGGAATACAATTCCATTGAAACATAGCAAAGAAATTGTATTGTGAGGAAGGAAAAGTATGTTATTTATTGGTATCTTATTAGATCTTTGTACAATTTATACATTACAAATTAACAATTTTTTGTTGACTTAAGTTGGCAATATTTGCAATAAAGGTATATAGTGTATGAGTGAAACATAACGTTTTTTAACATTGAATTGACTGATTCTTACTTTTTCAGAATACTTTTTTTAGGATAATTAAATTTGATATACTAATAAAACATTAAAAAGTACACCTTTGCTTTAATTTTCTCGTTATATATATATTACTAGATAAAGAATTTGAAATACATCTCAATATTTACTATTCTTTGCTAACTTAAGTTTCATTATAAATATTTTGAAGAATACTATTGTGCATGAAATTAGATTTTAAAAGATTTATTATATTGTTATATATATTTTCAAATATTGTCTTGTAGGTGTTATTAACACACAATTGTTTCTCTCCTCGGCATCTATTGTGACCTTAAACTATGTGCCATTGTATTCATTTGTTATGACAGGGGCAGATCCAGAGACAAATTTTGGGAGGGGAAATTTAAAATGTTTTGGTGGAAGGTGTCACTACAAATTTTGTAAAATGGCTCAGGCTACAATCAGCACATGCTGGTATATGATTTTATGTATTTATCAATAAATATTTCATTAATATCCAAAAATATTTTTGCTTGAAAGTTTCGTGACACGTTAAAATTAATAGGTACCGAAAACTTTTAGGGGGGGGGGAGATGTCTCTCATTTCCCTCTCTGAGGATCCATGCCTGGTTATATGTGAACTGATAAAATGGAACATATTTTCTTACCATTTCACAAATATTAAAATAGATTCAATCTTCCAAAAATTAAAAATACATGGAATGTATCATTCGCATGAGTCAGATTTTTGCCTGATTTTTTTCTGCTTTCAGAATTCACATAAAGAATAATTCAATAAAAAAAAATCATTATTCTATGTTCTCTATCAATCCAGACCATACTGCATCATTCTTAGTACATATCACTAATATCATCCTGAACTACAGATTACTAGAGCCAGAGCTAGACAATTCTGGGCATGGGACAATGCTGAAATGTAGCCCCCCAAAAAAAGACGAAAATGTGAAAGTTGTATTAAGAAACTATGATCATTTTTATCGCATCAAATAACAAAAATTACAATGTTTAAGCTACAAAAAGGTTTTGGAAATATGTTTTAAATAATAGTTTTAAGTAAAAGAATTTAGTGATCAAATAATACCATAGACACAGTGATTTTAAAATGCTACAAACATTTGTGTTGAGTTAGTGTTTAATTAAATAACATGCTATTAAACACATGAAGAAATAATATGTATTTCAGTACAACCTATTTTAATGTTAGTGTCTTTTGATTCATTTCATAGAGTATAGACCTTATCAGTAATGACAATAATTAAATATTTAGTGTGAGAAATTAATTGAAAATTTTATGAAATATCAGACTACTTACAAAATTACAATATCAATTTTGTCACGTTTAAATTTCTTTTTTGAGTTTTTACTAATTTTTTCACATCAGCTCCTTCATTGGGCCCCTTGACCTGTGGGGATCTGGGCAATCGCTCAGTGTGCCCATACCTAGCACTGGCATTGTTAGTTATGCACAGAAAACCAAAGAAGCACATTTTAGAGTTACATAAATAGTTTTAAATAAGTTGAAGACACAACATAAACCTTCAAAGTATATTTAAGAGGCAATAGTACAAAACAAATGTCATTCATTATTAAGGGTAAAAACACTAGTAGGGATCAAAATTAAGAACAAAAGCATAATGTTATCAATATTTTTGTGCAACAGTACTAAATTCATTCTGTGAAACTGAATGGGTGATTTGCATTCCTCTTTGTGAACAGATACCGTGCCTGAAAATGGTCAATTTTTAATTGTTTTATTTTATATTAATTTATTTTGATACTCTGATTTTGTTCCTACAGCGGCCACTTGAAAATTCCAAAATTTGGTGATGGTCGGTTCCTTAATTCACAGTAAAAAATCAATATTCTAATGTGTGAAAGTGTTTGAGACCAAAAAAGTGAAAAAGCAGTACCTACTAGTTCATGTAATTCATCCGATTTCTGCTTGTCATCTATTATTTAAAAATCACGTTATTGAAGATGTATGTGACAGAAAAAAACAGTGCCATAAAGTGATTGCTTCCAAATTTGGCATAAATGCTGTTGTGTGGCCGAGAACAACCATAGCATAGTTACAATTCAAAATGTTACCTGAAAATGTGTTTTTTATAACAAAAAAAAATGAAAAATTCCTTGAAGAAATCTGCATCTTTATGCAAAACTTGGGCAATGCTATGTAGGCTAGCTCATTAAAAGATAGTTGTGTTTAATTGTCTGACCAATACTGAGTTTCTAAAGCTATTTAAATATAAAAGGAGGTAAAAGAAAACAATTGTTCTAAAAGACATATGTTTTGAAATTTCAAAGAAAGTGAAAAGCCTACAATTCTTATTTTTCAAATTTTTTGCTTGATGTAACTTTCAATAGCACAGAGGTCTATACTGGTGTTGTTAAGCTGTAGCTTCAGTACTTTTCATGGAAATATCTTAAAAAGTCACTCAAAAATACAATTACATAGTATTTTTATTAGAATTTATGGATAATAATTCATTTCAACATACATCCAACATAAGATAATACGAAATGTGCATATAAGATTTATATTGTGGTTTAGAACATTAAAGTCTGGTGCTCATGAAATATAATATTATACATCATATGATTACATATAATTGATTAATATTAATTAAAAAATATATTATTAATATGCATTCATTTAATAGGCCTATTATGTAGAAATAGATTTTCTTTGACTTGTTTTCCTTTATTATTTTTGACAAAATACAATAATATTTTGATTACCATAGGTAAGGATAAGAAATATAATGAATATCATCAATATCTGATATGTATGCAATATTGAATTTTGTGGAAATAATAATATACATATAAACTTTCATAATATATGTTATTCCTACATATATTATTATTTTCAACCATGTCTACAGATCATATTCAATATACTTTTTATCATTGATAATCAAAATATTGTAGTTTCTGACAAAAATGTTCAAGAAACAAAAGTTTCACTTATAAGATGAATTCTACAAATATTTTTGCATTATCATCCTGAATTAGAATTGATTTTGTATTAATTCTTTATTAAAACAATTATCAACAAAATTAATTACGAAATTAATGACACAATCATCATGACATGCAGGAATTGTGAGTTGATATTAAGGGAAAAAACTGAAACAAAATAATATTTCAATAAAACAGTTCCCAGACCTAACATTTTATATACATTTATAACTGGTACTCCTAACTATTAACCAATAACCCCTCCTATTGTTTTATAACATTCTTAATTTATTTATTTAATTAGTTCAAAATCTAATTTTGCACCCATAAATCTTCAATTCATTTTGTAACTGCTTGGAGCTTGCTATCATGGACATCTAGAGACATCTAGTGAGGGAAGTTTGAACTTCTTAAAATGGTGCTGCATTCTAGTGACTAAGTAGTAACCTGCTAGTCGGAATATTGTTGGTTATCACATTTGTACACAGGTCGCGCGTTTTCTCACAGGCATTAAGAACATGTGAACAATAAAACATTTCATGTAATTTTATCTTCCGTGGATACATTTATTGAGAGGAGAATTTTCTCGAGAGTGGGGGTCGGAGTGCGCACGTGTAAGAAAAGGCAAGTATTGTTTGATTGTGTATGTGCGTGCGTGTATGTGAGGGTGTGCGGGTGCGTGTATAAGAGATACAGAGAGATGGAGACAGACAAAGAGAGGGAGAGAAAAAAATACAGGCACAGAAGGAGAGAGAGAAATTAGTGTATCGCCACATGTCTCTTTCTCTGCAGAGAGGCTGATCGAGTTGCTCTAGAGGCCGAGCCCCGACGTTGGCGAATTTTCGGCGCTAGCTGTAATATAGCTAGGTCGAAGTCAGCCAGTGCCTGGATTCAAGTGGCCGACTGCTCTGTTTCGTAGTTTTACGGTATTTCTGCGATCAACACCAGGCGAATGCTCAAGCAAGGACGGTGAAGGTAAGATCACGCACTGACCGTGGCTGTTTAGGGTAGGAATAGATTTTTTAGTGAAAAAACAGTAAAGAAAATATGTAACGTATGGGGGAGTAGATCATCGGCGCACGTTTTCGTGGGTATTGCTAACGAATGGCCAAGGACCGCGCGCGATCTTACCTACCCCTTCCTTGTCTTTCCCTCCCACCTACTCACACACGTGCAGTTTCATTAATCGTTTTTTAAACTGGAAAATGTTGCGGTTTTCATACAAAGAATCTTCAGAAAACAAAATATCCGTCCCAAACTGACAGGTCATTGAGTCCTTCCTGTTCGATCGAGGAATTACAATTTTGGGGGAAATTGTCAGCGATTGACTTCAGCTTACTTTACTCCATCGTTGACCACAGACGAACAGACAAAACTTGCATTTAGTTAATTTTGCGGTGTCAGGGACCCATATCTGTCTCCACAAGTTGTTAGAGGAAGTTATTTTCTAAATACAGGGAGAAGAGTTATCACATTCGATATCAGGGCCCCAAAATTCGAGTTTTTTGATGAAATATCCCCACTATCAGCCGCAGTGTTACAATACTTCTGGCTACTGTACATCCTAGGCCGAGAATGTAAAAATGACAGTTTCCGGTTGAAGTGGAATGGAGTAATTGAAAGAGATGGCATTTTGTTTTTTAAATAATTAACATTCGTGTAGTGGTACACTACAAACCTATTGAAACGTGATTCCATTTGCAACATAGGTGATTAAAGAATTGTCACTCAAGACCGTTACCAACCCCGTTTATATAACCAATCAAATATTGTTATAAGATGTTACCTTACAGTGGCCTGCAGCAACAAAAATGCAGGTTAATTTTTGTTAATTGTGATAATTTTTTCTTAAATTTCAAAGTTAAAAAATAATTACTCTTTGGACCCATCGAATTTACGGTAAAATATCGATACATAGGACAGTATTTTTTACTCCTTGTGTATTCATACAAAGTTTTGGAAACTGTTCTGTCTCCCTCATGAGGTACCCCTGAAAATTTAATTGTCAAAATAGTTTAGGAAAAAAACAATCCGAAATGCCTCTCATTGACTCCTGGGAAACATATTTTGTTCCTAGGAACGAGTTTCCCCTATTCTTCCGACTCTTGTTAGAGCCGGGTTTCGTAACAGTTGCATGCTGCTAAGTTCCCCGCGCGAGAACCACGCGCGTCTCTTCGCCAAACGGAGTGATTCCTTGAAACCGCTTGGCGGAGCAGAAGCGCCCTTTAAGCCCGCGGTTAAGTTGATCATCACAATGCACCGCAGCGAGCTCTGCAGCAAATCCAGGGGAGTAGGCCCCAGGGCCTGGAAACAAGCGAGCGCGGAGCGGTGGCGCGGGGCGGGGCCNNNNGTGGTTGGGGAGGCAGGCTGACGACGAGGCCTAAAAGGGAGGAGGCCGTGCTTAAGGGAAAGAAGGGAAGGTTAAGGAGACAGGAAGAGCGGGAACGACAGTGTGAGTAGATAAGGTGTGTATTAGTTACTCGCCCACCAGTTACTGTTGACTGAACCTGTTAATCAGTAAATAAATATCTTCTTATCTTTAAGGAAGATTTTAGTTCAATGCTTCAATTAGAGGGCGTTCAGGCACCTGGAGGTCGTTGGTCTGATTCCCGCGGGAGGAATTTCGACACTAGCTTGTCAGCTAGGTGGAATTTAGTGCCTATCTGGAGGATAATTCTTGCGGCTGGCTGCTGTGATCGGTAGTTTTCCGTGGGTTCTCCGATCAACACCAGGCGAATACAGCATCAATACCAAACAGACGGGCCACGGACCGCGCGGGATCTTTCCTTTCTTGACCTATCCTCACCGCTCAATTACACTCTTACACTAACACGCTCTACAATACCATACATGCCGGGAGACCGGTCGGGAGCTTAAAGATTGTCCCGGCTGAGGCGGTGCCCCGTTATTGGAAGACACCTGAAAAAAAAAAACACTAACCGTCGGAAGGTCGGCGCCGGATCTCGCCATCCAGCGGAGGAAGATCGCCACCACCTCCCTAGGAAAACATATGTACTATACTTACGGGACTAATTACCTTAACAGTTGACGCGCCTTAAATCACTAACAGTCAATCAATCATCTTAAAATAGGGGAAAGTCAAAAATTAACATATTCCACAAAAAGTAGCTGGGTTGTGTGAAACTATATGCCCTTTGTCTATGAAGGCCTTCGCAGAATATACAGACTATTAATTTTATAACATAACTAACGGGTGACCAAAGAATATTGATTTCCCACCACACGATTTAACATCCATTTTGCGACCACTAAAAATCACTTTGCGAATTTCATGACGGGTTTTGCTACTGTTTGTGACATTTATGCCAGAAAGTTATGGCGCGTATCACCAAGCTCTATCATATGAAGATGCATGACTGACAACTTTCTAAAAACTGCAATGCCAAACTCTCACAAATGGTAAACTGAGTTAGTGCCTTCTGGATCATTGTCTCCATGTACATCATCTAAGAGTGTTTTGAAAACTCTGTTTCACGAGATCATTTCTGATTGAAATGTAATTTAATTTTCATTAGGGTTCTCTTTAGAAACAATTGACATTGGTCAGTTAGTAATATAGTCATAAGGTTCAATTGGTGAATTAATTGAAATGTTTAATTGGTGGGTCCGGGTATCTACCCGAGAAAACGCAAATCGCTAAAAAACGGAAGACGACAAAAATTACGATAAAACCGAATACGTTAAGTTTGTATCTAATTCTATTACAAATTTTTAAAAAAACGTATTAATAACAAAGCACTAGCAGTAACATATGATGCAGAGAACAAGTTAAAGTGAAATCTGCAGAAAAGGTCTCTTCGATTTTGCGATCACTCCTGTTAACGGTAATGTTTTCTTGGAACTGACTGATGTATCCATAATGCAGGTGTAAAACTATTCCCACTCTTAGGGAGTAACGAGCAGCAGCCAGGCAATTTTTCAAATAGGTGATATCTTTTCCAAAATTGCCAGCAGCAGTATCTCAGCAGCTACATCACCGCCTCCATAGTATCATTGATCTGTTGTCTTAGGATTCTAGTTCCACGGCGTCGGATTTTTTACACTTAGCTGGATTAAACTCAACCACTGTCTGGAAGAGAATTTCAGTGTCAGGATGCTTTGATTGTTAGTTTTCCTTGATTTTTCCATTGAATATCAGGGGAAAGCTTGAGCAGTTCTCTAACAAGTGGGCCACACACCGCGTCTATTTTTATCTTCCCTTTCTCATCCCTGTCTTCTCCTCTCCCCCCAAACTCTCACACACACACACACACATACTCACATATGTGCATACACCACTACCATATACGTCGGAAAACCAATCGGGACTTTGAGATTGACCAAGCTGAAGCAATTCCTCGCTGGGGGAAATACCTGTAGGGGGAAAACTACTCAAGTCTGCGTGTAGTTTGGCACCGAATTTCACATCCCAGTAGTGGTGGAGCACGGTTACCTCACAGGATATAACATACACTACACTTGCGGGACCAATTATGACATTGTCGCTCCCGGAATCAATACCTTCTTATTTCCGCTTACAGAAATTTTTATCTTTTATGTTTTATAAAAGGTTTTCATTTTGAGGTAGCAGATTTTTTAGGTGCTTGACGTTCTTTTTTTTAAATTTTTTCTACGTGCCTTTTTTGTCTGGTTTCGGCTCTGAGCGCGTTTGGGGAGACACAGGTCTGAAAGGCTGCTAAAGTACCGACGGGGGAAGCACTGGGTGGAGGCAGAGCAAAAGGTCCTGCGGCTGATTAAGTTGCCGTGCCCTTCGACCGAAACCGCTTTTTGAGAGCCTCTTTCGAGACTTCCTGGACTTTCCCAAGCTTGGTCACGAAAAGCTTTCGGAAGTATTGGGAAGCCTTCATTTTCGAGTACGGTATTCTTTTCACAGGTATCTGTAGTTGATGGAGCTTGTATTAATGATGCAAATAGCGATGGCTCAGAAGACGACAATTTTTACATATTGCTACGAAAATGTGAAGAAATACATTAGTGGATTTCAGACGAGTTCGTTTGATTTGTTACTAATAAAATGAAAGATTACAATTATACAGTGTACTGTTATATACAAAATAAGGGTTTGATTTCGAAAAATGACAGAAACATTTCATTTTTCATTGGGCGAAATCAGAAGTATTTAATTAACAAAGGACTCACAAAATTGCAATTGAACGGGTTCTAGAAGCTAATTTCGAGTACTAACTTTTTGAATATCTTATTTTGGCACTATAAATCAGCCGAAATTACATTAGTTTCCAAAATGTGAATTGTAAACTTATTTCTCATAATTCACAATTTTTCTCTGGTATGTCATGTAGTACTGAAGTCTGTTACAGTACTGAAAGGTTTGTGGTCGAATTGTTCAATTTCTCTTCAATCTCTTCGAAAATCGAACAAAACCATTATGTACAATAACAACATGTACGCGTATTTTGTTTTACATAAAACTAAAAAAATATCCTTTAATTTCTTTTAAATTGCAGATTAGTATTGAAATAATTGTCGTAATAAATTTTTGTGTTGCTAATTTGCCATTATCTATTTGTCATAAAATGCGAGGAGTGATAGTTGAAAATATTAATCAAAGAAATTTAAAACAGAAGAATATATCAAAACGTATTAAAAAAACGGTAAATGGTTGCCTTATAAGGTACCAAAATAATACCTCTGTTTAGCAAAAGAAAAAGTAAATAAACGTAGGAAATTAATTTTAAGTGAGCACGATTAAAAAACAAATTTTTACAACAACATTTATTTATGAGTCGCGTAGCACTGGGAAGTTACAGCATTTGACTATATAAACCGTAGTGGTGCCGTTGAGTCACGGGTAGTCAGGGGTGATCCTGCATCAGGGGCTCACTTGCGGAGCACGAGTTGCTCACCCCGCCCCGGGAAGGTCTGAGTAAGGGCCAACAACGCTCTAGCCGGGCGCCTTGATAATACGAGGGCAAGGAACTAGAAAGCCTTGGGCGTAGGCAGCGGTCTATGTGTCTGGGAAACCTTCAGGTAGAGACTACCGCCCTGCCGTTGGAACAGCCTTGTGGCCGGCCGTTTGAGTGTAATTTGTGGGGAGGGCTGTGCCCTTAACTCAATTCAGACTAATCCGCCTCTGACTACCCTTTTCCTTCTTGATGTATATTAAATACAATACATTTGTTTCGTTTCACTGATTTGTACCTCTGGCGAGATTATAATGAACTTGTACATAAATCTTGAAGTATTTTTCTCATTTTACCTTCGATATACTATGCCACACTATCTTTATTTACGAAGATTTTTTTATGTATCTTGTCTTCAGGAATATGAATGCAAGTACATTACGAAAATAATTGACTATTCGATATAAGTATAAGCTATTTACAAAATGTAATTAGCAATTTAAATTTTTATGTTATACTTAATGGCCTATTATGAGAATTTTCTTATGTTAGCTCTTCATAATTACTTTAATAGCATTTGTTTCAAGTAACTTCATGTAAAGTCATAAGCATGTATTTTTCATAAACTAATTATTCATAAAATGGATAATATATGATTGAGTGATTTTTACTTTCTCGCACTCACTAACATAAGAAGAGAAAGTAATGTAATGTGTGCCGGCAATGGTGAATTTTCGACAAAAAAAAAAACCTATTACCGGGCCCTGGTAAGGAAAAAGTGGATAAATGCAGTTGCAAAATTATAAAAAAAAATCATCTTACATGTGGTGTAGATAGAATCCATGTTTTGTGCGTCCTTCAAACCGAAAAATTGATTATCTGCAAAACGTCCGTCCGTCTGTCTGTGCACAACGCCAGCGAAAAAACCTTTTAGCCGATTTTCTCCATAATTCATATTTCCCAATCGTTCTAGCTGATGGTACAGTTCCTGGGGTTTGACTCCGATATTTTAATTTTGGGGGTATTTTACATGACGCCACATCATGATCTACGTATTAAAGGATGTATTACAACCTAAGTACTTGGAGTTGCTAATTTCTTTTATACCGTAGTTTGCCATTACTATTTTAGATGTCACTGGATATTTGCCTCGAAATGTCTTCTGACTTTTGAACCGATATTTTAAATCCATAATTTTCGAGGGTTTTCTTCAAGATAAAAGTACACCATTGGAGCTTGTTTTCACTCTCTTATATCACCATTTCGTCATCAGCGTAAAAAATAAAATTAATCCAAAAATATCCTTTAATGGCAGACCTTTAGCAACTTTATTTTTTCATATTCAGTACATGTAGTCAAAATATATGTAACTGCAAATAAAACCGTAAATTTGTATTATAAAACAAAAAAAGCCTTCTACAAAGAAGAGAAAATAATAAGAAAAAATGTAGCCTAAGATATGCCTGACAAATACCCCATCTTTCATTGGAAATCCCATCAAAACAGGTTAGCTGTTTCAGAGAATATCGGACAGAAAGACAAAAATCGCAAAAACCATTTAATTGGTTTTTATTTCATATAATTAAGCATTAGAGATTACAAAAATACAGTTCTTATGAAATTACAAACAGACACTCCAATCTAATAGATTTCCAATGCGCGCAGAAATTGAAAACAAAAAATTAAAAACTTCCGGACACGAGAGGCTATGGTTTCGTTAGTTACTTGGATAAATCCAAAAACAATGAAACAGTTTTGATTTTGGCTGAAAAATGACTGACAAAATCATCCTGAGTACGTCACTGCTTACGATCCACCTGACATCATGATGCGGCCATTCAGGAGCGCATCGGTAGCAAGCCCATCCTTAAGGAAGAGACTGCTCGCAATTAAGTATTATATTCCCGTATTATGGAAAAACAACATATTTCATTACATATAAAACAATATAAAATCATGAATTTATGTTATTTTGCTACCTCTGTATGAGAGCACCTGCTCTACGACAATTGGGCACGTTTTTCCTTTAATGAAATACCAATGGCATCCCTTTCACATTTAACGAGCCTGTCCTCAGCAATCCTCAGGCTTCGGGGGGGGGGAGGATGAGGCTATTAAAGGTTAGAAGAAGTTTATTTATTCTGTCCTTGAGCAGCCATTCTTCCTAATTTCATTCGAACTCACAAGAATACTTGGGGGGGGGGGGAATAATTGCCAAATGTATAATTTCAAGACGCAACTCTATTTTTTACTAATTTTTACGAGTTATTTTCAATAATTATTAATGAACTAATTAATACTTTTTAAATATTTGAATTAATTTGATTAAGATTTCCTTATTTGTTATATTTCTAGGTTTCATTCATTCGAGTAATACATGCCCAGGAATTGAATACACCCTAATAATTATTATTACTCTTATTAGAAATAATGAAGAGCTTGGCGATGTTTCTTGAGATATCTTTCTGATTTCTCTCTGGCCCGGCTTTCAGTAAATACTAATTAATGCTACTTTCAATTAATGTTACAATCTATAAACCAACCATAACTTCCCTCCTCATCTTCAATATCACAGTTTTGGTTTTAGAGCAGACTGGACAGAATAGCAAAAACAACTTTTAATATACAAAGTAGGCTTTCACGACCGGTTTCTACGTAATAATTAGTTATTTCCGGGTTTGTAGGCTGTGGTCCAACGGAGACTGGTCCATGGATGAGTCTTCGTTGATCCACGGCCTACAAACCCGGAAACAACTAATTACTATGTTAAAAACAACTTTTGTTAGCCCACTCACGTCCCACCCCAGACTACCTTGTCCTGTCTCGCTCGGAACAAAAATATACCGACCTTTGAGCCGTGTACCTGACCGTAAAGAATTGGAATGGAAAAAAGGAAACTCGGTGAAGCACATGTCTTGACGCCAGTGACGTCTATGTGCCAGCTATGATTGTGTTGACTGCCAGAAAAGACAAGTGGTTACCAAATTACCATACAAAGAGCAGGTGCTCGCAGATATTGGTTGCGAGATAAAAAATAGATCCTGTAGTTTGTATAAAACTATAGTAATGTTATTGCAGTGATATACGAAAGAATTTTATTTGTGTCCTTGAGCAGTGAGCGTGTTACTTTCTGGAAGATGGTTTCATGTGGTTTTGTTCAACAGCATTTTCGCTACCGCTGTCTATTAGTTTCGTAAATAGTTCTTATTTTTTATGTAGAGTAATTGCACTCATTCCGATTTACAGTAGCTTCTACGATTGGTTTTAGCTTTTCTTACTTTTCCCACAAACAATAAAACTCAGGAGTGCGTCTAAGTTAACAAACATTCCTATTTAAATCATTCGAAAAATATAGTAAATGATGGCAATAAACTAATAAATAATATAATGAGGCAGAAAGTGCTCAAAACAAATGGTGTAATTCAAATTCTTTTTGTATTCCATATTGTGATATACAATATACAGCATTAGAGTGAATGGGACATTTTATAAAAATAGCTAAGCTAAAATAGCTATAAAAATAGAAGTAATTTTGAATACTTGCCTAACATGCACGGGTCCAATTCCTAATATGGGTTCCCAACATGCACAATGAACTGTCCAATTCCGTTGTTTGACTTTTTGTTTCAGTAGTAATTTTAGTAAGAATGGGAGACAATTAAGTAAATTTACATTTAATAGTTATAATAACAGTATGAGCGAATCAATTGCCCGATTAAAACTGAAGAAAACAGCCAAATACGGATTTTTACAAATTATATTTTAGGAATGCTGCTCAGAATTAGCAGCATACTAGATTCATTTCAATTTGAATTGTTAAATCTGTAATAAGTTCTTCCTCTTTATGGATCTATTATTAGATGCATTGCCGAAAATTCATGTCACAAAGATAAAACGCAGAAAATGGAAATTGTCTATCGCGTCCTGCTACTACTCTTTCTCTTTGCCTTTCACGTTCATCCTCATCGCCATCATCACCATCATCATCATCATCATCATCATCTTTTTATTGTTCTTTTTCGTAATTAAGGTAATAATTGATCTCCTTGCGTCGTAATGTGTTAAAATATCGTCTTTTCTTTATTACAATTTCTCAAGCAACATTTCGTTTTACTTTATAAATCAGAAATTGCAAATTTTTGAAAAATATTTTCCAATAATTTGAGTAGAAATCCACTTATATCCATTAATTTAATCCATTCATATTTAATCCATCCATATTTAATCCGTATATGAATAGTTCATACAAAATAATGCTCTGCTTGGACTTCAAAAGAATGTATTACATCCCAATCGTGTTTGAATATGGCGTCATCAGAGTTGGTCTACTCGCTCTGAAGCGCCGTTCACCGTCTTACAATAAAAGCGTTGTCTCGTGTCTCCGCGCGTCTTTGTCGTGGCACGCCTCCCCCCTCGCGGCACAGAGTAAATAGCAATATGCATGAGAGGGCACAATATGGGGGCGAAGAGCGCATTTCGCCTGCGGAAAGGAGAAATCCTTCAGACCTTCGATATGAAAGACAGGTCGACGTCAAAGAGTAGACGTCTTGTTGGATTTCCTTGTTGTCACGTCCTAGTCATCTACGATTCATTTTATTTCGTAGAGGAGGAGCACGTTTGTAATGTTGAACAACTAGCGCAATACCTTAGTCGGATATTTAAAAGCTTTTGATATTTAGAATTGGAATCATAGTGATTTGTTAGAACGTTTTTCACGTTATTAGGAACTGTTTTGGATTCACGGAAAAATGTGCAAGTATCTCCTCTTATGCAATAAAATTTGGATCATCGAGAAGTTTTGCTGATGAAATATACCTACATTTTTGTAAAACTAATTTCATTGTAGATATTGTGAAAAGTGGATCGATATTAAGTGTTAAATTTATGTTGTAGTATTATTCTGTGACATCAAATTGAGAAGGATGATAATATGTATTTTTGACGAAAAGGATGTTTGGGTTTGTTCGTAATCTGTTGTCAAAACTACAATGTATTAAAACAGTTTTCAAATCAAACTTACAAAATTATTCCATGAACAAAATAACATTGCTTCATTTTACTTTTTACATACATTTATCGTTCAAAATGCTCTCTTGTAAACATCTTTCATTCAGATGGAACATAGTCATTCCGATTGAAATAAACATATTTTATATTAATGTACATACCATCGTTGCCTTGGCCAATACAATGTTTCCAACTTACCTTTGATTGATGGATTCCTTGCATTATTTGAATAAATCGAATTATATTGCGAACCGTTGCGCATCCTTTCATTTCGGACGAAAAAAAAACATTTGTATGTTCTTTTCCTAATCACGTTACTAAACAGAGTGTTGTAATTTCTTAAGGTTTGGCAAGTAATTTAATTGTAAGGGTTTTGTTTGAAAATAAATTTGTTGTGAACAAAGTATTGATGTGTGAGAACTTATTCGTAATGACAGATAATACTCCTAGAAAAAATATGGTATCTAATTTCGGGATGTTTGCCATGTGGATATTATTGAAACAACACTGTTTTTGAACTATTGCACTCATTTTTGTGAATTATTATTTTTAATTTTTTCAACTTCTATTTTATATCCAAACGCATCTTACTAAAAAATCTATTTTCATAATAAATAATATGTAAAATTAATTGTTCAATGTTTTGTTGTTGGTTTCATGTGGTTAGAGATTATTTGCAAAATTCTTTGAAGTTTCTTAAAAGATTAATTCTTAAGATTTGTTCAGAAAACGAAATTTTACTTTTTTCACAGTGTTTGAAAATATTTATTTTGCAGAAAAATATTATTTCATTAAAAAGACGAAGAGTTAACGTCTTCTTCTGAGGAAATATTGCTTATTCGTAATAAAATATCCTCCTGTTCTGGTAATTTATGTATCACAGCTGAAGCCCAAAATATGGATAATGTTAGGAATGCCCGGCGGTATACATTAGACGGCATGAACAAAACTGTCTAAATGACTATGAACGTACCACATCGGACTTTGTAATGCTAATATTGATAATAGTCATAGATCGCTGACCAAAGTAAGGTGATTATTACGGTGTGATACGTCTTGCGCGTTCGCAATAAGTATTTTGGCAAACAAATGCGTTGGAAACTATGTGTTGTTCAGAACTTACGTAGTTTTATGTAAATCGCAAAGGCCAAAGTCGGAGTTTCGACTCCAAATTAGAATTGCGTTGCAAAGCGACAACGGAAGTACATAGTGAGGTTAGATAAAATAGTGAGGGTGGCATTGTGTGGAAAAAAAATGTACAGTAGAAATTTACAATAGTTTCTCACTGGCCTTAGAAATTACCCACCAGAAATATCCCAGTTTATCATATACCTGCTAATCCTTGTCTTTGTATCAATTTCATCTACCCTAGCTACTTCGTATTGACTCATTTGGCAGCATCTTAAGTGTGTTTCGAAACTTTTTTACTTCAAACTTCAACCTTTTTTTTCCAATGTGAACGTGAACAGACCAATTCGGGAATTATTTAGATTCGCATTTTATTTGTAATATCCCCTCTTTTTGCTTTGCAATATTAAATAATCAGAGTAACCTACCAGTCACTCACTGCTGACAACATGACAGGCACTTACTTCGTAATTATTTTATAAAAAATATGGTGTCTGAAATATAATTATTGTAATTGAGGTTGTGGTAGGAGCAAGGAAGTGTAAATATATTAACCGACACTGTACTCTGAACATTATAGAGCTCTCTTTACTGCACAACAACGTTACAGGGGGCAGGAGAGGCGGGAAATAAATTCATTTTAACCAAAGCGGGATCTCGCAAATGACACACAGACATCAACTGATTATGTAACCTATAATTCAAAAATATGGCTTATTTTTATTATTTACATGAATTCATTTAAATAATAAATCAACTTCTTTGGCCAACAAAATAAAATTCATTTAGAAAAACATCCATTTCTGTAGGTGATATGCTTGCATTCGTAATCTGGTACCAAATTTCCATCGTCAATAATTTGAGTCTGCTGTCAGTAGACTCACAGACATGTACTTTCTTATTTTACAAACGGATGATTAAATTTCTACTGATTGGAATTTAGAAATTTAGTTACAGTAAAACAGAAAACAATTATATTACGAAGGAATTAACACTAGAAAACAATTAAAATACTCTGTTTATTAATGATCTGACATTGGAGAGAATTAAGCATTAAAAAATTCTGGCAACTAGTATTAACAGTAAATACGAATGCGTATAAGGTAATAATTACAGATAGCAAATAATTAAAATCATAGTTTGAATCAAGATATACTTTTAATTGCATATTAATATACAATCACAAACCCATATGGAACTTGATAAGATTAGATGTAACTCGTATATTGTCTGTCACGGTTGAAAACTCGATTACGGACTAATACAGACAGTGGTTTCCAAAGAGATACACCAAATGAATACGAATAGTATAAGAATAGTACATCTTGAATCTTGACTTGGGAGAGATCCTCTCAGAAACAAGACGAAACGCCTCGGAAAAACAAGAAGGTCGGGAGAGCCGGCCAGCTGGCCGTGGTTCGGCTGCCGTCCGCCAGGGTCGCGATCGCCGCGCCGTGAAACGGAGCGCCGGGCGCAACAGGTTGGGGGAGGTCCCGGCGCCGCCACGACGCGGGGGCGGGGGCGGAGGCAGGGGTGGGGGTGGGCAGTTACTCTTCGGCGCTGGACGTGGCCGGTTCCTCCTTCATGCCCGACGCATCTGCAACACCAACACAGCCTTACAGAACATGATTTACTCTCTAGGCGGATGAACCGGCAATGGCGGACATTTTGTCTAGAAAAATCTGAGGGAATGTGAGTCATAACGAAAACTTAGAAACACTAATTATTAATCAACAACTACTGATATGTTTTTAGGTGCAAAAATTATATTTTTTAATTTATAAAAAAATGTAATTACACATTAAAAGATGTGATTAATTTAATTTTCAATTAACTTTAATTGAAGGATTAGTTGCACTGAGAAAGATATCTGGTTTTAATATGGATTGAGAAAATTCAAAATGTATTTGTCAGCGCGCTTTCTTCTTCAACCCTATTCAGGTATTGGCCTATCATTCTCTTCTTCACATTACCACTGTTTTCAACATGAAGATTGAAGATAAATGGACATTGAGCCATCTTTTGTGGAAGTAAGTATGACCAGACTGGGTATGGAGCATACACGGTCCATGGTGCGTTGTTTAGGGAACTGTCTATTGGTTCCTGGCACCCCCATTGAATTGACTGGGGGAATTGGGCGATAAAAACAGGCGGTCTCAAGAAATCTCATGCAGCAGCGGGATTGCCTTCGCGACAGTGGAACTGCAACCCGTGTCTTCCTGGTCGACGAAGTTTTAAATTTGCATTGCGATTACAACATACAGTAAAAATCCCCCAGAGAATGCCGTTCGATGCACGGACTGAAGTAAAACACATAAGAATCATGCTTTAGTTTGTTGCATTATTAATACGTGAGGCATTTGCTGTTCTTTAATACTTAGCAAACTGCAAACAAATATAAACACCTTGAAAATTTTCGGATGAATTTCGGTCAAATGATCTACAGCTTTGATTTGCTCTGTACTCTTTCAGTCATATAGAAACCAATTAAATGTAGTAATCCTGTGAAAATTCAGACTTGAGAATAATTTAATTGGTGTATTTCCATATAAGTTTGAGAAGTTTAATGTGTTATTGAATTATTACTTCGACAGCCTAACCGCTCATTGAGTCCCTAAATTTGTTGTAATTATTGTAAGGCACTCTTGTATTTTATTAATAATGTTTTTAATATTTCAAGCACAACTTTAAGAAATACATTATCTGATCAGTTCCCCAACGAAGTTTGTTGTTTAAATAAATATTGGGTTTTTCCTATTCCAAATGAACTACATAAACTGTGTAGTTTTGAACTTCAGTACTTTTCGTGTAAAATCCCTTAGAATTTCAGTATCTCTGCTTAACAAGAACCTGGAAAACTTTACATAGCGATGCAGAACGTTTTAAGAGATTTCAAAACCTTTTCTAGGGCTCGTCCTTTCATCTTGGGGAGGTGTCTGCAAATAATACGCCAGGGCTTATTCTGATCGTTTCATGTTTGCAGTTGGCTTGAGTCGAAATGTGTGGAGGAATTCTAAACACAAAGGCATTTTTGTAGGAAACCGTAATACTTTGCGGTTATTTCTTGATTAAATAATTTGAATGTGTACAAATGTAACCTCGACTTCAAAATATTAAACTCACATCAATGTAAAAACAAATTCCAACATACATTTAGTCTTTTGATTAGAGTACGTCATTATGTGTGTATTGTTGAACCCTTTACCACATAATTTTTTGCTACTCCTTTATGAAGAAATTTAAATATTGATATAATATTATATTAAGGAATTAGAATTTTTATTTCAAAATGCGCTGACATCGGCATTGGTCAGAAGAGCACTTGTTTCATTATTTACATCCCTGCAACAGCCCCTATGAAAGCTACTAGATCTGTTTATTCGGAAATCCACAACCCTGTTATTTATTTGTGGTACTGATCCAAACAGCTGCAAATTATACAAACAAAAATATATATTGTACACAACCGCTTGTCGATATGTCCTCCGCCTTCTGTTTATTCACGAACAGTTTACATTCGTATGATGGTGTTAGTTCATACGAGCGTGTGATCAAATCAGCACACTATTTTCTTCCAATGCAAGTTGAAGCCAGAAAGAACTCAAACACATCTTGGTACAAAACAATACTCAAACACTTATTTGTACCTAAAATACGAACTCACTACAAAATTTCATTTGTAGAAAATCTCTACCTACAGGCTTATTCTCAAAACACTCGAAAGGCGGAGATTTATAATTAACTAAAATGTATGCAATGAATATACAATTTCTGATTTATATCGTAATGTATTCTGGTTCTAAAAACTTATTTTGCTGCATTTTTGTTTTTGTTAAGTGATATGACGAGAGAAACCTATGCAATTACAACAGTAGAAATATTGCTTTTTGTAAAATATTGTTCTAAATTAAAGATTGAACATACTTGGCTATGTATTAAAAACATTTGGTGTGAATACCAGAATTCGAAAGATTAGAACGCGAATGGATGTAGGTATTGTAATGGCTTAAAGGCCTGCGGCCTAGCCACATAGGAACAAGTAAGCTAATTTGTCTGTAATAATTACCTATTAAATAAAATAAATAAATATTTTAAAACATTTTCTTGAAGTACCTGTTCCAACACAGCTCTTATTGCCATCTTTTCGTTCATCCAATATCACAGTAGCCTATAGGGTTTTTAGATAAAATATTTTTTAGATAACCTGGAGGCTTCAGTTCTGTCAATTAACGTGATTAGCTGACTGATGTTGATATTCTCTAATTATATTACCAAATGCTCACATTTTAATAATACTTCTTGCCTCCGTATTAAGAACATATTATCAGCAACACATCACAAATTAAACAATCAGTGAATTATAACATAACTGAGCGAAGGAATATGCATTATTGTAGACAAATTACCGTAATTGCGGATGTGTCGTACTTCTAAATATCAAAAACTTCATACCGGTTACAGATCCACCCTAGGAAGACCGGTATTATTGCTGTGGAACTCCGCACGCGGTGCCACGAGTCTGAGTAAGCTCCCCCCCCCACTTACCGAGATAAGCCCGGCGGACGCGACGCGACGCGGGGCGACGCGCGCGGCCGTGCTCAAATTGAGTGGCGAAGCCGCCGTCACTCGCCTCCGGGAGGCGGCAATTCTCGCGCCGCCTAATCGCGCGGATGGCCCCCGCCCCCGCCGCCCGCCCCCGCCACAACTTTGCACACGCGCGCCTGACCGACCGCACGCGGCTCTTGCCAACTAGGACGCCAACTCGCGTCGGCGCAGCCACCGCAGCTTGGTGGACGGTGACCCTCGATGGTCGTGACGAGGGGGGGTTGGGAGGGAGGGAGGGTGCAAAGCTAAAGGCGGCGTACGAAACGGACAGGTTAATTACTCTTCTGTTTTAAGAAATGCCTGCGTTAAATAGTGTTGTTCAATGACCGACTACTGTAAAGTTATTAATTCCCGCAAGTGTCTTGCATATTTTTGCTCGAGAGGTGGCGTGTTTCTTCTCAGGCTGGATGGCGAGATTCGACATGTAGGCTAGCCGGGTTTTCCCAACCAGGTATCTCCCACCATCGGGCCTCCGCCCCAGCCGGGGCAAGCTGTAAGTTCCCGACCAGTCTCCCGGCATGTGTGGTATACGTGTGTGTAAGAAGGGTTAGTATAGGGCAAGAAATGAGAAGGAAGATAGCGCGCGATCCGAGCCCATTGTAGGGTATTGTTCTGGAAATAGGCAGGAATTGATCGCAGAAAGCATGAAAAAACTAACCGATCAGAGCAAGTATTCTCCTCCAGACAGCAAGAACTCTGGCTAGTGTCGAAAATTCTGCCACTGTCGGGACATGAACCCAGAACCTACTGTCAGAGGCACTGCAGTGACATCAGTTGATGCCTGAGTTATTCTTCCGTACAATGTTTAAATTCAACGGAGACTAAAGCATAACGACAATCATAAAAGTATTGCATGATGGTCTCATCATTAATACCATTTTCTTCCTTATTTAAAAGGGATATTTTTTACAACCCTCGCCTTGTAATGTAATTTACAGGAACTACGAATATTGATTCATTTCCCAGTTATAATGATCTACATACAATGCAATGCGCATTTTTTTATTTACAGACGATATTTACTAAAAAAACATCCACGTCAATAAGGGTTGCAGAAGACCCAGTACATTAGTTCAACTCTTTCACGCCCTAAGTTTCAAATGAAACAATTTATACAAGTTAATGGTAAAACTAAGTTGATATATATATTATATATATATATATATATATAATATATATATATATATATATATATTACAAGAAAAAGCGATTGAATAACATTTTGTCATTAAATTAATTTTTGAAGTGTTTTTACTCGTTATTTATATGACATTTAAAGAAACTGCATTATCTTTTGAGAACATTTTGAAAATGCCATGTGGAAATACCTCCAAATTTTAAAGATTTTTTGGCTTCAAATCACAAGGATTGGAGTGGAGCCATATTGATCACGGTATATCAAATTTTGAAAAATCAAATTCTTAGGAATTCGATCTAGTGTTCTTCATAAACATTCGAACGAAAGTTCAGCAAAAAACAAAATATTTGGGCATCAAGGAACCCCAAAACGACCATGTAGGTTAAAAACTCGATATTCGTTTTCCGCAATGTTACGTTACTTACTCAACATCACGCAAATGACTCCGCAAATACGTACGTTTACGATCAAATGAAAATGTCAAGATCACAACTGTACGCGACCCTGTGGTACGACGTTGCATGCGACGATGCGCATAGTTTTGCTAGGACGGTAATACGATTCTAGTATTTACTTAACTTGACATTGAGAACAATTAGGAAACTAAAATTAGGAACATTTTTTAATATATGACTCTGAATTTCTGTTTTTTATTTAGAAAGTAAATTAAAATTTATTAAATACTTTATATTTGATAGAACAGAACTCTGCGGTTTTTGATACTTCCTATAACGGTATGTTTTAGGAAGTGCTAAATAGAGATATTTTTGACATTTATTACTGAAATAAAAAATATTACGGCTCTCAGAGGAATATGTATCTTTGTATCTTTTAGTTTCGGTTCTTGATGAGAAAGGATGGAAAAGGTTTTCGGAGAATATAAAATTTTTTAACAAAACATGAAACTTCGCAAACGAGAGATTTTTATTAAGTTTCTAGAAGTGAAGTGAGAGATAAAGAACTGTACATCTAAGTTGTATTTTCCCGCTGACATTTTAATGAAGATGGTTCAAAATGCTTCGTTCACTATCCGAGGTTTTCAAATACAATTGTAAAAATGCAAGTTAGTAGAGCAGTTAGTTAAAAATATTGTAGGGTACATTTCCTTGTTCCAAATTGAAATGTTGCACCAGAGAAGTTAAAAATTCCTTGAGGTTAATTGTAATGCGTTTGACAATTCAATATTACATGATAATCGTATGTTACAAGTTATAAGCTTACTATCGTTGTGATAACGCTTATAAATATAAACTTCCAATATAGTTTTCAACGTGTTCAACCCATTTTTGTAACTTAAATAATTGAAACAAACATCGTAAAAAGTATTCATAGATTTAAATCTGCTTAATAATCTACTATCCATTAAGTGTATTAACGTACATAAAACAATAAAGCGCAGAATACAGCACGCTTCTTCCTTAGTGCATCACACTCGTACATTAGTAGCAATAAACGTGGTTATCAGAAAGTGGAATGCATGAACTTCCAGTCACTTTAACGCATGCCATATAATCTCGTAGGCATGCACGAATAAAATGGGGTTATTGCCCGGATATCCGTGTCGACATATTACTACACATGAGTTTAAACGGTAATCGTTATTTTGAACAATAAATAAATATACGCAAAATATAAATATATTGATACTCAAATTCGTAGAATTTTTAATTGCGCTTTCATGATCTTCACAATATTATTCCGTTATGCATATGGTTTTAATTCTTTAGGTTTTGCATGAGGTGTTACAATAACAAGCCGTTTCTTTCTCGTCAAATAATTGTTTGTAAAAATAAATATTCCTCTTGAAACTTCAGATATCTAAGACGCTTTTAGAAGATTTCCTTTGTAACGGATTATACCGTACGTTCGCTGCTAATCCTTTAGTCTGCTCATTAAGAATTTTCGACTATAACACGACTCTTTTTGCGTTAAGAATACGGCGTAAGGCATTTGCTCTTTAATATAGTCAGCATCAACTCATCTATACTTTTTAGAGCCAAAGTTTGAATTAATGAAACTGAAGAAAACCCACCACATTATATTGACTAGTTTGATCACAATCCCTACCGATAGAAATAGTCGCGTTGCATGATTGCCGTAAGTAAAAGCAGCAAAGCAAGAGAATTGACTCAAAATATCTGAAGGGTTTTAAAAATATCTTTAAAAACGTACATATATAAGGAGTTCACCCTTCCCCTGCCCAAAAAATCACTTGGAAGTAATAATGTTTTCTGCATTTGGATAATATACAGACGTGATGAAGAAACGTAGGTTAACTCAACGACAAAAAATAATTATTTAATAATATTAAATAGTACCAAATGAAAATGTTTTTGAAATATAGTACTACAATAAAAGTACCATAAATACTCGTGTATGCTATAAATGTACCACGAGTACCATAAGAAGATTCGTTTGTCCGGGGAAAAGTGAATAAATATGTGTTGCGAAAACATTTCTTTATTTTAATACTTTATTACTTTAGTGTTCTGATAATTAATAGGCACTAAGATTATGTTTTAACAGTAAAAATTCTACAAATATAGAAAATGGACTTAAAGTCTGATAAATCATTTTTCTAGAACAAAGCACCCCACGCCATTGTAGAGCACTTACGCACGATTGCTGAAGGGTTTACTTTCGGGTATTTTAATTAAGTTTACCAAATGTATCACGATTTAAAAAACAACATTCAACAAAAAATCTCATCTAATTTTCAATATATTTCATTCAAAGGTTGGTAGGTCTTGAAGTAGTTTAAAGCGTTATTTTGAAGACGGCATGTACAGCTCAGACTCATGCGGAGTCAGTTATGAAAGTTTAATCTCACAGCGCCACCCAAAGTCTACCACCCGCATGATTTGGTTATCTGTCGTGATTGATTCCGCTGACGCTTGAAAAGTAAGCAGTGCGATCATTTCATTCCCCTGGGAGCGAGACGGCTCACAGTCGGAGCAGTTGGCGAGCATGAGAGGGGACGCTGGTCCCAGCTGTTGAGAAATGCAACAGAGCAAGAGTGGCGGAGAGAGAAAGAGTGGGGCGGAGGAAATGATAAAAAAAGAGAGAGAGAGAAAGAGAGTGCGAGAGAGGACTAGAGTAAGTGACGGGGAATATTACGGGAGAGAGTGAGGGTGAAAAAGAAAACCGTGGGGAAGCGAAAAGAAGTATAGAAAGGGAGACAGAGAGAGAGAGAGAGAGAGAGAGAGAGAGAGAGAGAGAGAGAGAGAGAGAGCTGAAAATGCGAAGAAACGTTCAGGGTGGGAGGGGCTGGGAGTGGAGACGAGGAGTGAGGGACGAGGGTAGCAAAGCGACGAGCTGCGTACCAGCGGCGTTGGCGACGGAGGCTGCGGGCAGAGCGCATTCACGCGAAGCAATTGCTTTCGCTGGACGAGAAATGAATTTTTAGGGAGCACCCGTTGCACTGAGAGAACTCTACCTCTCTGGCGGGAAGGGATGCCAACTTTACCAACCCAAAAGCCAGAGGCTCTCGGTACAGGTAAAAAAGTGTATGCTGTAAACGTAATGTTTTGTGACTCATTGTAATTAAAGGTAAAAATAATATGCAAATTAAATTGTAAATTAATAAGTCGTCCATGTAATAATTATGCATATTTCACGGTTTATATTATGGCCTCAAATGCAAATTCCGTAATATTTTTTCTTTCAGATTTAAATAAATCTAAATAAATTTGAATCGTTATATTCAAATATTAGTGTAATCAAGACAATTAAATAATATTAGATACTCAAATATTAGTTAATTTCTTACATATTTGTGAAAATTGATAATTGTTGCACATAACAAAATATTCGGTTTTGTCAATATTTCAAATTAGCAAAAGTTACTTTTTAAATATATGGATATCCTGCAAAAGCTTCATTTATCGGCCTGTACCCCGTACTGTTTATTTGGTTTCGAAATAAAGTAATTTTATTAATCCCAGAATCTGTAAACTATAAATTATTTCATCTCATAGCAATGATCATATTTTTTCATTAATTGATTATTACACGCGTATTTCTTGAAAAGTAGATATAAATATAAAATTTACTATTTAATCTAATATTATAGAATAATGGATCATTTTTTTCTAAACTACAATGACATATTTGCCTTTAACATGCAAGTAAAACTTTTATTGACGAAACATCTCTAAGAAATTAAAAGAGTTAATGACCAAAATATTGACATGTATATTAATTATTCAGTTACATTTTATTCTTTGGGAGGGGAGGGAATGAATGTGTAAACTGGTAGCCTACCGATTAAAATTCTTTACTTTCTGGGGAAACAGAAACAATATATAAATATTAATAATTACTTAATTTAGTGAACATTTCATTAATCAACTCAAAGAATAATGAAATTTCATTTCAAGAAATGTTAAACATAAGTAATGATTATTTATACAACAGATATTAGTTCCCTCAAAACGTAACTGTTTTAACAAATCATAAATAGGCATTTTATTTTTGGTTGCTGTGAACCATTAAAAACGTTGTGTGCAAAGTCATACAGTCCTCGGGAACAGAGTTCTAACTACAGTGGCGCTGCTGTACCGCTCTTTCCGTAAAACAGCAAAGTGGTCTACTGCCGGCAGTTCGATTTTTGTCGTTCCCCGCGGCAACCACCACTTTGTCCTGCCTGCGCTCCCCATTCCAGCCCACTCCTGCCCCCGCCACTGCCCACGCCACGGCCGTCGCCTCCGCCCTCCCATTCCCACCTCCACCCATCCTAACAGAGTCCGCAACCACTGCTACAGTCTATCAGAGCCGCGAACATTTTTTCGTTCTACACGTCGTCACACCAGGTTAACCGACTTCAAAAGCTAATGGTGCTCTTCTACAAAACTCACCAGTTTGTTAAAAATATTTAAGGCGTACATGATTGGAAAGAAATATCTCCCTTCAAATATATTGTTAAATTATTTGATCCTTTTAAAGACCCTAACTGGACAAAATCTAAAAGCCAGAATCGAATTCTTAACCAAGCAAGTGCTGTCATTTCTAACAAAGGTAAACTGTCTTGAAGTTTAAAACCGCATGAAGTAATCCACAAAATATTGTACTACAACTATTAATATCGAGAAGGTATATATTTTATTAAAAAATTAATAACAATTTAATAAACATCCATTTCGAGAATAACAGGATTGCATATTGTTGTGGTAAGAATATGAATTCATTACATATTTTGCAATATTTGCACACTTGTTTTCAATCAATGAAATTTTGTCTTCGAAGCTTATGACAGCTCCATAATAACTAGGTGTATGTCGAATTTTAATAACCACAAAATTACATATTATATTTAAAAATTTGTTACAATGTTTACAATTAATTATAACATCATAATGTTTTTACCCTGTCAAACAGTCACGATTTTCCTGACAACGAAATACTCAACTATTTCCAGTAGTGAGTTGTAACCTTCTCTTACGTTTCCTAATGAGTGTGTGAATGGACGTTTTTTTTCACTTTTAACATTCATTTAATAGTTTGTACAATTAATAACGTAATTGTGTTTTTATCCTTCAAACAACCGCGTATTCCAGTAGGCATAATACCAGCTGTTGTGTCGCTTTCTCTTATCATCTCTATCTTCTCTTATCCCCGAGGCGCTCTTGTGGATGTTTCCCCGGGTGGCCGTCCCGTGTGGGGGCGGGGCTGTCCGGCGCCCTCTGACGCCACATGACGTCATTCTGCGGATTTAACTTGCAATTCCACGCGCTTAGGCGAGGCGCAAGTTTCGTTAATTCGATTGCGTTTCGGATCAGCGCCGTAATTTGTTATTTCGCGGGATTTTCCTTTCAGCTCGTTGCAATCAAAGTTATTGTATTTTTAGCTCCACCTGCGCTTTAATTTCCTTATCTAAATACGCTCTGCCCCGCTGCGAGATCTGGGTGAATAAAGTGAACATGCAAGTTTTGTCCATGTGGAGTCACGCAGTTTGATTAAACTTGTGTGTTTTACCTTCGTCGTAGTTGGTCAAATGATTATTGCATTCATAGGGTGTAATATAAAGTGAGTATCTCGTGGTCTGTATGCTAATTTTAACATTGGCGAATTTCAAAATAAAAGAACTCTCTTTAATAGGAAGAGATAACGAGTCAAAAGAAATGGTCTATAAACATTGCGAGATAAAATTGCGTAATTTTACCACAGAGTTTACTGATTAGTATTTTATTATTAATATTTCTGAAAAGACCATTCAAAGTCGCTCTAATAGGTTAACATAAATATGCCTATGAAAGTTAAATATACTTATTCTTCGGACCAAATACGATTAAAATGTACATTAATTTTCTTTACTTTTAGTAATATTTGAAAGAAACATTCATATTAGAATAATTAAAATTACAATGGACGTATTTTTAGCGCTATAATATAAAATAAAATATAATTATATAATTCGTTTCAATCAGCTTAGTAAATAGAGATGCTTTAGAAGCTTATAAATTCATGTTGCACTTCTAAAATTGTGTTTAAAAATAGTGTTTTGGATTTCCTGCTAAGAATTAGCACTGCATTTTCTTCATTTGTTCGGTAAATATAGAAGCCAAAGAGTTATTCGTGGAACGGAAATACATTCAATGTGGGAAAATGTATCATAGTATACTTTTACTAGTTAACATTTCATATTGAACTAACATATGTCTAAGTTAATTGTTAACTAAAGCTTCTACATTATATACTAAGGAATAATAGTGCAAAAATTGTATCATGAACTTTTTTTAAAACATAAAATTGTAATTGAAGTTAAATGACAAAAAGCACAGACACACTTAAACATTGAATACCTTTTCTACAAAGAAATACAAATACAACATGAAATAAGACAGTGAATACTCTTCATCTTACCCTGCGGTCTTGTGCACAGGTAAGATTCATACTTCACGAAGGCATCTAACTTCTTGCGTGCAATTACCACATAGAATGGAACAGCACACGTCACACACTACAAGACAAACATGCGAAGACAACGCAGACTTCTGGTTACACAAACTGGTGCGATGATCAGTAAGAGACATACCTCTTCGTTTTTACATATTTAGTTCAATATTTTTTAATCTAAAAAGCCAATGCCGACTACTAACAACACAACACCAAATACGCCAACAAAACATACAACGAAACACAGACGAACATCAAGTACGACGCAACCTAAGACAATACTTCCAGACTGTTGTGTAAAGAAAAGTATGTGTAAATGTTATGTAGAAGAATGTGTAATAATATTGCAATTGAGACTTTGAATGAGCGAGGAAAGGTTTTCGTGGTCTGCATTTGCAAAACTTAGAACCGAAAAAAATGTAAAATAGCCAGACAGATGCTTCGAACTGACACATAAATTATGAATATCTATGATATTATTGAGAGTATCTTTACTTATTTAAAAAAGAACAAAAAGAAAAAACATTAACTGGTTGAAGTATGGGCAAGAATGAAAAATTATTATTGGCACTCGAAAGAAATCAGAAATAAAAAAGAAATGGATACTATTACGATGAAAGAAGTGAAACAAGCGGCTCGATGAAGACCGTGCAATGAACATACACGCTATCCAGTATTTAAAATAAGAAGCTACGAATTTAATTTTAAAAATAAATATTATATTTTGTGAATATTGAAATAAAGAAGAAGAAAACTTAAATTTTTTGGTAATTAATGCATGTATTTTCTTATGGAAACAAAGAAAAGAGATTCCCAGAATTAAGAGTAACTTGCAAATGAAAACGCAAAACCACGAAAACTTGTTTTTGTATACTTGAAAAACAATAAGCTGAACAGGTAGAAATAAATTAAAAAATAATTAGAGATCTAATCAAAAGTTTTTTCGAGAAAATACATAAATGTTTTAAAAGAGAGAGATAACAAAAGTAAAAATTGAGCAGTAGTTAACTTTAAAACATTTCAACAGCATTCAAAACTGAGGTGATATTCACCCAAATGGAAAAGGAGAAACAAAAGGAGAACGGGAATGATTAATTAGGAACTGTTAGATGAATGTTGTTTGCAAGGTATAAAAGTCACTGTGAGGCATGTCAATGCATGTATCAGTCTAAATGCGTATGTAATGTGTAAGAGATAGACACAGATTGAGTGAGAGGCAGAATGAGAGGAAGGAAAATATATAAAATGTAATTAATGTGTGAACCTGTTTCTAGGTTTGAGTGTGCTAGTGAGTGGATTTTTTTATATGCCCGTGTGTATGAGTACACATGTATGTTTCAGAGAGAGAGAGGGGGGAGGGAGAATGAGAGGAAGTGAGAGACAGAGAGAAAGGAAAGATGCAGAGAGAATGGAAAGAAATAAAAATAAAAGAAGTACGTGCATCGGGGAAGGAAGTACTGCATAATATGGGCACAGAGTGTAAGCGTATCTGTAATCTGTGGTGTCTGCATATCAGTCCGGGTGCGATCGATAAAGCGTAAGAGTGCATGTCGGTTCGCGTGTGAGTATGTGCGTGCGTGTGCGTGTGCGTGTGCGTGTGTGAGCAGAGTGGCAAGAACCTACCTCCGACGGAGCGCTTCCCCCACACAGCGCTCAGCCTGTTCCACTTGTTGGCCTCCACCCGCTTGCCCCACAGTCCCTTCAGGTTGTTCCAGCCAGGGTCTCGCTTGCCCCACGACCCTGCAACAGCCGCCACGCCGACGCCCTCTCACTGCGCGCCTCCACCGCCTCCACCACCTCCACCGCCTCCGCCTCCTCCGCCTCCGCCGCCGCCTGCAAAAGGAGCCTCCACACCTCGGAGCCAAGTCTTGCCGGCAGACACTGTTGACGTGTGCACCTAGGAGGGCGAGCGGTTCGGCTATTGGCCTCGAAACACCCCAGCGCGCGGGTTCAATCCCGGCTGAGACACGCGGAGTTTGCAGGGTGGAAAATCCACAGAAACCTTGTTATACTGGAGGTCTGTAAGAACCCTGGAAGTGTCATGCAATACGAAATCGTTTTGGAAATTTCCCTTCCTAGTGAGATCTTCACGTTCTCTTAGGTAGGGCAAGAGTAGTTTATTGAGATCCACATCTCGGGTAGGACTCAAAGGAAGGGTGCTGAACACAAGTGCACGCGCTTCAATTATGGTCAATGGCCGTGACGAAGCAAAATAACCCATACGATAGACAAAATATTGTTACGCGCAAAAGATACTTGATTTCGAACACTCTTCGATCTACTACCTGCGCGGCAACATATGTGAATATGCGAGCTACTTCATAAATTATTATCTCCAGAGGATATGTGAATGGAGCTGGAACTAAAAATGAACCATTCGTTATTTACGTGTCTTTATTAACATAAGAAAGAATGAATAATAAAATGATTATCTCAGGGGGATATGTGAATATGAGGAACTAAAAATGAATTATTCGCTATTTACGTGTGTTTATTAACATACGAAAGAATATTGTAATGAAGTTTAATTAAACAATTTTCTCACATTTGGGCAACTTTTTTGCACAATAACGGCATGTGATTAGGTCACACATTTAAAATACTACACTCTTTACATGCGGTGTACTTGAACAAAATATCCCGATCGTCTCAGAGGACGTGAGTAGTAAACGCTCATATGTCTCTGTATCGTCTTATGATTTCCTGTGACGATAATCTCAGTTCTAAATTACGGTAAGCAGGCTTTGCTAAAATTTAACTGCGAGCTACCTGTTAAGGTATCGACATGTTTCGACGCATCGTGTTTCTAACTATACTACCGTTCGCGATCGACTATGAGCACTGGTCACCTTGGTAACACGTAGGAAATGATTTAATGTAGGCCTAGAAAAATTATTTAACAAGGAAAGGAACTCCGCGGATATATTGCCGGAGCGTCTCAACAAATAATTATCGCGCTTACATTCCAAAATCTTCATCATAACTACTATCTACACTGTATGTGATTTATCGTATTTTGATCTGGGCTGTCCGGGTGACGCCGCGTCGATGGCTGATGTGCCGACGTTTCGATCGACATGTCGCGGTACTGCCTTAGCAGTACAGCCCCTGAAGAGGACCGCGACATGTCGGTCGAAACGTCGGCACATCAGCCATCGACGCGGCGTCCCCCGGACAGCCCAGATCATGACTCTGGCCGCGGAAGCCTACGACATTATCGTATTTTATTTGTTACAAATTGTATTAAAAAATATATTTTTATTAGTACGCGAAAAAATAGATAACTATAGCTAAAGTAGAATTATCATAAAAGTCGTGTTGGTTATTACCTAACAAAATAAATAAATTGTTACATTTAGTTTTAAATATGGGGCTCCTGTTGATCCACTGTCTCTGGTCTTTCTGTTCTTCAAGCGTCTCACTAGAACGTGCGGTGGTTGTTTACGCCTGTCCTAGTTGACGGTTACATGTGTTAGACTTAAATGTGTTAGATCGTTGTGATGGGGTGGGCGAATGAGGTGTGGAAAAACGAAGCAGCACCCCGAAAACTCTACTCAAGTGGCCTCCGAAAAATTACATTAGTATCGCTGCGGCGGTATCGCTGTGGCGGTTGAACAGCGCTCCAGCCCACATAGCCTGATGGCTTTGGGATTAATTCACACTTGGAATAATGCGGACGACTGTTAAGTGTCCATTTGTTAATTTTCTTTGTTTTATTAGAAATAAATAAAATAATTATGATACCCTACAGAGCTTCCCTCCTTTCTGTATTTGGAAATCTCAAAATGTCCGAAGTTTGCTAATTGCGTATTTTAAACAACGAAGACTTTGAATAATTTGCTAGACATTTGCTCCGTTCAGGACCACTATTATCACTTGAATGTTGCATAGACGGATTAAAGCTTTCTCTACCATTCATTAGTATAGACCGTGTTAAATCAAAACAAAGAGGAATGTGTACAGAAATGTAATTCACTTCAATTGTTTGATAATACGACATAAATAACATTTTTTCGATAACATGAATGGAAATAATTTCATATTCTAGATTTGAATACAAAGCGATTAAATGAGAAATATTACATATGAATACCACATGAATGAATGAATACCATTATTTAGAACCGTTCGTATAAAACTAAAATCGTTCTGGTAACACGCTTTCCTCAAGAAAAATTTATTTGATTATTTTCAATATTTCATTCTTGTGAAACTTGCACTTAAGAATTTTTATTAAATTTCCGAACAAAATGCTATATTATGGTCTACTGGTCTATCTTGGTTAAACTCTTGAACCAGATATATGAAAGCGGTATTTTGATAATTTCCATCTCCGGTAGTTTGTTGTATGTGAGTTTTACAGGTTTCATAATGTATTTATTTTCGTGTACAGTGGATCGATACCGAACAGAAATTAAAAATATGTGGGAACTTTGATATTATACGTATTACATTGCTTAATACTTTGTGGCCTATAATGGCATTGTATTGATACATGTTGTGGCATGGGCGGTTATAAAACGCATCGGGAATCAAATTTTTTGCTGTATTTTTTCACACCGTGGTAACTGAATACGTCTCTTTCATTAACAGTGGCGAGAATCGCGCGGGACATTAATTAGTTGAATTTAATTTACGAGCTCTTGTGAAAGGAATGAGAGAATTCCAACATTTCGGGCTTTGACATCGCATTGCACATTTCAAAGAACTAAATAATGCATGGATGTAATTTCATTAACTTAACTTGTCCCTGCCTATGAAGTCTAAAATTACGATCATGTAGCCAGGTGTTGATCTGAATAAACATGTATGTATTCAGGACCTTGGAATGAATAAATGCGGAGGCTACTTTTCATGCAATAAGATAATAATCAAATACATTTCTGACTATTGCAGTAATCTCAAAAAATCCATTTATTAGTTTCATTTTTATACAAACAGTTCCACATTAAATTAACTTTTTCGAACAGTTATTTAAGGGACGCACTTCTTTTCTCCTTTTAGTATTTGTAACACAGTATTTTATGAGAACAACTACATTTATGTTTTAGGGTCAAAACGAGATTATCTGCAGCAATTTGACTTTAAATTTCAAACATGGCATGTGTTTCCGCATGCATTTTGTTTAACACTTGTATTTCCACAAAATTCATAATTTAGACTTTCAATTTCAATTCTTTGTAAAACACTCTAATAATATTTCCAAAAATGGAATGTTTTTAAACTAGTCTCTTACATAAAGTAAAATTAGCTATCGAAAAGTATCATTTTTCATAATTATTGTAACAGGATAATTAATTTACCACCCTCCTTTAAAAAATGTAAATGGTTTGTCTATAATTTTTACCTCACTGCTGTGCATAATTTATTTGACGTTGGATTTTTTTGTCGCCTGCGGCTGCCACACCATCGTTTGATATTCCATTTACTGTGGTTTTTCCCAGTAAGTTGACAAATGATTGAAGTTAACCTGAGGTAAAAACTGGGAATTGAGTGGCAGGATGAAAATATAAAATTGCGAAACAAAAATATATTTGACGCGTCTCGGTGTGCCGGTGTGAAAATGTACATTTTTCTTACTCTTCTAAAACATTATTATTATTATTATTATTATTATTATTATTATTATTAAACTAATCATCGTACCTTAAAAAAGCTGATAACACATACGAACAGATGAAAACGTGGGGACAATGAGTCATTCAAAAAAATGATTGCAGGGTAGATCCCTTCCGATGCTCCGTTTCAAACAAGCGAGTTGCCTCGACCTCTAGGTGGAAAAGTGGTCACTGTCTATCTTCGTATCGTTTTTTTTCCTTTTAAAATATAATTTTAGACAAACTAAAAATATAATTAGTAAACGTGAAAAACATTTTTAAAACTGTATAAAGCGTTGAAAACGACACACAAAGCAAAGTTTGAAGCATTTTGCAAAATAATTAAGCAGAAACTTGAAGAAAAACATATCATTGAAGTTTTGCGCAAACATTTTATTTCTAGTCGTGGTCATTTTTGAATTAATATCATTTTGGAAACCTCTCGTTCATATCTACGTTGTGTATAAATAGTCCATAGAAGGGATCTAGTTTTTTTCCAAGAATGCGAACATTGTTGCTCCACAAGTAACTGCACATTTACACAGTACCAAGCATGGTATTCTCGAAACTTGGAAATCTAGACATCAAATATTGGAGCTGTAAATCATCAATATTCCTAAGCAACGGCAGCATTAATGCAATTAACAACACAATTGATACAAAAGACAGTATTTATTTCTTACTTAGATAGAATGATTAATTCAATAATCCATTCCAATTGAGGAGTAAATAATTTTAATTCATAAAATAACCATTAATTTAGGCGTACTTCGTAGTAAAAAAAACTCGAAAGCATTGTCTCAGATGTACTTCCAGCTATGCCTCTTCTCTCCTCCCGTCGTCCTGACATGCAGTTGGTGTCTGAGTGCGTGAGTTATTGGGCTACACAACGGTCAACTAATACCATGTGATTGGGATCCTGTGCTTGAGACGTAGTCACGATCAGGAGTATCAACTGTCACCGATACCGAACTTGAGCCGACACTACATTGGAGGGCTGGGGGAAACCACAGCTGTCTTCTCGGCAGCAGAAGATGGTTATGCAGAGGGTTCAGCTGTCATTTGAAAATTTCAACACACGAACAGTTCAAGGCTTTAAGTGAAACTCCTTTTCTCGCGGAAGAATAAGTCGACACATTAAAATCATGAGAACGAATTTGAAAGTGCAATGCTTATTTTCCGGCTAGGCAAAGGGCCAGAGACAAAATAAACGTGACAATTACATTTGTCTCAGTAAGACCTATGTAAACATGAAAACCACAATTCGATAGTCTATTAGAGCTGAGAAATTAAATAGTAAACGTATTAATTTTTGTGCCGCAGCCGACGTGGTAAAGCGCCATCTTGTAAACGTCTACAAAACATTCGTCAGACGGTAGAGATTACTCGATCTTAGTTATTCCTCAAAAAGTCGTTGTATAGAGCATTGAGAATCGCAGATGCAACAGAAGACTTGATATGAATACACCCAATTCATTCTTATGTATCTCTAAAAGCAACATCAGTTCAACAGGCTTTTCAAAAATCAAATGCAGAAATGAATGGAAAATGACGTCAACAAACAAATTGTCTTAAAATCTTGATCCCAAGCCATAAATAATTTTGTAAGCCACTAATAATTTATGAAATACTTATTATTATATATTTTGTAAATTTCACTAATTTTCTACGCTTCCAAGACCTGAAGCATGCCCTTTTTTCAAGAAAATGTATCTATGATTTTAATAATTTCGCAAGAACTTCAAAACTATACTCCAGGAAATCCAAAATTTAATTAAACGTTTCACATACCAATGGCAGAATAGGTATGTGAATGCCTATACTCATTCTGAGCATAATGACTGAATTCTAATAATCACTGGGTCACTGCTTACAAAGCAGCAGACATCAAACGACAGCAAGGCTCCATGGAAGAGATAGTCCGCCATTAAATGTTTGCAATTTACATATTGCGTTTTGAAAAAAACAATTTTTGATATTATTGGTATAAACAGATCTGTTTAACTGTATTTATACGAGTATTTTTTTCGTATTGCGTTATTTGTAAACACATTTTTGGTTATATTAAAATTAAAGCTGAATAGTATTGAATTTTGAACAGCATTTTTGCTGCTGTAGGGGACTAGTATTTTTGAATATATTTAATTTACATTTTGATAGATGAAATATTAATAAAATGTCCAATACTACCTGCTACCCGTACTTATCTACGCGGTTCGAGCCAATGCGTCTTGCACCGCCATACGTCTTGTGAGGGTCGCTCTGCCCATGCGTGCGTGGGTGTGTGTGTGTGTGCGTGGGTGGGTGCGTACCTCTGAAGCTAGCCCAGTCGCCGCGCTTGCCCCAGGCGCTGCCGAGGTTCTTCCAGGCGCGCTTGTCCTCGTACTGGCCCTCGATCTCGCGCTCGGGGCCCGCGTCGCCCAGCGCAGCCAGCTGCAGCGGGGCGGAGCCGCCCTCGGCCGCCAGGAGCGCTGCCGCCGCCGCCGCCGCGGAGGGAGATGCCCTGGCGCACGACACAAACAGTTACGCCAAGGTTGCCAACACTACTGAAAGAAATTGGACTTTAGAGGGATGAACATCTTCTGGATTGCGCTCAAACTGGAAGTCGATGTGGAGAGATCAATAGTTCCGCCAAGGTTGCCAACACTACTGAAGAAATGGACACGGATGGAAGACAATCTTTTGGACTGCACTCTAACTGGGAGTCGATGTGGAAGAGAAATAACAGTTACGCCAAGGTTGCCTGAAATAACAGTACTGAATATAGTAGGTCACTGGAAGGATGAACATCTTCCGGACTGCACTCTAACTGGGAGTCGATGTGGAAGAGAAATAATAGTTACACCCAAGATTGCAACCACTACTGAAAGAAATTGGACACTGGAGGGAAGACAATCTTTTGGACTGCACTCTAACTGGGAGTCGATGTGGAAGAGAAATAACAGTTACGCCAAGGTTGCCTGAAATAACAGTACGAAATAGTTGGTCACTGGAAGGATGAACATCTTCCGACTGCACTCTAACTGGGAGTCGATGTGGAGAGAAAATAATAGTTACGCCAAGGTTGCCAACACCACTGAAAGAAATTGGACACTGGAGGGAAGAAAATCTTTTGGACTGCACTCTAATTGGAGTCGATGTGGAAGAGAAATAACAGTTACGCCAAGTTTGCCTGAAAAACAGCTACTGAATAGTTGGTCCACTGGAGGGATGAGCATCTTCCGGACTGCGCTCAAACTGGGAGTCGATGTGGAAGAGAAATAACTGTTACGCCAAGGTTGTCAAAACAGTACTGAAAAAAATATTTATAAGAAAGGCAGACAATAATCAGATACATCAATTGTAAGAAACTGAATAACTGTTAGGAGGTGCGAAAAATATCTTTGTGACTACTGCAAGCAAGTATGCGAAAGTGGAATCAAAAAGATAAAAATATGACAAAAAGAACAAAAATTCATGGAAAAAATGACCCCAGTATGAAAAATTTACGGAAAATAACCATAGGAAACACAGAAAAACAAAATATCACTTTATAAGACACGTGAACATTGAATAATTTTAGTCATTGTATATGAAATCATGCATTTTCCATGGAAATAACACAAAGAAAAAAAATATGCCATGTCATAAACATCCGGGGCGTACTCATCATTGGCTTCGCGACTTGTTGAATGGCACAGTTGTGTCCACTTACGTGTCTTCGTCGAGCCCGAGCGCGCGCGCCACCTCCGCCTCGGCCTCTGCCTCGAGCGCCGCCGCCGCCGCCGGGTCGGCCAGCCCCAGGTCCAAGGCGCCCTCGCCGCTCAGCTCGTCGCCGGCCGCGCCCGCGCCCACGCCGTCGCGCTTGCCCCAGGAGCCGTGGAAGCGCTCCCAGGCGCGCTTGCCCCAGCCGGGCCGCAGCTGGTCCCAGGCGCGCTTGCCCCACGAGCCCTGCCACACACACACACACACACACACACACCAGCGGTTACAACACTCCGTCTCGGGCTGTCTCGTCTTCCAGGGGTGCTGCCGCACACAAACGCACATCCAGGTCACGCCACCGATTAGAGTTTATCACTGTTTTGGGATGAGTCAGCCGCGAAGGGTATCAGTTCCGTAAGTGTAGTGCATGTTTGTATCGCAGAAGGCTGTAGCGGTTTCCTTCTCTGGATGGCGAGATCCGGGGCCGACCTATATGTCGTCTTGCGAGGTCTTCCTCACACTAGCGGGGCACCGCCCCAGTCGGGACATGTTCAATGCTCTAGACTGGTCTCACGGCACGTCTGGTTGTGTAATGCATGTAAGTGTGTGTATGTGTGTGTGTGTGTGTGTGTGTGTGTGTGACAGTAAAGAGCGAGAAGGAAAAGAAAGATCGCGCGCAGTTCGTGCCTCGTTTAATAGGGTTCTTCTCCGTTCTTTTTGGTGTCGATCGGAGAATCCAAGGAAAACTACTGCTCCCTTCCGCCGAATTCCCTTCTAGAGAGCAGGTAAATTCAATGTAACTAGCTCGTGAAGAAATCTTCCCACCGTCGGAATTCCAGTCATATGATCTGCCAGGCATTGCAGCGACATCAATTGATGCCCTGACACACATAAGCCAGTCCACCGTTTGATACAGTCTGATTCATACTATCATCACTTTCCGGGGGCGCCACGTCACATTAATTGACAATTAATGTAGAGAAGCGAAACATTTATTAAGTTAATTTGGGTGATGGAATTATTAGTTATTAAGGGAAGACGTATCGTAAGATGTTCCAATACGAATATTGTGCAATGTATAAACGTAAAAATTTCAGTGCAAAATAATTCGTTTATATTTAATTTTCTTCTCGAGAAACGACACATAATAGTTAACTAGAGGTTATGGTTAGAACATTTGTGTTTTAATCAAAGCCGATAAAATATTCTGTATCCTTTGCAAAATTATTGTCTTACAAAGTAAAATGTCCGTGAATGCAAACATACTGTGAAAAAGTAAATCGGCTCTTCAATATTTCAAATGAGTTCCTGAACACCTCTTTCAGAAGCCAAGGGAGCTCACAATTGATACTAAAAGTTAGGGAAGTCTCCTTGCCTCCCGGCTGTTTGTTAAGAGTTAAGCCAGTCCCCAAGGTTTCAAATGGGTCCCCAACCACCTCTACAGGTGGTCTGCGATTTTCACAAGTGGAAACAAACCTAGAACGCATAGCTCTTCACATATGTGTTATTTATAATCACTGTTATTGTTTTTGTGATTAGTTACAGGGGTAAAGTATAAGTTATAATCAAAATTTGATTTTAGACAAATTAAAATATAAAACAATATGTGGGAAGTTTTGGTTAGGAGATGTTGTTCGTACCTCCTATTCTCGTTTTACGTTTCCTCAAAAATGTTTGTGCTTTTCAAAGAAACCAAAAGTCTGAAAACAAATTAATTAGACAATGAAGTGGTTCATAGAAACTGAATTAGGTCTTCAGCAGATTTAACGGCACTTCCTGCCTGCTTCGCTGTGATTTCCAAATTGAATAAAATTCTATCTAACTGGAGAAAACTGTCTTGTATCCAGACATTCCAAAGTATGTTCTCAAAATTATATTATTTTTTGCGATTTTTGTTGTTAATTATATTAAACTCGGATCCCTTGTTTGGAAGATGTAGAGAAAAAAACTCGAGTCTTCAGTAAACATTCTTGTAAGTACACTGTACGTATGTTTTGTGTTTCTCGAGATCTAAATTTCAAGTAAACGCTATTTTATACCTTTGTTTGTTTACACTTGGTTACCACTAGTTTAGGCACATTTTCACTAAAAAATACTTGTAACATACGTTAACGTTTATCTCAGCACATTCCTAGTTGCGCAACGTATACACACAATCCGGAGGAGACAGTTGTGGTGGAAATAGAGACGATGATTAATATTCTAATATACATTTTACAAACAAATATGTTCATAAAGGTTTTAAGGACTTCGACATCCCCAACGTTTATTTTTTGTACATATCAGTGGTTACAGATTGCACATATTTATCAATTATTCTTTTTCCAAAACTCTCTTTTAGAAAGTACTCTGGCATATCGAATATGATTTGACTGCAGGTAGTGTTAATATTTTCATCAAAGAACGATTCCATCATGCCAATATTGATTAAACAACTTTCTCGTAGAGTGAGTTTATTTTTAAAAATACGTATCTCTCTCTGCTGATTGAAGTAAATAAAGAGACTTAAATCAACACAGTAGATATAGAATTCACCATCACCATTCACCAATTCAAAGTGAGTAAAATAGTAAAGAAACTTGATAAGTTTGATGAAACTTATATTTAGTTTACGTGTTCAAGAGTGGTACAGACTCAAACCATTAACGAAATGTTTTGTTACATCGCTTTATAAAATATTAAATTATCTCTAAACGAAACCGTGCTTTAAATTCACAGAGGGAAGAGAATTTACCTGTATTAATTTCATTCAATAATGCTCTATCATTATCGAATATTGAATTCATGTGAGATCAATGGAATTTTTTCCCGGAGAAATAACACATAGTGTATTCGGGTTTGTGTTCCGTAATTTCAGACTGTCAGAACTGACAGATAATATATGAGGTGTCAATAAAAAGCAAATGAAATCATAACTCATAATTTTTGAGTTACGTAGCAGCAGTAAAGTTAGAAGTTTTGAGGTTCACATGTTACTCTATTTATTTGTTCATTTACTTGATGTATTAACGCACAGTTAAGTGTGTAGCTGATTTTTTTAACGTTGCCCCAATATCCACACAAGCAATTGGTTATTTGATATTAATTTTTTCTTAATGTTTAAATAACTAATTAATGTTTTCTTAATGTTAAAATCGCAAATAACATTATTTTCTCCTTGAGATTTTTAAAAATGTTGTTACATAATTTTGGACCGGTACAGCCTGATAGGGGGAAATGCGTTCTGCTTTGGGAGGGAAGATATAAACATGTAGTCGACTGATATTTAAACCAACTTTCAAATTTAAAATGAAATAACTTATTGGCTCTTTTCGAACAAAATATTTCTATTCATTGGCTTTTTATCAGAGTTCTAGCGTTTTATTTATTTCCTTCTAATGGTAACTCTTTTCATTCAAACACATTTAGAACATTAATTCATGGCACAATTTTTCACTTGATCTCTAATAATATTAAGATCTACCTCTATTGCGTGATCTCAGAGCTCCTCAAAGCTTTCCCTCCGGAGCAGCTCTGCAGAAAGCGCACAACGCAAACACCGCCCAGCGAAGAATGCAACGATTTAATGAACGCTCTCGCGGCGGGGCGGGGGCGGGGGCGTGGGGGCGGCGGATGCAAATGGCCGACACAGAATGGAAAATGACGGAACGCAACAACGGTGCAAACAAACACGCACGCACCAAGCACGCCGCGCCGCTCCGCCGCCCCGCCGCCGCTCCGCGCCGTCCCCGCCCACCACCCCGCCGCCGCCCCCGCCGCCACCCCGCGCCCGCGCCGCCCGCCCCGCCGCCGCCCCGCCGCCGCCCCGCACCCGCCGCCACCCACCGCCTCCACTCGCCCCCGTCGCCGCCCCGCCCGCGCGGCGCAGCACTTACGCCTGTTCCCGCGCGCAGCGGAGCGGTGCGCAGCAGGCGGCAGTGTGCACGATGGACCGCTGTCGGACGCGCGCGGCAGCTGCTTGTCACGCGGGGTTCCGAAAAGCCTTGACCCGCGCGCCAGTGTGGTGGTCTTTTTCCTCGTCGGCAGTGCCCCGTTCATCGCACGGAGTTATGGGGGGCCGTATATCGTGACTGTGGACCCCGCGCGTCGGCGTTTGCTGGTGAATGACGGCAGCGACGCGCATTTGTTTGAGATACTCAGCGATCCGTTTCAATAGTTCACCTTGATGAAAGAGAAGCTATTGACGTATACTTGATTCGCATGGTGGTTATATATGATAACTTAATTGTGAGGAACAGCTCTATGTTTATCCTTACTCGCAGTAAATTCAGGAGACGCACTTCAAAACTCAAACTCATTCTACTTTTTTGTGTTTAAATGAAACACATTGGGCATAATTTGTTATTAGAGTTTGATTACAATACTTCCTAGTATGTGTATTTAATTCCTTATTTTTCATTCAGATTTAATACATTATTGTACCAATTTAAACCTTACTTTTCTTCAGTTGTTGAAAATAATAACAAAATTTACTTGAAGAAATGAAGTATAAAAATTTTTGAAATTTGATTTTTAAGTTCGTGTCATTCGATAACGCTCGTATAAGAATACTCTTCGTTTAAATTTTATCAATTTATCATGTTTATTATTTCTATAGTATAATCTTTCTTGTGTTCTCGCATCATGCACAATCATCCAAAACAAATAGATTGGAAAAAATCGCATTATCAGGAGAGTGAGAAATTGCACTTCTGATTTACCAATAATAAATTTTTGTAATGCTTTGTTTAAATCAGACAAACGCAAGTGGAAAAACGATCCGATTATAGCTTGTATGATATTGCGCACAACCATCAGAGTAACTCCTAAAATCGTGCATTCCGTGGCCGTAAAACCTGGATTGTAGGACCAAGAACCTTCAGTCATTCCGTATCTACAAAATAAGGGTTATGGGATCCTTTTATAACATTGGGAGGAGAATGGGTCCGGAAATTTTGAGCAACCTTTATTTTTAACCAAAAAAAAATAGAAAAGGGCAATTAGAGACGTACGGAATCTGTAAATTATCTTACTGCAAATAAGTTGTTAATAAATGTTTCAGTACACACAAACTCATTTCGCCAACGTTGTTTCCCTCTTGTGTACGCGTAAAGGACAGAAGAGGGAGGTAGACTTTCAATACGCGAAGAGTTCTCTATATTTAGATTTACAAGATTAATTTAGTCAAGACACAGTAACAACTGCATGAGAAAAGGATAGATAGGGGAGAAGAATCCAATCTGCGCACCGTTTTCTTCACTTCACGAGTTCAGAATCCAGCTTTCCAACATCTTAACTCTATAAATAGTTGACGATGAGTAAAAGTTGTTAATAAATAAATAAATAAAAAAAATTAAAAGTGCAAGTTTAGCAATATTTGAAAAAAACTAGTTATTTTAGTTCCAGAGTTATAGAAGAATTTATTGGCATCGGTAAAACGAAATGCATGAATGATTTTTTTCTCCATTGATAACAAAATAGCAACTCGCCTTACCTCTAACTGTTACGCCTTACATAGCAAAAGGGGAATTCAACAAAACGTGCGCATTGTGAAGACCAATTTACGTCCAGAAGATCTCAATTACTCAATGAATCAGGGAGAACTGGGACCACGCTGATCCGGAGATGGGGGTATTGGTCCTCATCAGGATTTCCTGTTTGGATATATTTCCATTTAGTTAACGGATCTGTTGATTTGAAATCCATATAGTAGGAGTTCCTAAATGTCGCTTGACACCAAAGCGCCGCAGAGTCGAAATTAGCCTTCTGAGGGCGGCGCGTCGCTGCCCGACGCGCTTTGTCTTTATTCGTCTCGCATCTTAACTACACGCGCTGGATGTGGAGATCTGCTGCGGCCCTTGGCAGTGAGTGGCGCCGCCTTGACTGAGGTAAAAGAAAGTGCGAGGAGGCTTCTGTCTTTGAGGTCACTGCGCAATTGGACCCGTAGCGAAAAGGCGCGGGACCAGTAGAAGCCGTAGGCTGGGGTCGGTTGGATGCGGTATGCGATGGCCGTAGGAGACTTGGGACGTGGAGGCGCGTGAGTGGTGCTGCGATGGTGATAGTGTGGCACAAATGGCGGGGTGGGGGGATGGAGGCCCATGGCGGCAGTCGGCTGAAGTAGCGGTGGGGACGTGGAGTGTGTGACGGTGGCTTAATAGTTGAGTGAGTGTATGGTGGCACGCGAGCCTGTGATGAGGTGAAAGCAGACGAGGTGAAGAGGAAGCGGCGATGGTGGCGGACGGCAGAGCAAAAGGTGCCTTCAGTTGCCTCGAGCAGCATTGGCGGACGTGACACGTTTGCGAATGGACTTCTTGCGAGGACAGCGATTGTTCGGAGGCTGAATTTAGGTGGTGGAAGCGCGGTGCAAGGAGGTGAAAGCGGGAGATGGAAGAGGAAGCGGAGAACTGGTAGGCGACAGGGCAGCAAAAGGCCTTCAGTGCTTCAGCGGCATTGGCGACTACAGTGAATGTGATTGCTGCCTGGCGGCGGCGACTTGTATCGGAGGCTGAAGTTAGGTGGTGGGCAGCGCGCCATGGTAGTGATGCTGTCCGACAATTAGCGGAGGAGGCGGAGGGTTGAACTGGTTGTCGACGACGGCTATCGGAGGGTGGACGGAGCAGGCCAAAAGAGGGGATTAGTGTTGCCACCATCTCCGGTTTTCAGGCCGGATCTCCGGTTTTGTGAGCTTCAATCTCCAGTCTCCGTGTTTTTTGAAAAATTATATCCGTTTTTTTTTTTTTCTTTTTTTACTTTTTTTTTTTCTATCATTTCACATACTATTTCAATTTTTTTTCAAATAAATGGATTTTTCAACTTAAATTTTTAAAGCTTTTTTTTTTCATCAAGAAATCTGTCCTTTCCTTCTTCCATTAGAAAGATAAAGAGCAGATCACTAAAAATTGTCTCTTGGCGATTCTCTGGTTATCGCCATCCGCCTGTCTTTTCTTCTACGCCATTATAGAACAGAGACAAACATTAGCGATTATGCGAGAATCGCATCGCGCAGTATACTGTTCAAGAATAATCTCGCCGGGAATTTATCTATCGTCCAGTAGCGAACTCTCCTGTTGAGGGAATTGCTTTCGATAATGTTTAATGTTTGGACCGAAATCGAATCAGAATTAAATCTAGCCGTCGTTAAAATCTGAGTTATTTGTAAAATTGAACTACGGGACTTTTGATTGTGATCAGTTCAGTTGATTTTCTTAAAAACCTGGCAAATAGCTCTGGCTAAAAAAGGCTCTGAGCAACGGAAAAGTATCTAGGCTGGAAAAAAGTACGAAATGTTAGCAAAGTGCAACAACGTATTTTGAATAATTATGTTTAATTATTTAAGATCACTAGAACCAAGATATGTAAATATATTATAAAGAAATAAATAGAAGTCTGCGTCATTTCTTTTTAAGATTTCAATAATTACCCCTCCCCCCGGTCGCAGCGGTCTCCGGTTTTCTGGAATTGGCAAGGTGGCAACCCTAGGGTGGATGCAGGGCAGGTTGTTGAGGTGGTGCAGGAGGTGGAAGTGGTGCGGGGGTAGCGCGAGCGGCCAGAACACGTCCGAGTCTTATAGGGCATCTGGCGTCGGGCCGCTCGTTAGACGAGTGGGCGGGCACAACTGGCACGCGGGCATAAGAGGCGGCAAACGGCACATGGGCGACGAGAGTGGACGGTTCCTGGAATCTGCAAGAGAACTAACTGATGGTGACGTGAACACAAGTTGCCCAGCTCTCATTTCAAAATTACAATTCAATATTTTAAACGGAAGGAGAACAGTTGCATAATATTTTAAACGATTAAATTATTATTATTTCCTTTTAATTCCTGACTGATTATCTCTCGTAACATAAGTGTCATTGAACAATATAACTAGTCATTTCACCATTCTCGGTCAGGAAATGAACAGTACATGGGGCGAAAAATTAAAAACTCGTTGTTTTAAAAGAAAACACAATGTAGCAGGAAGATGGGTGTTGGTGGAATTTTGGGGGAGACAGAAATGGATCCAAAAATAAATATTTATCAAAAGACTGGAATGCAAAAATCCTTGTATATTTAAAACCCATTAATAAGTAAACCATTTTGCAAGTTAAATCAAATATGAATACCAAAACGGGTAATAGGGACAGAATATGCTCATTCCCTTCAAGCTACTCAATTAAGTGCACATATGTTACATCAAATTTATTATTTTGAAACCCCAGTTTATTATCTTCTAGAATATTAACTAGACTATACAGTTTGGTCATACCACGAAATTATCAATAAGTGGTAACACAAATAATATTTTTATACTTTTATCTCTGAAATTGTTAAATCTGCCTCAAGAACCAAAAGTCACACATTAATCGATTTAAAACATAAACGAAACATCTTACGTGAAATAAAATGACGTCATAATTATTGTTAAACTGCTTTCAATGCTATTATATAAAATACTTCCTCTATTTCTTGATCGCAAAAAAGAACTCTCCTCATTGTCTGTTTCCTCAAAAATGATGTATAGAAAGTCTGGAAAGATGTTTTCTCATTATTTTCCAATATAAATATAATAGTTAACGATAAATCGTCTGTTATTTGTTCCATGGAATAATTAGAAAATTTGTAGAGAGATCACAAATTTAATGAAGTATCACTTTATGATGAACATATCCACATGTTAATTGTGATATGATACATCTAGAACGCGGAATCGTATTTTATTTGTTTTGTGGAATGATCACAGATATGTGTACCATCAATGCTATCTGAAGTATATCCTCAGACAACAAGTTGCTTGAAGCAACACTTTGCGTGGAAAATCATAATATCCCGGCTCTCGTAGTCTTTGAACTTGGTAATTTGGTAATACTAGTTAGCAGGGCCAGCAGTAAATGTACTTTCACTTGCTTCCAGTCCTCCTCTTTTCGTTCTCTAGTTTCCATCTTTCTCTTCGTCCTCCGGCTCCGAATATGACGTTTCTCCTCTCAGAATTCGTGCACTCGCTCCTACCGGGTCATTAGCAGAAGAGAACGAGGGCTGAGGCCTGCAGCCGTAATGCTCGTGCATCCTCTATTGCGTTGTGCCCTGTGTTCGCGAAATTCTCCGCCCCCGGGTTTCGAGAATCCTTGACTGCGCTTGAAATTTCAACTGAAATTCTGTCCGAGGTTCCGTGGAATGGAGCTATGATTAAAATTCCGCAGTGTCGCGATACACCGGGAAGAGCAATGTATGTGTGCAGGGCAATGTCGTACGATCAGTTTTCAATTTGTATTTCGAATGAAGTATTTGCGAATAGCAATGCATTAAAAAAGATAATCAGTAATTTTTCATTTTACGTATGATATAATGAAACGATCATTTTATTCATTGCAGAAGAAAAGCGGGTTTATTTGAACTCGGGGAAGTTTAAATAATTCGATTTTCATCTATGGAAAGTCAGAAAAAGATAATAAAAAATAATTCTATTTTAATATGTTATCGGTTGTTTTATTTCAGTTTCAAGACAATTGTAAATCGTTGTATAAGTACTGAAATTGTAGGAATAGGAATAAATATACCCTAAACGTCAGTTGTCTTTCACAAAGAACGTGAAAACAGTCGCCAAGACTCACGACAGGCCTGGATAGCTCACCGAAAGTAGTTCACACCAGATGAAGTCGACCTTCTTCGACGTAAAAGTAGACGCAAGTTGTTAAAGATGAAAGACAGTTGTACGTCGCTTTACCGATGTTGTAAATTGTCGTAGTATTTAGTGTAAACACCGATTTGATGGTAACTGGTAAGTAAACTCCAGAAGTAGAACTCATTAATTGTCTCAAGAGATTCACTTTTTCCGCTCGCTAACTACTCGTGTAATCTCATACTTAGACACTTGCTCGCGCAAGACGACAAAACGACGGTTGTTTTCGATATACCTAGCGCAAGTAGCACAACCAAACAAAGTTATGAACATATGACAGAAGATAGCGTGCAATTTTATAGTTTTCAGATGATACTAAAATTGTGTGATTTAAAATGAGAGAAAATATTAATGAGAGCAAAAAATAATAATACATATACATAGGACTTAGTACTCTGTTAAAGAAAAAATCACGAGCTTTGCTTGAATATGAAACTCAGGCAGGAATAGTGTCAGTACGGGGTACCTTATCAGGAATTAGGGCCGGTTATACTGATGAAGGCTCTCATCTACCCGCACACTAAAAAATATTCCACCTCTTGGAATCTCGTTCACATCTTAGCAACTGCTAAAACACTACACATGTTTAAGAACATATATATTAACTTGATTCCGTATTGTCAAGAGCTTATATCTTTTTTCACTTGTTAGTTAATATGCATCATCATATTTTTGCAAGTAGAAAATGTATTAAATTATTTTAAAAAAGATAAATTACATGCAATATAGACGAATGTTTTATTGGATTTAACACACATCAATCATATGACTTTCTCTACAAATCCTTCTTTGCAGAAATAACAAGATATAACTTTTGACAGTTATTGGTATTGTGGTGAGATTTCGTTAGCATTCCCAATGAAATAATTATATGAGTGGTCATTGCCAACAATATTATTTATTAAAATAGTAGCTTTCGATGGCTTAGCCATCCTCATCAGTTTTCTGCTGTATAGAAGCCACGAAAACGACTACTAGATAGTACGCAGATCACTGATACAGCAGAAAACTGATGATGACGGCTAAGCCATCGAAAGCTGCTATTTTAATAATTAATATTGTTGGCAATGACAACTCTTATAATTATTTCTCTTGACAGTCACTTTTAGATTGTATTGGGAACCACGATTCTTTAGTTTTCAAAAATACTACTTATCATTTGGTGTTCAACTCTCTTATGCATTAAAAGTATTAAAAATTTTCATCATTGATATTCCCGATACCATTTTTTTCTAACACGCGCACTTTATTTCCATTGTTTTCAATGTATTCTGTTGTAGAGAGTTATACAGTTTGGTAGGTAGTTTATGGCAGTCAAAATGCATCTTTGAATGAGTCGTTCATACATATTTAAAGGCTGTCTAACTGTAGAACCTTTCACTTCATGAATTTTCAAGCGTCATATTAATAAAGTTTTTATCCTTTTTTGGAAAATGTTGATACTAGTCCTGAAACAGTAATGTGTTTTTTATTGATACTTCACTCCCACTCCCTATTTTTTCTTGAATAAACATGTTTGTGATTCTCTCGTTTTCTGACGATTTTCGCACAAAAAATAATGAATGCCCGAATTCTGACATCAATATTACACTGTCACATTTCTTTCACAAAAATTATTTGTTTTGTCTTCTGGTATTGGTCTACGGGGACCACTTATACCTTAAAAACTTGAAAAATCGTACAATAACAATGTTATCGATTCTACTTTGCTTTGTCATATCAGCTGCGTCATCGACGCGTGCGAATCTGTACGCAGAAAACGCACTGATTGGGCCAAAAATTATAAAACAAATTTGGCAGCCCCTCAAAACCTTCTTTAAAAACCATTCTCTCCAGATTTTTCTTCCAATTTATGTCTTATCTTTTTGACATATACCCTAAAATATTTTCCTTTCGGATTATGTCATTAAAATGTATCGGTAGGTGTTGTTTGGAATGGGATGTTCACTAACAATGTGTTTCATTACGATCACATATTCGCCTCATTTTATTATCGCAAATTTTCATGATGCGTCATGTTTTATCTCTGGTTCCTCACTTTTACTTTTTAAATTTATAAGATATTATTTTAAAACACCATTTTCGACGTATGTTAATTTCATTGAAACGTTTCTAATAAAAAAACGCAATTACCTGGCAGTGGAACTAAGCGTCCATTGTCAAGTTGTCATATTAACACACTCAGCGTTCGCCCGTGCTTGTGTTACATGATCAGTTGCTATGAAGAAAACCGTAAAAGCAATATGATGCGTGCAATATGATGATAGTCACGCTTAGATTTACAACTACCTTTCTGACAATATCCGACGAACATTTGTATTTCGATATCATTTGCGAAATATATTCCATTTACAATAAATTACTTTCCTATTACAATATATCCAGTGGAGAGCATTTCTTTTATAAATACGAAGATATGAAATTGTAATCTAGGAACAAAATGAGATCAGTATCTTCATGGCTGTCTAGATGACGTCACGTCCTAGACACAGATGCCACAGTTTTGGCCGTCAAGCAGCAACCTGCTCAGGGCTAAAATGCATTTTTGGTTGCAGCGCGGCGGCTGAAACATGGACTTTTGTGCCTACGACGCGGCGTGCTCCGGGTAGCCGAGGAGATTCTGACTCCGTCCGCGTAAGCTTTCAACCCGAAATGAAAGCGCCAAAAGAGCCACCAGGCGCGTTGGCACGCCGTCCCCCCCCCTGCGTGCGTCGCGTGCGTGCTCGTTTTCCACGCGGGGGCGACCGATACCCGCGCGTCCGCTTGCCCGCGATCGGGTTTTGCGCGGCCGACTGCGTAATTAGTGCAAATGATATGCGCGCGCCCGGCCGCCGCCGCCACCGCCCCCGCACGCGACGCAAAACCGGCGCGCGCTCACTCGCCGGAGGGTGGGTCGTAAGAACGTGGGTCACGTGGCACGTCGGACGTCGGTCGGTCGATCGGACGGACGCGTGCGCGCACGTGGGTGGTGTCAATCACGCTGTCAGCGCCACGCCCGCCGCGGCGGGTGTCGGCCCCGGGAGGCCTCACGTCGGCGGCAGGCGGCGGGCGGGGCGCTCAGGCCCACCTGTTGTGGCGCGTGGGTGGCCGGGGAAGGAAGGGTGCTACGCCCGCCCCACACCGCACCCCCCAAGCCACGCGTTGAAATGTAATTAACGCCGCTGTTGGGGATGCGAGCCGCTGGTGTGAGTCTGGGAAATGAGGCATGTGCAGCTTTGTCATTATTCTGTTGGGCTTATTCATTATTTTGGCACAGAATTTTATTGTGCAGTTGTAACGATTAACTTCCTCTTAGAGAAAAGACATGCTTGGAGAAAGTCCTTTTCTGGATGTTGTATTATGTGTAATGGATGTGAATTTGTACACTTTAATATTTTAATGTTTTTTCTGTTTTGTTTTTATTAGGATGTAAATTTCGAAAACGGAATTCTGAAAGCCTACTAAACCTGGCGTCCCTATTATAGGTGATCAAAAGCACGTGAAAAAAATTTACTTCAATTTTTTAATGAAACAACGTCTTTTAAGTAGTTGAGAGTGTAGAATATTATAGTCCTGTTGATTTTTTTCTTTTAACACATTATTAAGTTTGATATTTGTTGTAAGCAGCGGTAGATAACTAACGGAGATATGCAACCCGCCACACTAATGTGTATAACAACTTTCAGCTACTCCAGGCGCACACGTGCTCAAGTATTGTATTAAACGATGCGTTTTCAGGAAAGTGATTTGTAGTGAACAAGAGAAAATAAAATCTACACAGATTCAATATAATGTTATAGTTACTATATTACATATAATTGATTTCGGGGAATTTGGTGCGTATAATTTAATTGCATAATATATCATTTCATGTGTGTGGGATACTGTCAGCTGAGCATTATTGGTATTTAGCATGATGATAAAGAATATTATTTTGATGCGTTAATTTTTATATATGAAAGATAAGCTATGATTATTGTAATAAGCTTGTCTATAATACACTAATATATACGTTTAATTTTCTCGTTGTGCCGTAACCGTTGTGGGATATTTTAGTCACTTCAAATCCTTATAAATCAATAAAACACTCTGGAAAGTTCCAAAAAACACTCGTCAATAAATAAAGTCCAAGAATAAAATATTAAAATATGATTAAATATTCAATAAATAACTATCATAGTCATACAAACGTCCTCGCATAAACACGGTATGTATAGGTACAATAAGACACTACATGAACAATTCGAATGCCCCATCAATTTCTCCAGATCACTACCTGGATAAGTTTTACAAATAATTCCGTGAATTAAGTAAGAATAAAATGTGAATATACAACATATTCTTCTTTTTAGTGTGTAATGTCAGTCATATTCGTTCAGTAAATAATATTTACTAAATATTAAATTACAGTAATAAAAGAAACAGATATCGACAGTACTAATTAGCCGTAGAATTAACAAGCCGCTAGCTCGAATCGACCTTTTATTTTCTTATATATATATATATATATATATTATATTATATATAATATATATATAATGTCGCAATAATATTTAATAATAATTGTCGTGTGTTCAACATTTTTGGAATTTTTCATTCATTCGTAATTATTTTTACATTCGTTTGTTTCTTATTTCATTCATTTGGAACTGAAAGGTTTTGTCAGTATTCCCTATTCAATATGTCATTTACATGGACCATGGATAGTTGTTTAAGTAGCGTTATTTTTCAATTTAAACTGAAGATTTCACATCCCTCTATTTGAATTGATAGGTGTCGGATGAGCCATGAACGTAATCTTCGCAATTATGAACCCTCCACAAGACATTGATGGACATTCTGCCGACTCATTTGCACATCTCTGTATGCAGATCCGTGCATCCACGCTGCGAGCGGTCCCGTGCCCCACATGCACGAGTAAGCCACCCCTTTGCCCTGGGGCTATCAGTACCTGGATGTCGTACTCCGCTGCAAATTACCTCGCGATGACTGATGATTATGCGCTGTCGAGTTCATTTTGTTCGCCCCGTTTTAAATAATGAGCTCAGTGCTCCAGGTGGGCTCACCGCTTTGGACTATTAATCAACCCCAGCAATTGATATGTTGCGCTACGTTGGTACATTCACGAAGTGTGTCACCCGATGTCGCATAAAACTGTTTGGCAAGTGCCGTCTCTTATGAGGTTGTGTCATGGAGTGAATTAAAGTTGATATTAAGAAAATGAAGTTATCGAATACTGAAAACGGCTGTTACAAAACAGTTTTAGTGTTCATTGCAATTAATAATAAAATTTTAACAATTTAGTTGTGGATTTATTGCTCTTAATTTGTTCTTATGACTTAACTATCTTTCATCATTTTACAAAAGGATGTACAAATGTCATACGTATTCTCACAGTTTCACTCACTTTTATGAAAAAAATCTCTTCATGTAGTGTAGGACAAAAACACTTACTACAGACATGTCATTAATACTTTTAAGTCAAATTGTTATTGAAATACGATTTAAAATATGATCGCTTTACGATTCATTAAATATATACACAAACGTTCATTTCAGATATTTACTGTCAGGCTCGTTACTTTGTTGCTTACAATATAATGATTCATTGTTGATATCAATCATCCTGTCAAATTTCCAATATAGGTCTATACGTTCATTAATTCTTTAATGCCTACGCAGCCTATTCACTGCTGTAACCTCATTGACTAATTCTAATTAAAATTACACCTTAATTTTAATTAGAATTAGTCAATGAAGGAAGAAAGTAGCATATATCTATTTCCACTTTGGCATAACTAATTAACTGTTGTTTTGACTTCGCTTTTAGTACGAATCCGATATTTCCACAATTATTTTGTGCATGAACTTTCGCCTATGGATGACCGCTTGCAGCAGGGCGAGTGTTCATTAATTACGCTACGAGCTCATTCGCATCTGAGGGGTATTCTCGAAACTTCTGACTTGAGCTATGCAGGCCCCTCATATCAAATACAGCTTTGTGTTTTTCTTCCTGCTCAACGTGCAGAGAGTGCTGTATGGAAGTTTGCGCCAAAATTTGCATCTCAATGCGCGATCTTCCTTTTGTTATTCGCCAGCGAATCTGACGCAAGTGTTTCGGACAAAATATATTACGAAATTCACTGTTGAAAAAAAAATGTATTTTCGTTTTGAGCATTTTCTTTATTATGACATATCACTGACAATAGAAGCTAAATGCTTCTGAGAAAAGAATATTCATTCAACATATTTTTCATTTTAATTCGCTTTCCTCTGTGATTTCTGAAAACAATGAAACATGCTGAAAAAATATTGCAGCATTGCAACACAGTAATCAAAGAAGTAAAAACAATTTTTTAATGTACATAAGAGGTTATTAGTTTTTTCACAAATTATCATTTTTATTTTTGTTTTATAGCGCCTATATGGGAATACACTTTGGGCGGGAATAAACAATTGGCCCGTCACACGATTTCGGCTATCCGTCAGCGCGAGCCGGCGTTCGAGCTGAAAAGTGGCGCAAGCCTAGTAAGTCAACCTCGGTTCACCATTAATCTACAGCCCCAGATCACCTGTAGCATTTGAACGCTAACGCATAAGAGAAACGGAATCAACTGGTCAAAGCTTTAGCCTGTGACAGCCGTAAGAAGTAGTCGAGCATTTGTGTCCAAATGAAGTCGATTTTTAGAAGTGATCTGATACCCAAACGCTGAGTTGGACCTGTCAATGCACATAATAAGTTGTCATACGTGGGAAGTCGCCCATACTTTTAATTGATTAGATGGCATAGACAGATGGGTAAAATTACCCGCGTAGATATGTATGTACGAGTATGTGTATTAGTGGCTTTACTACAATGATCTCTGACGCAACGATTTTTTCTCACGTGAAAGATGTTAACGTTACTGAATGTTAACGTGTACAACTATTGTGAATGTTGTTGTGGATAAGTTGCATAACTTGATAAGTACTCTGTGTTATTGTGTAAGGGGAGAAAAACTAAACATGTATACACGTGGAAGCCATGTCACTAAGTGAATAAAAGTGATTCAGTTTAAACAGTGTGCGATTGTTACTTTACTGTCCTTTACTTTACTCCTTTAAGAGATTAGTGGGTGTTATTATATGACCCCTCACTCTCAAATTTAAGCCATTATCTTCTCCAAAACTCTCCTACCATGTTGATCCCGTACCTGAAGGGATTTAATAAACTCCCCACTTTTTTTCTCTTTCGAGCATATTTTCTCTTCAAGAGCGCCTCTGGCGACACAACGCAGCGGAGTGTGGCTAAGCAACGGGTTAGCAGTCGGGAGCCCATTGCACCCTAGGGCGTAATAACTCACCATTGGAACTGACGACAAAACTACAGAGTGCAAGGATGGGGCCCTCGTGTTGACCCCCGCTGCGGCTTTGCGTAACATAACGTTCTCCAATTGTGCACAATAAAAATTTTAAGCATTTATGGTAAATATGGAATGCATAGGAATAATTAATTATAATGCTTAAATATAATCAATGTTTAAATACAATATGTATTACTATATGAACGAACCGCGGTTATGAAAAGAGCGACCATCGGCGCGGTCCTCTTCACGAGGCGCTTACTCGTGTTACGTGAATCTGCTCCTGTCTCACGCACCTTCTAAATACTTGGGAGTAGCTTGTCTTTTTTAGTTCCTGCAATAAGGTGCAAGGTTAGAGCGAACCACCATTTGTATGAGAGTTGAACATCTTCCTTCACCCTGCCGACAGCTCGAGAGGGACAATTGTTGCCTCCTGCACTGGCAGCGGGTATACCTACGCCGTCGAGGTGACCCTCAGAAAGTCGAGGAGGCCCTCAAATCAACCCCAGGTGGAATCGTAACTAGCAAGTGCTGTGAGAGGCTATTTCGGGGAGAGCCAGATCGGAAGAGGCTAAAAGAATTTGACGGTGACCCAACGGGACAAGGCCGGAAATAAGCGGTGGCCTACGGAGCAAGGCAGAATCATGAACGGTGGCGCGGGAACTGTTATATGGCAAATGTCGGATTAAACCGATCTGAAATGCCAAATAGCTACGTACGTGTATTACTTCTTCCGGATGTTAAAGTAAGTTCAGATATCTGAAAGAAGGTAAATTGCGTCGAGATTATTCGAACTAAATATCCATATATTTTCGTAGCTCATACGCATTTTCATTTCCTATGGCCTCCCACGCCACCGCCTTCATTACCGCTGGGCCCGTGTTTTCTTCTTTGGCTGTCGGTCCGTCTGGCGCGCCCCTGGAACCCCTGCCCTTCCCCGTCGCCTCCTGCTGGCCACGCGGCAGGGCAGGCGCAGTAACAAGCGCCCGTCACGGCCCTTCCCCTGACGCCGACGCCCCGGCGGGGTTTCTCCTGGGCCTGGCCCTTTGGCAGGCCCTTTGGCAGCGGGCCCCGCCGCTGTCGCCTTCGCGCCGCCGTTTCTCTTGCTGCCTCCTCTGCCTTCTCCGCTATCACAATCGCCTTTTGCACTGTCTCTAAGCCTGTTGACGCCTGATGCTGTTGCATCCATGTCATTGGTTGACTTTATCGCCCTACTACGTACTTATGCAGTAAAGAACAAGTATTGAAATGCTGCGGCAGAAAAAGAGCGAGTTGTCGATGGAAGAACGTGTCATGTGGGGCCCTGGTATAGAAAAATGGATACATCTTCTTGTACTAAATACCCCTCACACAGGTCTGAAAGTTAAATATATATTCCCATGATACTTTGAAAATGACGGGTTTTAAATTATTTCGCAAAATTATTATGGTGTATTTGTATTTACTTAACATTTTATTTTATATTTATTTTGTAAATAATCACAAGAACGGATAATAAACAAAAATACACAACCCATTACAACAAACACAAGTACCTATTCTATTCTTAACAGTATAAGGCAGCTTGATGATGCTGAGGCAGTTCATTGGCTATTTTCTTCTATTTTTTCCCTTTTAAAGTTTCTCATAAAAGATATTTACTTATATCTTGCAATCCCTACCATACTTTTATACCCACTACCTTCTGTCTTCACGTCTCTTATTGGTTAACAACATATACTCTTCTTTCACGAAGAGTTACACTTGTGTGAGGTGCTGCAGTAATTTCCTCTGGAATCAGCGTCATCCCCATTGTCAGTTGTGTTGGCCATTATTCCTGGAGCAATCATTATCCAATCATTCTACGATCTTCAATGACAAATTGAAACGCCGCATCTGCTTTGCCATGCGTTTCACCACTTCCGTCATTATCGTCTTCATTTCTCAATTCATTCTGCTCTTACATGGTACAACACAACCGTCACCATGAAACGTAATATATACGCATGTTGTTTTTACTGAAGTTATCACTCTGTACACAACGTATCATTTTTTCTCGTCACAATCACTCCACCCTCCGCCAGCACAGGTGCCACGCATTTATGCTAACCTTTACGATAAGTTACTCTAACACATCTGTTCAAAAAATAACAAACTATATGACTATTGTCGCCTTCATAAGCAATCGAAAGTTGGTATCTACGTGTAAAGTAGGTATCTTGCGTAAAGCGACCGCCACCAACATAGGCCTCCGGTCATCAATAAAGCATCCGTCGCCTTAACACCAGTCGTCCTAGACACTCTTCACTAATTCAAGCCAGTTCATTACCTCACGGAGGGTTCTTTACCAACACTTTCTCCACTGCCCCCATCACGCCGTTCACCACCCCAGTAAGATAGTGTGAATACCCGTCGGACGAAGTGAAAGTGAGATTGCTGAAGGTGTTAAGAAACTTCATTCAGTAGTACCAACACCACAGTTATCATGACACCTATCGTTTATTCATCTTCATAATCAAGCACATGAACCATCTCTACTATATCTGTTCCCAATCGTTGCATTCATCACTCTGCCGTTAACCACCTTTGAGAATATTCCATTTTGATCATAATGAAGGTTGCTAAGGAAACGCAGCATCTGTCTTAACTAACCATTATCTTCACCACATTACCATATCCACCTCTACGTCAATTCTCCGTCGTTCTAAACTAATCACTACTACCTCCACTTCCATCGTATCTGTGCAAAAGGTTCCATGTGTCGCAATTGCTTTGTTCACCACTTCATCGCGTCCAAATTTCGAGAATCATCCTCCACAAGCTTCACTTGGGGGAGCTGCATCTACCTTAACACACCATCATCACCATCCCCGCATTACTACACATCTACCTCGTCTCTATCTCTTGCCACCGTATCTGTGCAGAGAGTCGCCTGCCAATCGTGGCGTCACCGTCTCCCCCTTCGTTGCCGCCGCCGCCTCCTCCCATTACCCTGATTGCCCCCGCATCGCGCATTTGCGTAAGCTTCCGCGCGTCGGGCGCCGGCACGTCCCGGGGCGCCGCGCACGGAGGCGAAAGAAGCGCCAACCCGGCACGCCCCCCCCCTCCCCGCCGGCTCCCGCGGCTCGCCCCGCCTTACTCTACGTCGTTGCGTGTCGTCCGGCCGCGCCTCGGCCCCCATGACCACGCCACGCTCCCGCCACGCCCGCCACGCCCACACGCCTCGCCACGCACCCCGCCATGTCCCCGCCACCGCTCCTGCCACATCCCCGCCACGCCCCGCCACGCATCCCCGCCACGCCCCCGCCACGCACGCACCCCGCCACGCCCCCCGCCACGTCCCCACCACGCACCCCGCCACGCCTCCGCCCCGCACTCCGCCACTCCGCCATGCCTCCCGCCCCACGCCCGCGTCACGCCCCCGCAACGCCCCTGCACGCCCCCGCCATGTTATCGCCACGCCCCACTGCCATAGCCTCCAGCCCACGCCCCCGCCACGCCACCCGCCACGGCACTCCGGCCACCCCGCCATGCCCCCGCCACGCCCCGCGTCACGCCCCCGCAACCCCCGCGTCACGCCCTCGCAACGCCCCTGCCACGCCCCCCGCTATGCTATTCGCCACGCCCACGCCATGCTCAGCCACGCCCCGCCACGCCACCCGCACGCACTCCGCCATGCCCCCCGCCACGGCCCGCGTCACGCCCCCGCAACGCCCTGCCACGCCCCCCGCCATGCTCTTGCCACGCCCCCGCCATGCTCCCGCCACGTCCCCGTCACGCTCCAATCACGATCCCCGCCACACCCCCCACCAGCCCCTCCACTACGACCTACAACAGGACCACCACCACCCCGCCACCATTCCCCGCCTCCACCCCACGCGTCTCTTCCCATCTCCACCCCAGCTCCACCAAGCCCGCCCCGCTCCCCGTTTCGCCTCCTCTCCAGACCCCCAGCCACGACCCTCTCCACGCCCCCCGACACTCCCCCCACCATGTCCCCAGCTCCACCAAGCCCCGCCACGCACCGCCTCGCCATACCCGGCGCCCCCGACTCTAATTAGGTCTGTTTTTCAGTGGACGCGGATTACCGACCGACTCTTCAAAACATCTGTCGCCCGCCATTGCGAAATCTTCACATGCATTCTCAATTTGGAAATGAAACTACGCGTTGAAGCTTTGACGGCTTTCCGAGGATTCAAGTCTGTTCAAACAAGATGATTTTTTTCTTTCTTGCTTACTTAACATATAGGTTAAACAGGGGGGTGAGTTTCCGAGTTTAATCTAATGTTTGAATCACATTACGTAGATTTTAAATAATTTGTAGTTGATGACAATCTGACTTCAATTACTGGAATTGCCAATCTAATACTGGTTCCATAAATAACCTTTCATATGGAAGTGTTCAAGGTGATATAACGGTGACTAATTTTAAAGGTTTTGCTATATTCGCTACGAGTTACCAAAATGAAACAAAGATTTTTGTTGCAGCATCTACCACAATCATGCAGAGCACTACATTTACTGTAGAAACCGGCGTAGAATAAAGAAACAAAAACATATTTTATGGTCTTCTATGGGCGTCGTTTTCTGGTTTTTAATCATAAATGAACTTTATATACAGTATGTTGACAAAGACATTCGTCAAATCAAATATAATGTCAATGTAAATTCTTGAAGTCATAAGTGTTAGTGAAGGCAAAATGTATTGTTGAGCTAAATTGGTAATGCGTATTCCTTCGTCGATAATGGAGGACTGCAACATTAACAAACCCATATTGGTAATGAAATGTAAGCATAACTATACTGTAAGATGTACTGTAATCTGCAGTGACATTTCCGTTGACGAACGTTTGTCGCTGGAAGTAACCATAACCTTAGGACGCGCAATGAAATTGGCTCAAACAGAGAAGGGCAGCCCACAACACTCTAGAAGCAAACGTCACCCATGTGTAACACTCGTTGTCTCGTTGTAAATTTATACGTTTCAATAAATTATTACCGTAAAATGACATCTTTCTTTCATTTGGGTAAGCCTTAAAGTTACTTCTCACAAGTGTTTTCACCGTAATGTGGAATTTTGATACGTGTACGAAGCATACGCGTTTCTGATATTCGATGTCCGTTTCTACCAAAAAGGTCATCTCTACCACTTCTAGTTTTTTTCATTATAATGTGATCCAATAACAATTAGCGCCAAAAATATTTTGATATCACTTAAATTTACATCGAAATGATTCCTTTTTGACATTCGATAGCATAGAGGATGGCGCAGGGGCGCACATAATTACATTTTGATTAATTTTAAATATTTCCCTGCATTAACTTTTGCTGTATTTTTGGAAACCTTATTGATTTTCCTCCTATAGTATAGAAATGCAATCATCTCAACAATACGATCTCTAATTATCTGTAAAAAAAATCAGTATTTATGGTTCTTTGGAGCTGCAATTTGATACACACGTCAGAATGAGTCGGTGGCGGGGGAAGATAAATACAATTTAATATCTGAAAATCGGGACGACTGAATGGTTATGTGTCACTATTAACTCGGTCAGATTAGAAGCTTTTGAGCTGAAACGTCAGGAGTAATATATAATTGTTCTCCTCCGATAATAGAGATTTTTAATTTAGAGGGTACTCGAGAATCCTTGACATTTTAATATTACTTTTTTACATTGCTTATTTTTTCTGAAATAGAACGAATTCCTTCATAAAGAATAATAATAATAAAGTTACGATTTTCATTAACACCTACAAATGTCTTTAAAAGTAGAAAGTTTAAATCTATTTGCCATTTTGACCTAAACCTCTAATATTAAAACCAGATATTTAATTTTCAATACAATTTATCCCTCAATTTTACATCTTTGTATGATGTCATAAACGTTTTCTTAAAGAAAGATGAGTTGTAGTTGATAAATAACTAATAACACTAGAAGGAAGAATTATTAAGAAGAATTATGTTCCGTGTTACCACTAGTTTCAAACGAAATCATTTTCGTTTTAATTTCGTTATAATTATTATATCACCGATATGTGCTGATTTTTCTAAACATGTACGTTTGGCGTTCCAACGCTTTGCATTTCACTTGACGATGATTCGTTTCAAGGACCTGGAGAAACGTACAACGTGATCAACTGAAGTTAACTCGGACCAACTCGGGATTATCTTCTTGACTCCGGTTGGTGAATGCGGCCCAATGAGTCGGTTCTTGGGGAAATGTCTCGCAGAACGCAACAAAGAGTAATGTATTGCGAAAGAGCGCCTGAAATACTTGCTCAAGTTGAGTGACACACATACCATTGAATTTATTGACGGAAATTGAAAACAGTTCTTTCAAAGTTCGTTACTATTCAACCAATAAATTCTATAGTTCTATTAAAAAAACAAAGTTCCCAAAACACACTTGCAGTGAAAGTGTTATAAACCATTCAAGTACACAGTTGTATGTGCCCACACATCATCTATCAAAATAATGCTGAAAACAGCATTTTGGTCTTAGAAGATACAAAAAACATTTGGGTTTCTGGCAATTATTGTATCGCACATAAATGAAGACATATCTGCCAGGGATTATCAGTTTACGAGAATTTCTATTGAATATGTTAAACGAAATGTTTTTTTTTTTCACAATACGCTACGTCATACATCAAATTCCCCGTTAGTAACACGTAATATGTCACTTTCCTCGTCATTTTGAAACCAGATACGCACAACGGCTGTGGCGCCTCTGGCACCAGCTGTGTACATCTCCCGAGAGCCTTCTCCGCCGATGCTCCACCCCGCGTGTCCGCCGCGTTAATAGACCGTTTTACCGTCCCAGATTACCCTCCGCGGCGCCTGTCCAGATGCTTCTCGTCGGCGCCTTAATGATATTTCTTCGTTTCGCTCCGGCGCCTTTAATGGGAAACGAAAGTTTGTCCCAAGCCGTAATTTTATCTGTGGATCCGGCTCGCGCCAAATGGAAACGCAAACGAACGCGGTAGCAGCCGAGCGCGGAAATGAGAACGACAGACACACCCACGCCCTTATTAATACGCAAGCACGCAAGTTTATTCGTTCGGGGGACAAGACGTCTGAAGAAGAGAACGGGGTCTTTAGGGGGAGGAGAGAAAACGAATTGATGTGATGCGCTTAGTCGGTTTCAGGGTGAAATGTATTCATTTGCTTTTGTCAATAATTCTCATTTACAGAAACCCTAGTTATGTGATGTGGAGAGCTTCGGCAAATTGAAATTTTAATTGTAAAATTAATGTGTATCTAATGAATGAAGTACACAAGGCGACTGCAGACGTCTCGTTGTCTTGGCATATAGGAGGCACGGATACCAAACGAATCGATTTGTTGTGCTTCAGTGCACAGCAAAATGTGTTCATTGGCTTTCGAAAATAAATATAAATTGAGTTCTTTGTATTGAGTAGAAACAATAATGTGTAGAACTTCATAACAACGAAATGTTCAAATGTCAAGTCTCCTTAGTGGATAATACCGTGAACTGTAAATGGTGTAATATGACCCTTACAAGAAAATGACATTGTTATTTTAGGAGTTTACCCATTACAGCCATTCAATATACCTAAATTCTTATATTTCCTCGTATGAGCTGAGGCAGGGCGCATGAGAACGTTACTTAGTGAAGGTGAGGAGAGAAAACAGAATTATTTGATGCTCTTGATCATTTGGTGAAATGTGTTTATTTGCTTTTGTGAACAAATTTCATATAATAGGTTCTTAATTGTGAAAAATAAAATACGTGAAGTCCAGCTTATTGTAATTTTTATCATCAGTCTGACAAATAATTTTCAGCATACAATTTAATTTTAATATGTCAACAATACTTCTATTACTATACAATAAAATGTGTTTTTCTTATAGGAAATGGGAATCGTGTGTTCCCTAATTTTCAAGAAATATAAATAATAGTATAAAATTCAAATTTTGAAATTTTATATACGAAAATTATAGAAAACTTTCGCAATCTTTCGAGATTTTGCACATTTTTTATTTTGCCATCTTTAAAACAAAGCGCGATCCGTGGCTCTGTAAATTTGCTTTAACGGACAATTAAATAAACTTCAAATTATTTATTCTGCATTCTCTTTATTTTGCAAATAATAGCAATTTTTGATGACAAAGAGTAGTATAAGAAGATTAATATAAGATTAAAACTCTTCATTTAGGTCAAAATCTAACCGATTTATGCCGTTTTCTACAGAACCGACGGCTTATAAAAGTCGCTGAATTCAACTCCCTATAGTAGACGGTTGCTCATGCTCATGATCTTGTCTTCGATTTAAAAATTTGGAAACAAATAAAACCGTCGAAAACTCGAAGAAAAAATATCATGCATCTTTGCATTGATCTATTAGTTCCTTCTTGTCTGTGAATTCATTTGATATAGTGCGACGAAACCCGAGTTGTCGCTAGGCGTGGAAACCAACCCTCCCGCCCTACCGAAATCTGCATAGTTCTTGCTGCACTAAGTACTAAATAAGTTACTCTAATTCATTGTGTTGTCAGCATCCACCTTTTGTGGGTCTTTTGTATTGAAAAATTGGTTTATGGCAAAACGATTGTTCGTCTATCTATGAAAAGAGCTGGCGTCTAGCCATAAGATTTTCAACACATATATTCTCCGAACGATCTCACTGTTGTCTCGAGCCCTTCAATAGGAAGTGGATATTTTTATATTTGACCATTCTTGTCATCAACGGCAAATGACATTTTAAACATGTTATCAAAAATAGCTCTAATTTTAAAAATATTTCTCCTCAAATAGAGCAAAGTGCGCTTACAAAAATATCACAGATCCCATTTTCTGTGAATAATCTGCATTTTCTTGAATTGCAAAAGTTTATTTTTTATCAGAGTCTTCGTGATACTATAATATTGAAGGTAGAAATTTTTTTTGTGATACAATATGTTCTTAAAAAGCAGATACTTAAATAAGTTCATGTACATTTTTTGAAAATTTGAGTAGTTTTAGCGTAATTTGGCATACAATAAAATAAGCAATTCTAAAACAAGATTTTCTTAAAACCTTATCCATACTTTTTCTTTAATCTTTTTCTCTAATGGTGCAAAACACTCTAATAAAAAGAGAGCAGATATGATTTTCGTTGAAATCTCTGGATTTTCCAAAAAATACAAAAGATGGAAGTAAGTATGCGCTAATGCACGTCCTCAAATTTCTCTTTGTTGTAGTTGTAGAACTATTAGTACTGTTCATTTAGGGTTACAACAACTTTAAATACTACTGGGTGAACTCTTCCAACATTCTGCACTTTGAAAATCATAGTTTTGGCCATACAAATAAAATTGCATGGAAAATCAAATATTTATGTAAATATTATCATGAAAAATTGTTTCCATTTCCGTTTCTTCAATTTAATTTTACAGTTTTCGGTTTGTTTTCGATTCCTCATACCAACGCTTTAGAGTGGCAATATTCAGAAGAGCTAAATGTCTAAAAATGCAACAAAACTTAAAAAAGCATCAGTGTTTAAAGACTCTAAGACGCAATAGTTTCCGCGTTATGCACGATGGTAAATCTTGATGCAGTGTAACGTGATGCACGTGGCATGAGCGCCGAATTTCCACTAACTTCTATAATTTTCTTCTTAAATCTGATTGATGCTGAACCTCAGAGTTGTATCAAGCAGTAATACACGCACGGACTTTAGTGTCGAAGGGTTCATATAAATGGTATAAAACCGTCATCTTTCTTTTACGAGTTATTTACAGAACGGATGTTGGGCTCTACCACAGTGTTTACTGATATATGTTTTGGACAATGTTTACGTCTTCATTCGTAATGTATGAACCAAGATGAAATGATAGCAATTCAAAAAGAATAAGTGTAAGGAATTATATAATTGAAGGGTAGGACTGTCGTAACTTTATTTTACATTTCTTTATTAGGAATCACTAAGAGATTTCTATCCTTACCCCTATCTACACTTGCCAAGATTCCAGGATTTGAAAGAAAAACAATTCTAAGTCGTTTAGGCTTCATTTTCAGTTCGATTTTTGGGATGGACATAATGTATTAAATACGGTATATAATGCACAACAATGCAGAATATACCTTTCAAAAGTGTTTGCCTCATGGGCGAAGAATATTTTAGTTAAACTAGATACTGTTGGAAGGGCACATGATATGTTGGAAGTGAAGTTTCCGGAGAGGCGCCAAAACTGTACAATAATAAACTTTGAAACTCTCTCAAGTTTCAAACAAGTTGAAGTTTTCAAGATCATTTTTGTAAATGGTTTCATTATGGCGTTATGAAATCAGGACTGAGGTTTAGGAAATTACGTTCATGTACTTTTCTAACAATTCTCATCTTTTCAGTACTTTTCTCATCAATATTGTGTTTCTCGTGAACATATTAAATAGGTGTACTGTTTTTTATCAAAAAGTAATTGTTCAAGGTTAGGTACATGTTCTTACGTCAAAAGAAATTTGAAAAAGTCTATGATCTGCCCTTCTCCAAAGTTCAGATTGAAATAAAGATTTTGACAACGGTCATCAGTATCCGACCATGCTCGAAAAGCGAAAAGGAACATATATGAAACCGGAACGTAAATTAAATTCAATAAATTCCTCAATTTCACAACACATCTTTTCCGCAAACTTTTTTTTTCACTCGATTTGAAGATGCAAATCGTACAGTGACAAAACTTCAAGGCATGCATGAAAATCATCTATTGTTCTGAATCACTAAATATCTCTGTATATCTCTGTGTATCTCTGTTTTATGCGTTTCTATGTCGGGAGATAATGAATCAACGATATCTTGCGATCTTCTGCGCCTAAAGCGTTGCTCTTCAAACTCGCAAAAGCTTCAGGAGGATGTGACAGCCTAGTAAATGTGGCAGGCGCAGACTTCGCCATCAATTGACCGCATAAATGAGGAAATATTTACAAATATTTTATGGAAATTAGAAAGTAAGTTAAACTATTTCGTGACAAAATGGTCGTCAGTGGAGGTGACCGCTTTAGTAGTAGCCGTTTCACCAGGCTTTACTACAATAAATATTAATACATACGTGAATCTGTGTAATCTTGTGTTGGATCAACCGCAAGGATTTAGAACTAAAGGAATTAAAAATAATAAAGAACTCCGGTGTTATTTTTAAATAAATTCCTTCATATATTACATTTTTATTAATAAAATATGATAAACTAAAGCCTAGGAAACCACTTTTTCATTTGTTTTGGTTTCGGCGCTATTTTCCCGTGATTGTGCTCCCAAGTGGCGATACAGCTCGGACTGACTGTGAATCAAGCCACGCTAGTGAGACTGTGATTAAAGTTGGAATGGGATCGATTGTCGTGAGTGAAGTGGCCAGAGAAAAAAAAACAAAAAGAGACGGCCGATGACAGAGTGCGACGATAAGAGAAAGAGGATGAGGGCCAGTGAACAGGGGCGGGTCGCAGAGGGTGACAGGGGCGGGATGAGGTAGAACGGAATAGATACAGGGACGGCGTCGTTTGAATAGGACGGGGACGGCAATGGCTGAGGGGAGAAGGTGAACGAGAAGTGGGCGAGGACCGAGAGCGAGACGAGACTGAGGAGAGGAAAAGAGGGGTAGACGAATGAGTAGGAATATGGGTGGGGAGGGAGGAAGGGAAAGGGGAGGAGGCGAGGGCCTTGCGTGGCTTGGGGCGTTGTGGGAGGACCGGGGAGGGGTCCCGGGAAGGGATAGAGAGAAACACAGGGCGCGCGCGGGAGAGCGGGCGGAGTGGGGGGACGGGCTGCGTTGCGCGGCGCCGAGCCCAAAGAGCGTCTGCCAATATTTGCGTCCCCACTCGACCGGGTGTGACGAATCGGCCACGTCTTCTTTTCACGCCTTTGTGAACGCCGACGTGGCGCTGCGAGACGCCTTATAACACCGCTGCCGCCTACTCGCCCGTAGGCGGCGCCCTGTTACCGGCCACACGCGACTGTCGAAAAAGTTTTTCTTCTTATTTTTCGTGTGTTTTCCTTCTCCGTCCCATCCGTTCACGAGACCAGGTGTTGCTGCATATTGCTTTGGTTAGGCGAAGGCCTTATTCCTGCCAGAACTGTCAAAAGTTTTATCGTGTTTGTTCGTCCGAGAGTATCAGGTATAGAATTTTTTTCTTCTGGGTGTTACTGTATAAGATATAGGGTTAACTTCAATGATATTATTCAATTTAAATCCCAGATATAGTTTTTTATGTATTAGAATAAGAGCGATTTCACAATTTTGAGTGTTTTTTTGTGTCAATAGAATAATTCTGTCGTGAAAAAATGATAATCTCATAATGAAAACAAACTGGGAGCATGATTTATGAGAGATCACATCTTCATGATCACAAACTTTGTTGCATTATAAAAATGAATTTCGAGGTTTTTCTTTAGTTTCATATTTTTAAAAAATATTAAATCCGTGAAAATTTAACTACTATAACATACGAATAATGAGATAGTTTTCGTATCAGAGATACCGTTTCTAATTTTCCATTTCCCCTTGACCCAACAAACATAAGTTCTGAAAACACCCAAAATTAATTTCTTGCAATGTCACATTCCCAAATCTCGTTGAAGACCTTCCTTTGACAAACATGTTTTACAATTATGAGTTAAATAATATAAACTTTTGTGAGTCGACTTCCATTTCTTTGTTTAAAGTTAAGAAGTTGAGATCGTATTGGGAAACATATCAAGGTAAAATTTGTTGGTCAGTATGAGTCAATTAGCTCTGATATAGACAATTGTTTCAATAATTGATCTGTTAATTTTTTAAAACAAGATTCTGAGACACGTAGTTGTTATCATCGATATTTAGAGTTAGAAGCATGATGGATTACATACGTCCTATGCCACAGACACTGACATCAGAATAAGAAAACTCGTTTTCAAACTCAAATTCTGCAAAAACTATATACACATATTACTAATTATCTCAGAGATGAAAATTGATTTTTTCAATGATTTTATTCACAAAGTACTATATATGCAATGTAGAACATCTTATAAAAGGTTCTAACTGACAAACATATTCAGCATTAAAATATTATTTTCTTTTTTGCAATTTCTTATTCCATATCCTTTGACTATTTGAACAACAGGGTGATCAAATCAGTTCAATGTTAATAAACTAGGTACAAAATACCAGAATAAATATTGATATACTTCACAAATTTTTAAGAAGAATTTCCCTTTTTTGTGCTATTCGGTAGAAAAAAAAGTTGATTTTTTAAATGTTCAATTGACTTACCATAGCTTGTGTAATTTATCACACAAAGAATATTTACAAAACTATTTAAAACTTTCCCACAGTGCAATTTGTATAAAATATTATTGCAAACATAATCAAAGATTCAAAATTTTAGACACATTTATTTTTACCTTTACTCCTAACTTCTCATAAAGCATTCATTCATTATCCTGAAAAAATCTACGACCTCCGGTTTTCGGGATCGTGCACTTCTCCAATAGCGACGTTTGCATTGAAACGTGGTGAGCGACTGGCGACCTTTTGGGCTGACCCCGGCGCACGGACATTCCCGCGGCCTTCCCTCCACCCCAGGGCGAGGCCAGGCGCCCTCGCCCCTCCTCCGCCCGCGGCTCCGCAACGCACCACTGGGCCCTCCCTCTCGCCCAGCGCCCTGTCCCTCAGCGCCCACGCCCCCTACCACCAGCCCTCACCCCCATATACTTCCCCACCCGCGCCCTGGCCCGCCCCGCGCCGCCCGCGGCCCCCCCCGCGCCACTCTCGCCCCCGCGCCGCCCCGCGCCTCCTCCTGCGCCACCCCGCGCCCCCCCGCGCCACTCACGGCCCCCGGCGCCGCCCGCGCCCTCCCTGCGCCACCCCGCACCGCCCGCGCCGCCCCGCGCCGCGCCGCCGCGCCGCCCCGCGCCGCCCCCGCGCCGCCCCGCGCCGCCGCGCCGCCCCGGCCCCCCCGCGCCTTATTGTGCCATCCTCTAACTCCACATACTTCCCGGAATACCCCGCCGCCGCCTCACTCGCCCCGCCCCGTTCACCCTCCATCCGTCCCAGCCCCAACACAACATATTTGCCCCCCACCCATCCACCTAACACATCGTCCCAACTCCCAACACCACTTACTTCCCGGCGCACGTTCTGCCCCCCCCCCCCCCGCCTGTCAACGTCCCACTCCTGCCCAACATACTCCCCCACCCTCCCTGATTCCGGCTACCCCGCGCCGGCCTGCCCATCCTCTCCGGCCTCTTTCCAATTCGCCTGTTTGTTTGCCGAGGTCTACACCGAAAGGTAAAATGCGTGTTGCCAGGGGAGTTCTTTGCTTTTCAGGGTGGATTCCGTATGGTGCGATCTGCCTCTCCGTTCCGCTCAGTACAAAGAACACGAGCTCGTTATGTTTCTGATGAGTCGCTGTGATAGGAATGGACGTATGTATTACTGTAGCGGAGAGCTTTTAGATCGATTGTTTCTCTGCTAGACAGGCGGATGACGTGACAATTTCAATCTAAAGTTTTGCAGGATGAGTTAACATCGTGGATAATGGCAGAGTTTAATGGACCACGCCGATTTCGGGGAATTTTGAGATCAACTCTTTAAGCAACTAAGATTGCATGAAGTTAGAGAGCTCCCTAGATATTTCAATAAAGTAGATATAAAAATATGGTGTGTCTCTAATAGACAGTAGTTTGAACAATTTAATTAGTTTTAGAATTTAGGTTATTAAACTGAGAATTGTAACCCTTGGAAATTAGAGTATTCATCATGAATATTGTTTTCATAATGCACTTTAATTGAAGAGAAATTATTAAGAGAAATGTAAGTGAACGAATATTTCCCTTACTGTCATATTCAATTCAACAACATACATATGCTCTATACTGGACTACTACTTTGTAAAAACACTCAATTAATACCTGAATTAAATCATAAGTGAAATGTGAACCCTCACTTTACAGAATATGTTGTTTTCATGTAGTATTGTTCATTAAGCAAACTTTGTAATATTACTATTAATTAATAATTATACACATACTACTCAACTTTATCTATGCTGATGAATTATTTAATATATTGATACTATTTGACACAGAGATCACTCGATATGTCACCATAAAGTATTCAAACGCCACTTCATTCAAACTTAATTTAATAATTATTTTTCATGTTTTCACACCAGTTTTGTGGCATAGAAAAGTTAACGTGATAAAAAGTCAATGGTGGTGCGAGACTCTTAAAAATATTTTAATGAATTTTTGGGAGAGCGATTGTCTCAATTTCACCCAAAATAGCAGCTACCATTATTTGCAAACCAAACGACTCATTTGATTTTCACGGTTTCAAACGCAGGGAAATTGATTCACAATTCCTAATAAGTACTTCGCGTGCACCAATTTGTCAGAAACACGCTTCGCTTCTCAGATCGCGCTTTTCGAAAACAGGACACGCAATATCGAAAACTGTTCATTTCCACAGTGTTGGAATGTGGCCGGCGAGGCATCGCAACCGTGTCGATGCGCGTGGCGTTGCGAGTACGATGTCACACACAACGCAGTGTGCATCCAGTGGGGCGACCACATGAGCTGGCTCGTGAGCGATGCCCCGCCGCAATACACTGCCTCACCGCCCCCCCCCCGCCGCCGCCCCGCCGGGCCCGCCAACGCCCACGCGCGGCCGGCAAATTGACGCCGGCGCGGAAATAAGCGGCTGCAGAAGAGGCAATCACCAGACGCTGCTTTCCCCTTCGGTGCGGGTGCTGTCGTGTCAATTTTGCTTTGGGGCCTCCATAAATTACGTAACGCAAATTTGGGGTATTTTGGACCCTCCTCTCGTAACGCACTCCTAACGCGCTACTACGGCCTCTAAATAATTACGTAACGCCCTAATATACAAATAAATTATATAAAATAAATCAGTTTGTACTAATTGAATTTCCGTTGTGTGTTAAAATGAATGTCAGAATTATTTGGTGATGGACTGACCACCGCCGTCGCCGCAGCCGCCACTGGCTCATCAACACCCTTGCCAACGGGAAACGACCCGACCGCGAAAATAAGGGGCTGGAGAATAGGTTATCATCAGACGCTTCATTCCCCTTTGCGCATTGGTGTCATTTTTGCTTTGGGACCGACCTACATTTCGACTTGTGGGATTCTGCCCAACAGAGATTCAGATGTTACGAGAAAGGGAACTATACAATACAAATTGATTCTTCTTCAGTCGCTGAGTCGCGCTCGAGGGCGTTTCAACCCACCTGTTGGAGCTCGGGTATCACGAAGACAGCACGCAATGAAACCGGGTGCAATATGTGGTGTAGGTTTCGGGCACTTGTCGTAGGTATTCTTGAATCGACGGACGATGAGTCAGGTGAGAATGGGGGACCATTGGTCCATCTCACGGGCTTAACGATGGGAATGGGGATGAGATGGGGAAGGAAATGATCAGGCACCGTCCGCTAACTAGGGTTCTCCTTTGCCATTCATTCGCAAATGATCAGACGAAACCCTGCAAAGCACAGATCAGAGTAGTCGACTACTAGAAAACGCGTCGAAGCAGTAGTCATCTCGAGAAAGCTATTTAGATAGTGTCAAAAATGAACTACCGTTGCAACTCGAACCTAAGACGTAGAACCTTGCAGCCTACGAAGCTTCAAGTGCAGTCTTGCAACAAAAAACTCTACTGCAGTTGATTCCATCGCATTGATGCGTATATGGTGCGCTTGCTCTAGCGGATGGGTGGAGATCAACAATCATACAACAACTACGTTTTCCTCTCAAAATTAAAAGATTGGTTATGCACAAAAAATGTTAATTTTCTTACCAAAATAATCTAATGATCATTAGGATATAGTGAATAATGTTGAAACTTATACTGAGATTTTTGCAATTCTGCCCCTGGAAGGTAATAGCTGTTGACAGTTTCATCCAATCGCGAGCTTAAAATTTACCGCAGTGATGTCACTATGGTGACGTACAAGCCCCCAGTTGGATGGAACCGTCAACAGCTGATACCTGCCAGGGGCAATGTTGTAGAAATCGCAGTGTAAGCCTGTGCATTCTGGTGGACAGACATTCTATTTTGAAATTAAGGTTTAGTGTTTTACATATTTTTTCTACAATTTTATACGTAATTTTAAGTTTATTTAATCTTTAATTTCATATGTTCGTCATTGGTGGATGGAAATAAATTTCTTTCTTTCTTAGATGCTTCTCTTCGCAATTCAGCATCCGTGCAATACGCAGTTCTTATTAATCGTTCCTTTCCTATTAAGAACCTGTCTATCACGGGTTGTGATGCGCATTGTGTATATTCTTTTCATATCCCATGAGAGGAAGAGATTGGAAGTTGGTATGACATGGAGGAGAAAAATACTACGTGGTTTATAAATTAATTACGACTTTTAGATATCCAGAGAATATAATGTTATTTCTGTTTAAAGTCTGTGATTTGTTATAAAACATATAATCTCTTCTTCACCGTCATTGAACTTCGCAAGAGTTGCAATTTGGAATGAAGTGTTTGGACAATCAGAAACCTGTCCCGAGGCGGTATCCCGTTGGCGGAGATACCAGGAGAAGGAACTCGTGTAGGTCGAACTCGAAGGAAGGAGTGTAGGTTGGTGCCGGAAGGAGGGGCAGGGGTGGGACACTTTCACCTTGTGGGATGTAACGAAATAACATGCACTTCACTTGCGGGTTTAATGGCCATAGCATTTGACGCATCCGGACACAGAAAATAATTAGTCAACTCAAATAGCTGTGGCGCTTCATTTCATTAATTTTGAAAGTGTCCTCCCATTAACCTTCCTGTTGAATTATTGATGTCTTATTATGATTATTTCGATGTTAATGTAGTTCTCTTCGTCCAGATACTCTTCTTAGAATCGCAGAGCACTTACATTTCTGACAGAAACGTAGCTAGAAGGAGGGTTGGGGGGGGGGACGTGTATAAAGACTAGCGCATGATTTTCTATGGTCACAAAACGAATTCCTCCTTTCCGAGCATTTGCTTTTACGTTATTTGTCGCAGTCTAGTCTATGAATGCAATATTTGTTCTCACTGCTGTTCATGATGAACTTTACGAGGTTTGAGTCCGTAATTGCATCAGATGGCTTTCATATTCCATTCAACGTATAAACACCGGCCATTGATCGCAGGCATATCCACCATCCTGACTTGTAAGAGCTTCTTTCGTCGTTTGTCATATTCACGCAAAGCATTACCTCTTGCGTGATTGTAGCGCATTGATGCAATGCAGAGCACTAGGCAGGGATGTCCAACCTGTGACCGGTGCGCCAAACGCGGCGTATTAGATGACAGCCAGTGCCGCAGCGCTAACTTGCAAATACTTCACATTCGAAAGTAGACGCCATAAGCATAATTGAACTCATATTTATATAGAGTAATCTAAGTTGAAAAACCTAGCCTTCTTATTCATGAGTTTGTGATTTATTTATTAATCTTCGTGGAACGAGATTTTCCATGACCTATAACAAAGCGCGCTAGGAAAATCTCTCCGCAGGGGCACCTTAAACTGGGTTGAATTGAATTCAATTCAATTAATGCCTTATTTTACGTGGCGAGACTCAGGCCATGAGGCCTGCTCTTTCGTCTGACCACGCAAATTTTGCTACGCTCTTTTCACCAACTATCGGAGAAATGAGGTATTTCTTGGGCGACGAAACAGGCGAATTGGCTCAGAGGCATCATTTAGTCTTGAGGATCTTTTACATGCAAGTAAAAGTACTAACATGGGACCGCCGGCTTTACTTCCCCTCCGAAGGAAGGCGTACGAAGGATTTTTTCGCCCCGGTACAATCGGGTTTGAACACGCAACAGTCCGGTACGCTAACCGTTACACCATTGCCACGTGCGTCACCTTGCTGGTGACAGAGTTTGCTACAGAAATTACGTTGGAAGCACGAGCTGCAGCTTCACGCCATAAATTGCCTGCTCACTACAATCATAATAGATGCTGGAACTGTTGTTCCCTTCAATTGTTTCCTAGTGATCTGGTTGCTACCAACATAAATGCGAATTTTAAAAGGAGGTCTTGATTCGATTCAGTGCGGCGACACTTTCCTGGTGCACTGCACCATCGCTGATAACAGCCACAGTGATTGCTTTTGCACCCAAAATTGCCTATCTCACTATTGAAATTAGTGCTCCAATACATTCGTGCTTTCGCACTGCTGAAGATTAATTAATTTAGTTCTACGATTGGGTTATCCCTTTTCCTCTCCTAAGCGAAGCAGGTCGTATTTTTATCCCCATCCCTACCGTTAGACTATCGAAAGGTGTCTGAGTTGGGTGGTGCATTTGAATGAACAAATGTGAAGAAAAATTTGTTTATGGAATGAAAACGGTTGACGATATCTGGCATAAAGTACCACACGTGTTTGAAAAAAATAAATTAAAGATGAATGATAATGATTCCATGAATATTTTTCTCTTATTTATATTTCTTTTCTTATTCACATTGTGCAGTTAGGAGCAATCATTGATTATATCTGTACAGTATTGCAAATTAGCAAGAGAAAATTTGGCAAACAAAACTTGCTGCAATATTTAAACGAAATCTTGAGGGAAAGCAAAAACAACTATTAGATTTAATTTGTATCACAGCTAATATTAAAAGTTTAGGAACATGCAAGATTCTCTGCTTAAACTTATTTTAATTCATTATGTCAGTTGATTCCATTTACTTTTAATATATATTCACTATCTTCTATTCTAAATCATTGTTCTACGTCTCCCACAGTGACTTGTAGGCGTCCGGGTGGCGCCGCGTCGTTGCTGAGAGGCCGTGGTTTCGCCTTTCATATCTCAGGCTTCTTTACGGTAGTGAACAGTTGTCACTACCTGAAGAAGCCTGCGATATGACAGGCGAAACGTCGTCCCTCAGAACGACGTGGCGTCACCCGGACAGCCAAGAGGTCATGAACTCGAGTCGGCGGAAGGCCTACGTGTACACTCTTGTTCTACGTCTCCCACAGTGACTTGTAGGCTGTCCGGGTGACGCCGCGTCGTTGGCTGAGAGGCCGTGGTTTCGCCTTTCATATGTCAGGCTTCTTTACGGTAGTGAACAAGTTGTCACTACCCTGAAGAAGCCTGCGATATGACAGGCGAAACGTCGTCCACTCAGCCAACGACGTGGCGTCACCCGGACAGCCAAGAGGTCATGAACTCGAGTCGCGGAAGCCTACGTGTACACTCTTGTTCTACGTCTCTTTACATACATTTACTTTACAGAAAATCTCTTTATGAGCTAAGGTCTACCAGCAGTGCCTTGACCTAGCGGACATGAGTTAAGAAGTACGCGTGGTTAGAACATAGCCATCCCTACGCTGTATCTACGCTACGCTTTCTCAACCTGAGAAGTGAGCAGAATCATCGTCATTCAGCACCAGATACTAGGACATTGCAAGGAAATCGCACAATTAATTTTGCCACGTCCGAGAATCGAAACCGGGGATTTCTAATAGATTCGGTCGTCAAAATGCAAGGTGTCAGAATAGAATAAGATTGATGAGAAGTAATTCTTAAGGTAAACCTATTTAAAATGCAGAAAATTGCGAGAAAATTCTTAAACAAAGTCTTCAATAAAACCTTTGATATAACTGTTTAAAATTCATATCATATTTTTTATTCGTTATTCTTTTTTTGACAGACAAGAGCAAATGGAAAACAGCTGGGCTGTGCAGAAATAACAGTACTAAATTCTTCGAAATTGTGTTGTTACACGTACTCATTGATGGATTAGGCTGTTAACCTGGAAACGTATGTTTGTAGTTGGTTGTCCCTTTTATACTCCATTCATTACAGAATGTTTTCTCGTGACATGTTCAAACGAAGTGAGGTAATTTATGAGTACAAGACGGAGTAAAAAGAAAGAAAAAACGCGATGTATTTTCAAAAATATCACATCCAAACTAAAATTGTATACGAGCCCTAATAAGTTAATATGATAATACTAAAAAGATATTTAAGAAAAGACTGAAACACACGCAAAAATTGTCTTTTAAAGTCTGGTTAAGTGTTCGCTTTTTATCTTATGGGAGGCACACATACTCGTGAACATTTTCAGCGAAATTTTTATCCCAGAATTGTTTTGTATTATACACATGATTTAATATGCAAAAACGGCATTTAACTTTCTTTCTGAATTACAGGTGCACTTCTTTAATGAGCTTTAAAGGTTCACCTACTGTAATTATTCCTCCTAATATACGATGTTGGAATTTATTGAAAATCTGTATTCTCTTTAAATAAACTTATTTTCTAACGATACATTAACATGACATTTATTACTGACCACTTAATTCTGTCAAATTTATTGAAGTCTAGATCTAATACGACCATTAACTGTATTTAAAATATCTGTAAAATAACTCCGATTTTTTTATTTTGCGACTTCTCGGGTCATCATGCCATTACTTTTTCATCTCTATTACCTCCACTTTCACAGCCCTTACTAGAAGACCATACCAATCACGAAGGTCTGGCGTCCTTCACCACCTCTCCTGGGAACCCATGTGCACTACCCATTACCATCACTTCCGCGTCCACCCCCCACCCACCCTGCCCCACCCACCGGCCTCCCCTCCACTTGCCGCCGCCTACTCGCGTCAAATGTCAAAGGCGAAGCTGCGACCGGGGCCAGTGTCATGTGAGCGTCCGCCCACACAGCGCGTGACATTGGATACAGCGTTGGACTGTTCGCCAGCAACTCCGGTTTAAGTTATGCATCGCTTCGGTTCAGATGCGAAGTGCTATAGATTCTGCGAAACGACTCTGCTATAAAATGCAGGGTATGCGAATTATTGCGAACTTTGTTACCATCAAAACGTTGTATGAGAGTGAGATGAAAACGGCGTGGGTTTTTATAATTTGTGATACGGGCATAGAAAACGTGTTCGCGAGATATATGTAACTGGCTCTCCAGCGCATGCTTCGGGTACTTTAATAGCAGGGGCCATTCATGTCGTCTGTTAATGAAGGAAATTGATTTGTTGGTGTTGCTCTGGAATGGACAAGGGCTCTAATTGCAAATCAGCGCTGAGATTCAGTGCCTCTCATCAAAATTTTATTTCGTTTCCGCTCGATTAACCAACCTTCTTTTTCACTTTTCCTTTTCGGATTAATCCTTTTTTATTACTTTTCTCCACTAATTCTCTTCCACTCAAATTAACATCGTGTTTAAAAAATATCATTATTTCAACCATTAAAATGTTTTGAACTGAAATTTGGGTAGGTTCACATAAGTTTTGTAAAATTGAACTGATTTATAACCATCGTTGAAATATTTCATTATCGTTTGTGTATATTGATAATATACCTTTTTATTGCTTTAAAAAAAATTAATGAATTTACAGGCCGTAATTAATATTTACCTCATTTTCTAGGAATCTCAAAGGCAACCTTCATCTAATTTCGATTTTTTAGTTGATACCATAGATCGATAATGTGTTGATTATTGTGTTTTAATTTGATTTGATTTGATTGATTTTCGTCAAAAGGAAATGGAAACTGTGTATGGAAAAAACACAATCTGCGTACGTTTATATGTGCTCCAAAATTGCTTCCCCATCCACTTAACATTTAAAGGTGAAAGGTGATGAAAGTGCCAAAACACGCGGGCAGCAACATGTAAAAATTACCCAATATCGCTCCCGAGAAAGACAAATCTTATTTGCTTACATCATTGTTAAAATAAATTTTATTTTCCTTTTTAATGATTCGTGTAGTCACTAATTTTATAGAAGCAGTTACGAAATAGAAAATATATTACTTGGCATTTAAACATAATTTTTCATTCATCAGTAATTTATTTTATTTTGTAAATTATGTAGAATACTTTTCTGTCTACATGGAAAAGCAAATCGTTTTAAGATTATTCGTTCTTAGGTTAATTGTCTACAAGAGAATGGCATTGTTGACGTTAGCAAAATGTTAGATATGGCTGAGGTAAATTTTGTAATTTTCAAAATGGCATTTAATTTATCACAAAAACCTTTGATACCCAAAATTTTGTTCGTGTTTTTAGAAGCATATTTGTTAATAGAAAAATGAATGAATTTATTCGTGTATTAGAAGCATATTTGGTAATAGAAACCCATTAGTAAAAACGGTTGGATGAATAAAAAGATATTTATGATAACTTTTTGGTATAATTGGATCACTACATAAAGTTATCTAACATGGAATCATTATTCAGGTTTGAAAATATTTCCAAGACCATGGATCCAACACACGTGTCGCAGATGAACTAGAAAGTGTTGGGTTTATTTAGTTATTCTGTGACCTATACAATACAAATAATTAAAAACACGGGGAATGAAACTCTGAAAAAAATTCCCCTTTCTTGCAGAGAGGTAAGATAATAAGAAGTTCAAAAATGTTCTTCTATAATCTGGAAAACGACATTTATCTGCAGAAGCGCAGGATTTTTGTGAGAGAGACTACAGGTAGATTGTCCAGCCGATTTCAGGTTTTATAATAAATAACTTTTCCTTTGTGATGAATGTAAGATATATTTTTATGTGTTGATTTACGGTTTATTTTTACAACGTTTGCTGTTGATATATTGAAATACTTGCGTTAGAAAAAGAGAATTAGCGAAAGCAATACTTTTGAAAATGTATCATTGGCTTCTGGGAGAGGGACTGCAGCCCGATGAACACTCTCTTAGGGGCCCAATAGTTTATATATCGATACCTCTCTGGGGGGAACATGACGTTTCCCCTTCAGTGGAAACTTCTGCCTCAGAGTCAGACATTACCGAAAGGCATCAATGAATTGTCTTTTAATCACGGAATTTAGGAAATTTCTTGTTTTTCCGTACATGTTCTTGTTAAAAAAAATATTCAAAAATATGTATTGTGAATTTTACTTACTTTCACTAAAATAACGGTTTTCTAATCTTTGTCATAATCATCGTAAAACACTGGACAGAAAATTATTTCATTATTTACAAAGCAATTTAATAAATAAATCTGCTTGAGAAGAAGATTTTAAATAAAGCATGTACAAGCATACTTGCATGTAAAGCAGACATCAAAACCTACATCTGTGGGAACATCTACCTTTGAGGCATCGCTAGTTTAAACGAAAAGGTCGTACGCCATAGCTGCAATGACTCTCCCTTCCTGACGATTGTAAGCGTACTAAAGTATATGAAGAGGGCGAAGACGTTTGGCGTACTTAAACCTCTCCAAATGATAACAATTGAAACTATGTCCTCCTGTCAGAAAGACACCTACTAGAGGGTTGCAGTGAAAACTTTACTTCGCTTTTGAAAAGGTTTGTCACGTGGAAGTTGTAAGGCAGCTACTCACCTGCAGGTTCTGCCAGCCCCTCTTGCCCCATCCGCCGTTGAGGTCCTGCCAGCCCCTCTTGCCCCAGCCGCCGTTGAGGTCGCGCCAGCCCCTCTTGCCCCACGCGGAGCCCAGGTTGTTCCAGGCGCGCTTGCCCCAGCCGCCGCTGAGGTCGCGCCAGGCGCGCTTGTCCTCGTCGGCGGCCACCACCGAGTCGGAGGGGGCGGGGCCGGCGGCCGGGCCCGAGGCGGGCGCCACGGCGCCGGAGGGCGACTGGCCTTCGGGCAGCGGGTCGCCCTGGCAGCTGGGGCCGGCCCAGGCCAGCAGCAGCAGGCCCAGCACGCCGGCGGCGGCGGCCGACGGAAGCATGGTGTGCGGGGGGCTGCGGCAAACAGACAGGCGGCGTTCGTCAGTGCGATGCATAGGGAAACGATGCACATTTACTATCTCAAACGACAAGAAAAAAACGATTGTCATCAATTAAAAAGAAATCATCCGTTATCCTAACATTACGATAAACAAGTAATCCTTTATTGTAACGGCTCGATTCCGATTTTTTTTTTGTTTTTGTATTTTTATTCTGTATGTGTAATCGATGTGAATAATAGAAATTAGAGATGTTTTGGCGATCATCGTAAGTCAGTATTATCAATTCTGTAATTTATAAATTCTAGAGGCCAAACCTAATCTCATAATTACGAATTTTTCGTAATCATATTTTTTCTTGTATTTTCATAGATTTTGATAGAGAATAAAATCTAGCAACACAAAGCATTCTTTATTGTTTAAATACTAAAGGAAAGTCTGGGCTGTAATATACTAGCAACTAGTGACCTGGTGATGGGTGTCTTGGCGTCAATCTGAAAATTAGGGGTAAGGGAAGAGGGGGTGAAGTCACAATGAAGGAGAAAATATATGGGAATGGGGCACTAATATTACCATCAGAAACTTATCTGTTTCTTATGACACATTTAGAGATAATCGGTCTTACTCCATTACAGAGTTACGAACATCACGGGTGGTTGTAAAAGTACGATAGGTGTTGGATACAGTACGATTTTCTGTGTCACTGCTTTGATTCAGAAGTTGAAGATGACGAAGTTCGGGATGACGAACACGACAGTTTACTCTTTGCTATAATGATCATAGGTAATATCACAAGTGCTTTGTAATTTGTCGATAAATTCCGCGCGAAGCCAGGAGGGGATTTATCTGAGAATTTACAAGTACGAGGGGTATTTAATAGGACTATTCCACGAGTGGAATTATTTCCAACAAAGTTCCACAATGCGCCAGATATTGAAAATTACTGAAAGTGTTTGTTAAAATCAGAGATTTTGTTATAGTACATACGTTGTTTATTGGACATTGACATAGCAATCGATGTATTACGCCTCCTAAAATAGATGCATAACAGTGCATTATTGGCCAGAAGGGTGAAGCGGTAACAAAAATTCAGATAGGCAAAAATATGGAAAAAAATTGGATAGAAAGAGCGATAAACTTCTTGAGATACACCGCCCTGATTGGGGCATTTTGTATGTATAGTTAAACACTATTGGTTTTAATTTCCCGAGTGGAATAGTCTTAGTAATAGTTTTAGGTAGAGTATTTTTATCTTCGGGCTACTTTTCCCCCTTCATGTCTCAATTGAACAATTATTGTCTATTTTTCGTAATTATGATGAATGATGAATGCTAAGATTTGAAAGGTTAGACTTGTAGAGTGTATGGTTTGTAATGGGTTGAAACTCTTCAGACTAACAATATGATTTTGTATGTATTCATTTATATTTGCACTAATGGCCTACTAAATAATAAATACGAAAGTGAAAATTGTTTATAATAAACGATATGTAATTACATTCTATAAATAACCAATCTCATTCTAATTTACCAATTGAGAATAAATACTCTTTATTGATTCAACATTTTCATATTAATGTAAAGCCGTTACAAAATATAAGGATAATAAGAATCTTTATTTAAACAATATACGTCAACAGAAATGAACAAAATTCCTGGCGGTCAAAGTACATTACACGACATCAATTTATATTCTTTAAATAATGTATCATCTACAATATTGCTGTTCAAAACATTCTGTGCATTAGAAATATAATTTTAGAGGCAGAATTTAATCAAACTTTGTAATTCAAGTAGTATATGTGTACATTAAAAAACATTCCTTTTCTACGATTTAACACTTGTATAAATACAGCTGCCAAGTTCAATACACCATCTTTGCGCGAGTAATGTAATACAAACACATTAAAATGCAACAATAATATTATTTTGAAATACATTTTTGTTTTGTTTGAAGGATTCTTTTGAATAATTTATTGAACATTTTACTCTTATTTAAGAAGGGAGTTTTTAAATACAGAATCGTTTGGCCAAGAAAGCGAAATGCCTCAGGTTGTTAAAACTTTCATCTGAGTTAAATTGCGCATGCTTCACAAAGAAAAGAATTGAGGCAAATTAGAAAGATATGTAGTAGTATTTCTGTAAAAATGTAACAATATCATGCAATTTTCTTAGTCAGTGTGATTCTTGCAATTGCCTCTGACAGTGAATCCGTTTGATAACTTAATTTAATATCGATTCTTAAAATTCAAACCATTTCCAAGAGTACTTTGTTCAAGAGTACAATCTCCAGGGAATTTCGTTGTTTTGCATTATTTTCCGTTCTCACCGCTAGCGCTAGTGTCGCAGGGGATTTCTTAGCCCTTTCCCTCCCAGACAGACCGCATCGTTCCGCCCAGCAGTCAACATTAGTTATGCACTGTAGTGTCGAGCTTGAAGTGAGATGTATTACGTTCAGATTGCTTAGAATCCAAAAGGGAATGAAGAACGTAGTCTACAACGTCAGCGTCGCATGCTACACCGATGGTTTATGCTCTGTAAAAAGTTATTCTTCCACAATGCATCTTTGAGGAGTTGAACTTACAAAATGATTTCAGGTAAGAAAATTTGTTTACCTATGCAAGCTGTTTGGGGGTAAGAGATGCATGTCGCTACATACTGTTTTGTAAATAGTGCTTCACAATAACTTCGTAAAAAATAATTTATTATTTCGTGACTTAGATACTCATTAGCTGAAGCAAAATATAGGGGAGTAAACATTTCAGGAAACAAGCATATTTTATAATAAAAGAATAATAGGTAAAATTTAGTGTAAAGTTATAAGTAAAACTTGTTTAACAGAAATATTCCACCAACACGATAGTGTCATGATTTGTATTAAAGTTTCCATAAATTTTCTAAAGTTTTTGTGGGAGGTTCTCATATTTTATTTTAAGTTTTTTTACATTATATTGTGTGAAAACAGGGTTTAAACTTTTCTTAAGTATTTGCTTACCAATTACTCGCTTAGTTAGGTATTTAGAGTATGCTATGGCATAGCTAAATCTTATATGCAATTCTCACAACAACAAAAATAATTACTGTTCATATTGTGCTTATGTTGTGTAATAATTCATATTTATATTAGTACATTATATAATTAATATTTAAATTCAGTACATATTGTAGTAAGTGACAATCGTTTATTTAATAATATGCAATTTAATCATTTACTTCATTGTTAGAATAATTTCTCGAAATCAGATTTTCATATCATTCCTTCTTTATTTATTTGAGGCTGTTTTGAATATTGAAGATTGCATGAGAATATTTAATGGTAAGGTTAGTACTGCAATAAAACGTGTTCTTCCCCAATAATTAATTCATTTCTTGACAGTTTGTTGTGTAGTTCCATATCATGTGTTGCTTAGAACCTCTTTGTTTGCAAGTTGTTTTTCATAAAAATTAAGAAGAAATTTAAATTGAGAAGCTGTCCTCTTCTATTGAAATTTAAACTTAGTTTTCTAAATTTCCATAAAGATGGTGAATTCTTGCCTAGCTACTTCATTTTTCCCCTTAAAGACATGCTAACACATACAACGTGTATACCACAGATCCATTACCTTTATGCTCTATTCTCTTGCAATATTGAAGAACATCTCTTTTTACGGAAAATGAAAGTCTCTCAGAAAGTGCTCTTTGAACTGCACCTCTCGTATCCGAGACACTATCTATAGCTCAGCAGGTGGAAGAAGCTCACGAGCTACAAAAGGTCTTCGGCCAACCTTCGCAGAGTCTTCGTAGCGAACCGTCTGCTCCTTAGATTAGCGATTTCATCCAGATGCCCTTTTAAAGAATTTGCGCGCAGGAAAGAGTTTCCAGCGTAAGAATGAAATATTCACTTTGTCGTCGCCGTCAAGATGAGCTCCGAGCTCACAAAAGAACTCTTGCATAGGGGGCGCCGGGGAGGCAGGCTGGGGGCGAGCTGTTAGCCCAAGGCGGGTGGGCCGCGGGGGCGGGGCTGGGGCCGTGGGCGGTGGGAGTGTAATGAAACACCCACGCCTGAGGGCGTGCGGGAGCTCTTTCGCAAATGGGCTGGACCCGTAACCAGCTCCAGGTCTTCTTTCAGACTGCGCAAGCAGCAATACTTCGTACTCGGCGACGGGAGCAGAGGAGACCTTTCGGAAATCTGCCAGATGTCCCGCAGCCTCTGAGGAGACTGTCGTGTGGGAAAGTCGGAACACTGGGAAATTGTGAGCCCGCCAATGACTTCGTAGACCTTGCTGTGGGAAACCGTTGCTGTGGAAATATTTCTTTGCCGGTTAATTTTAATGTGTGAGCCTTCTCGCGATATTGATCGAGCAGTAGTGCTGTCTCCGGTGCAGATATTTATATTTTGTCTACATCATGTCTTACAGTATGGCGGAGTGGCGTATAAGTAACATTAAGAAACTAACAAGAATTATCCAAATCTTTAGATGACAAAACGCAGATTACATTAGACGATGTGTTTAAGAATTTTGATAGTTACTGTGTAGAGTTATTATGGCCCATGTTTTATATTTTTGGAAGGGTGAATTCAGTGAGAGTGTTATTAGAAGCATAAATGCCTTGCACATTTAACCTTGCGCTAAACATTTCAGACTTGTATTATTTTGTACTTTATACTATTAAGATGCTCTTTGGGTATGAATTCAGAGCTTCGAATGTTTTCTTTACTATCTATCGGGAATAGTAATGAATGTGAACTGATATAAATAATAATGTTTATGTTTAGTCATTCTTGTTTATTAGCTCATATTTTATTACGGATTGTTGATAACTGCAATTTTCTATTATTTTTTAAATGGGAAATTAATTCAAGGTACTTTAGTTGGCAATACTTTTAAGTTAGGGATTGACAGCACATTTCACATCATTTTCACATATCAAGACATGTTATTGACGTAAAATGACTGCGAACATTTGTTTTTCTTACTAGGAGGACATACTTTCTTAGTTGATCGGAAACAAGAATATAGGAGATGTGAACAGTATGCGTGTGGGTCTCACCGCAGTGCAACTAGTGAAAGCTATGTTGAAGGCCAATTTCCAGAAGATAACAACTCAAATGTTTATAAGTTTTGAGACTGTCGTTTTAAAATTTAATATTGCTCAGAAAATGTAAGTTACATAACTTGAATTTGAAATATATTGTTAATTTTATACTGTTGAGTCATAAATTTCACATTCAAGTAATGTAAACTAACTTTTTCTCTGCGATGTTTAACTTCAAAACAGCAATATGTAGAAGCTTAGAATTGTACGTTATTGCCATTTGGAACTGAGGAGACGATGTGTTAATTTAATACGATTCATTACATTTAAGTATGGAAGTGTTTGAGAAACAAGAACATCAAAATATCCCTACGTTTTCGTTACGTAAAGAGATATGGTTTGCATAAACAACCATAATTACAAATGTAACGAAATCTAGAACAAAAATAAGAACAGAACATTAGGAGTGGTTTTAATTACTTCCACAAATCGTACAAGTTAATTCAGTATTATTCGTTTTATTTCCAAACTGTAAACTGAGGGGATGACATTTTTTGGTCTGTCAACGTTTGTATTCCGTAAAATATTAAATTATCCCATTTCTGCATTATTCACTTCATTAAAGTTTGCCGCAATTGTTTTCTAAATAAATGAAAAAAAACTATTGATTTATTCCCGTTTCAAAAATTTTAACCATATCGCTAATTACGTTTTCTTGCTAGAAGTCGGAGAGTTCATAATCGAATAAACCCCAACTCCTTCACGCGAGGTCGCGCCGTGAACGCGTACAGCAGAGACGAACAACCGTACTATTTCATGAGCGTGCTCCAAATGCAGCATGTACATCCAGCCGTTGGAAAGCCGGGACAGAGAAGCGAAGAATATGCGAGGCTCGGAATTGACCAAGTTAAAGGCCGGAAAGATTGTTCTTTCCCCAACGTTACAAGAGGAAAATTACCTTTGTGAGACAACAGATCAGAATACTCGTTTATTAACTCGAAATAAAAAAAACAAACAACAAAACAAAACAAAAGAAATGAAGGGTTCGAAGCAGACTAATTGTTCTGACATTTTGTTCATTTTTGCAATGAAATTATTTCTTGATAGGTGTACATATTTGGTGCATGTTTAGAAATTTAACAATATCAAGAAATTACATCAAACTACATTTAAATTAATTTCCAACTTGGTACATTTTTATGCGTGGTTCTAAGTTGTTTTTGTTTTTTCGTCTAGAATTAACAGAGGATAGCGATAGTGAGTTGTGAGGTAACAGGATTCACGGTCGTCCTTGACGCGCATAGCTGAATAGAGCCAAGGGAGACCTTCCGTGAGCAGGCGCCAAAAGTTGCTAGCGCAACCAGTCGTTGGACAGAAGGAGCGAACATCTGAAGGGAAGGTGTGGAGAGTTGAAGGGAACGAGGAAGGAGACCGAGTGGTAGAGATAGTGTATTTGATCTTTCCCTGTTTCATAAATGTTAACTACGCTGCTCGTGAAAAATTAAAACCATAATTATAAGGAAACCTAGGACAAAATTAAAAGTGCAAAAGGACGAATTCTGGATGGTATTACCAGCACTAATTGCAGTAGGTAATCGTACAGGTTAAGGGATTGTTTATTTTCTTTGCAAATTGTAAATTTAGGTAATGGCATTTTTGTTGTTCTGTCAAAGTTCTCACTCCGTAAAATATTAAATTATTATATTACTGCATTTTATACATTATTAGATTTTGCCATAATTGTTTTCTCAATAAATAAAAAGAACTACTGATCTATTCCCGTTTCAAAATTTTTAATCAAATCCCTATTTGATAAATTACATTTTAATTTTCTTACTAGAAGCCGGAGAGGTTACAATCGTATAAAACCCATGTCCTACAAGAAAGGCACGGAAACTCATACAGACTACGTAAAATCTAGAAAGAACATTACAACGCAATGGCTCAAAAATCTTATTTTAATGATAACGTATAACAGTAGTGAACAATATCTGATTTTTTCTTCATTACTCCTTGTTCGTGATATTTGATAAGAGATCATTGATGTGAGTTCAGAGAGTTTACAAATATTCAGAACTCGCCTCATATTAAATTTAAATGAATTGTAAAGTTCGAACATTGTAATGTGTAGCTTCAGTTTTGTTTTTGTTTAAATTTGTGGAATGTCTGTTCAAAAAGAGGTTTGTCACTTCAAAGAAACAATGCTGCTTCTTCAGCCAAAGGCTGTACTGATATACTATTGAAAGCCTTGGACAGTTTCATTAATTATCCGGTTAAATATGTGACTTACTTTGCAGAAGAAAAATTGTATACCTTTAATTACCTCCCTTTTTTTCGTTTTCTGAAAGAAAAAGAAAAACGCGTTGAACGGAACAGCTAAATTTCAGAGAGTTAGTTGCGAAATAACCCAATACAGGAACGTGTTATTGCCCGTGACGCACACAGCTGAATAGACCCACCAGAATAATTTCGCGAGCAAGCGCGAAATGTAGCTTGTAGTGCCAGCCGTCGGGCAGACGGAACGGCGCGGCGCAGCGTCTGAGGGGAGGTGGTTGGTGATGCTGGGGGGAGGGGAGGGGAGGGACGGCGAGGCATGAGAAGGGGAGGGGCGCGGCGCGGCGGCGCCAGCAATCACACGGCCAATATGAGCGCCCGCCAGCCCACCCCGCGCCGGCCGCCTTCATTAGGAGGGCGCGCCGGGCGCGTCATTGTCTTGCACACGCATCGCCGCCTCCATTGTCGCCTTCGCCGGCCCTGGCAAACAGTCCTCGGCCGGCCTCGTGTGTGAGGAGCCGACGCCGATACAGCCGGTTTCCTTCGCGTCTGCGTCGGCGTGTGTTTTCCACGAACCCGCGCTTCAACCGTTTCGACAGTACTTCTCCAGGCAACTCCGCTCTCGAGTGTGTTTAACCATCGTCGATATAACCGTTTCCACCGTGATAGCGCCTGATCTGTCCACGTACTTCTTTTGGGTCTATTGAATGGTTTTGTAGTCATTTGCTCATTAAAGGTTTTTTGTCGTCAAATTTATCTACTTTTTGAATCTTCTTTGAGTGGATTCGCCGCCGATATAATAGTTCCCGACACATTGACATTCGTTCCTATCAATTTCCCAGCTTTCCTATTTTAACAGTTCTCTATTTTTGTATCTCAATTCTTCTTTACCGTCTATTCAATTCAGTCTACGATATAGTTATTTTTCCCTCGTTCACCTCCAAACTTTGGAAGCGAATCGACAAATTTTTCAGACCTTTTGCTGTTAGTAATTATTTTACTCTCCAGCAAAATTTTGACTTCATGTGTATGTGGATGTCAGTTTTTCACAGTTTTTTTTCATTGCAGTTTTGTATAAAAAAAACTCTTCCTAAACTGAATTTTTCTGATCGCCGTTTCCGCAATTTGTATTCCTTTCCGTCACCACTACCTGCATCGTATCGGTGTGCAGTTTCTACCTATCAGTCGTTCTCTGCCGTCTCCTATCATCAAACCCTCTGCTAACATCTCCAAGCGACCGCTATTCCTATTCCTCTGCCAATCGCTGTATTTGTCGCCGCCGCCGCCCTGACTTCCGCCGCAGCAGTCGGCACCGTCCCCGCCGCCCCCACCGCCACCGTCGCTGCGGCTGCCTCCTCGGGTGAGGCCACTAATTAAACCCCAACCGTCGTCAGCCTGCTCGTTCACCGTTTCCTCAATCTGCACGACCTCTCGCTTCTGCCCGCTGATTTCCCGTTCTCGTCCGCTGGTCGGGCCGTTTCACCCTCCACCCTTCGACTTTGGATTGCCTCACTTGGTTACGAGGCAGGCGCTGTTTCACTCTCAATCTGTATCCCCCAGGGGTTTTTGCTTTATGGTGGAAGTTGGCTGGTTGCACTGCCAGTGTTGCCCCAAAAAATGATTATAAATGAGCTTGTGATTCATTCATTTAGAGTTTTATCTTGTAATTAAAAAATTATTCCAGTCAGAAATGCGAGAATAATTAATTACTTCACGACATAGTAATGACGCCATTGTTGTCATTGCCTCCCCGTACCTGGGAAGGAAGCAATAATAAATTTAAAAGTTAATTTTTTTAACGAAATTCGCTATAGACACAAGAAAGAAAATACAAATATTTTATTTTAATGATGCATTGAAATGTAATTTTGTAAATGTTTTGGATTGATTTTCAGTTTTGGAATTGTCAACCACCAGTGAAAATTAATCCACTATACAAATACACTAAAGACATTTTATCGATGATTGGAGAAATAGTAGTATGATGAAAATTTGTGTAATAAATACTGCATCAGAATGTTTACGCAGCTGAACTACGTAAAGTGTCTCGCGTAGATGTTGAGCAGGTGTCGCAAAAAGTTAGTCGAGAGTCTATGCTTAAACAGTTTTCGTGATCCTCGGAGAGCTGCTTAAATGACGTGCACGGAGATTGAATTTCCTAACTAGTATCCGCCATTAAATTATGCTGGAAATTAGAAAATGCTTACTGGTAGCCATTTCATCACCATCTCGACAACGCTGCAGCTGAGCGCTTGACACAGTTTCCTCTCGTTTCTTCGTATTTTCTCTGCTTTTACCGCTCTCTCTCTCTCTCTCTCTCTCTCTCTCTCTCTCTCTCTCTCTCTCTCTCTCTCTCTCTCTTTCTCTTCTGTCTCATCTCTCCTTTTGCTTTCCCTCTTCCGCATTTTATCTCAATCTCTCTAGTGTTCTCGTATGCTAACTTTTTTCTTCTGTACCTTACCACTCATTAGCTTTCCCCATATTTTTGATCCAAAATCTGGATCTTTAATTTCCGTTTCGTATCATAAGGTCTCTGCCCAGTAAGTTGTATGTTTTTCTCCTTATATCTCCCCGTGCCTGTCCTTCTGAAAAACTCTTTCTTACATTTTTTTTCATTAATTATTTATTTGTTTTATCTATATTTCGGCCAGTGTTGTAAATCAGTTGTTTACAATAAGGAATTATTTTAAACATTTATTTAAAAAAGTACTATATCTTAATTTTTCATTTTTTGTACGTCATAAGTCATTCTCTTCTAATAAATTAAAATTGAACATTGTATTTTTCTCATCCTAAATTCCCAATTGTCCTTTTAAATGTATCGTTGTATCTCGACTCTCGCTAAATGTATTTCATATGTCATCCTACAAATCTATGAAGCTTTAGCTTTAAGAGGAAAATTCAAAATCAGATTTTAATCCATCATTTTGTTTATTTAATAATTTATATAGGTAATAGATTAAGATGATCGTAATCTAATTGTTAGAAATAAAAGACTTATTAAATCGATGATACGAGTTAACAACTTTAGTCAATGATGATAGTTAAAAGAAAAAACAAGATATTCACCAGGGACAGACTCACTTTCCAGAGATGTAAAGTTGTCCAGCGGTAGGTCGCTTGGAGTCGCCAAAATTGTTCTATATTGAATAAAATACTTCTCGGTGTATTTAGGCCGATAAACAGCAAATAACCTACCCGGTCTCTTATTGGTGTATCGGGGGGGGGTGTTGGTCAATATTTTTCGAAATACTATATATAAGATATAATTAAACAAATAAATACTATTTTCTATAATATAACTACTCATATGTCATATTTAACATAATATAACTCACTTGTTTCAATTGATTTTAACGGACGATGGACTCAAATCCATAACATCCCTTAATCCCTTAAAGAGTAGCTTGTTGTTCCTTTGTTTAGTTGCATTAAATCCATATAACAGTCCAGTATTACGCAAAAAGTCTGAACACTGATTGCGTTGAACGTTAAGCACAGTCGCGCCCCCAGTTGCCGCAACCTAAGCGCCTGCGCTCGCCACCCCCACCAGATGCGCCTCCGTGTGTGTGGGAGGGGGGAACTGCGGGCCGCGGTTTCTTCATCTGCTCACCTAATCAATGCTAATTGCCAGAAGGCACCGAGCGCCCGCCCCGCCTTGCCTCACCGGGTGCGGCCGCCGCCGCCGCCGCCGCCGCCGCAGCGGCAAATTAACGGGCTTCGTCGCCCGATCGCTTAAAGCAGGGCTGCACAACCCCAGCGCGTGGGGCTGCGGGGCGGGGGTGGCGACGAGTTCTTAGTGTGTCTAAAGCACACGTGTCGCAGCGGAAAATGGTGCGGTGACAGGGCGATTCTGTGGTCACGTCTGTGGGCGGTGACGTGGCCTGCCTCTTCATGTTTGTAGTGTAGTGCATGTTAGTGTACGTGCGGGTAAGGGGTGAGGATGGGACATAGGAGAGGTAGGAAAGATCGCGCGCGGTCCGTGCTTCGTTTGTTAGCACGATTCGCCTGATATTGAACGGAGAAAAACGGGGTTGCACAATTATAACCTTCTTGGAGGCCCGTCCGCCCGTCCACCCGTCCGTAAACAATGCTAGCGGCTGAACCATACAGACAAAATTGATATTCTCAATTGATCTGGCTAATATCGCGATCCCTTGACTTCAAAACCAATATTTTAATTTTGGGGGGTACTTTTCATGAAGCCTCTGCCCAAACTTAAAAAAAAGAAGCGCAAAAGAATTTGAATAAATGTTGTTGTTGGATAGTGTGATGGCTGTTTGAGAGAATGGTGCAGGTTTCATGTTCGTTGAAAACCCTTATTTTTTGAAAATTACAAAACTTCAAAATTGTTTCGGCGTCTACCTACAACTACAATGATGAAGGTAGAGATTTTTCCCTTGATGAAATATGTTCCTTAAAGATAGATTTTGAAACAAGTTCATCTACAATTTTACGAAACTCTGAGTACTTTTAGCATAATTTTGTGAAAGTACGGGCGGGAAAGTACATACTGCTGTAGCGATAGTGTTATAGACGGCTTTAACGTGTGTGCACTGAGACTCTTTTCTCGTGTGTCTATTGAACTGTTGTCGAGTGCACTATATCTTGTGCGAAATCTGCAAGCATGGTTTGAAGGTCACACTATCTCATCCCTCTTGACAAGCAACTTCGACACTGGCAAGGAAGCCAGTTCGCTGTGTTCACTATCGGAATGGAGTACGAGGGTTTGGAGTAAAGCAGGGCTGCCATCTTAAGCGCTCATGCGGTTTACTGGCTGGTGAGCAGTAACGTAGAGAGGACAGGGTGTACGATGGGTGGGATGTGCTGCATCATGCACCATGCAGTACGGTCCTAGACCCGTTGGACTTCCATCTCTTCGGTCCCATGAACAAATTCCTGACCGGCAAGCACTTTGCGACAGACGCGGAAGTGAAATCAGGGATCCGCAGAGGGCTCCAAGTAAACAGATTTCTACGAACAGGGTGTATGAAAACTGGTAGCACAGTGACAGAAATGTGTTGATGAACTTGGAGACTTAAGAAAAGTATCTAAAATATGGAAAATACAAATTAATGTTTTTGGGTTATGGTACCAATTACATTTTTGGGTAGCAAATATGATTGTGCGTTACTTTCCAATCTGATCTCATATATTCGAGTACAAACCTCGCTTGAATCTAGGCACAACTTAAGAGCTCTGAATGCGGATCGTGGGCATAAGAAGAGAAGTGTTCTGATGCTTCGCCATCAGTGGCAACGTCTCAGAACGCCATACGGGTTATTGCGCGTTATCACAGTAAGAGTGCTGTATTTGCAGCTTCGGGTGTAAACACAGCGCCACAGATCCAATACCCCGCGCACGCTATGCTGACACAGAGGAAGCAGTGACGTGATATACCAGCACACACAACGCGCCGTTGTGTATTACGGCCCGGTTATGCGAGGAGAGAATTGAATTTGCATCTCTATATTATAAAACCGGGTTGTAAAACTTCAGTGCTACCTGTACGTTTGTGAAACAACGGCGCGTTTCACGAGGGAACAATATTTTGTTGCCCCACCACTCACAATATGCCGGGACGAATTTTGACGCATTTTAACGCTATTGCGAATGTATCGAGTGCTGTGAACGGTTAAACCTCCCTGGAATTGACCTGCTTCTGAAGTTGTTCTCTGATTCATCATACTGCTGGTGAGAAAGGAGACGTTCGGTACTCGTTCTAAGCTCATTCCAAAGAGAGAGAGGAAGCTGGCGCGCCGTGTCGAGCTAGTGTACTGAGAAGTTGTGCATCACTGATATAAAGAGCTCGTATGGTTCCTGCTCTTAAAATGAAAGACGCGCAAAGGTGCTGGATAGAAATTTACTGATCTAACGTAGCGGTATACTGCCAATATAGGGAACGGTACTGCGTTAAAATAAACTTCACCATGTTGGAAATTGAATGAGTTGTTTTAGCAATTAAAATCCCTGAATCTACGAGGGTTGGTGCCAACGGGGCGCTTATCTAGATATTTATTCCCGCAATGTAGGGAGTTTCTTTTAAATGCATTTGAAGTTTTCGATATACAATGCACTATTCAGAAGGAATTGGATCATGGAATAATAAAACTATCTAATTGTTTAAATTAGATTGAATTGTACCATATATTGAGTAGCTACTGCGTATACTGCATTTAGTATACAACTTATTTGGCGTATTTACTATATAAATTCTATTTTGTGTCTTAGAGGTCCTGTAATTTGTATAAAAAGTGTATTTCACCTAAAACATCGTAATTAGGTGCTCTTGAGCAATCACTTTGGAGTTTGGAAAATTATTTTGAGTACGTTTCCGATTAATTTCCATTGTAGCACGACATCGAATTCTAATTATGCAGAATTTATATTTCCGTGTCTTCAGAATGCAAAAGTGTTAGGCATCTTTTCGTAAATAAAGCAACTTGTTTATACCGGATATTATTATATGAGTTTCATATACGGATATCGTGTTCAAAACATATGTACTTCATAAAATTCATATATCTGAGTACAATTCTCCACCGCTTACCGATGTATAAAATGGACTAGTACGACATGAGTAACGATGTTACGATGGAATGAGAATTTCGCAGTTCGTCAAGGGGCGCTGCACGCGTGATTTTTAGAGGTGCTTGAACACGCGTTGTGAAATACGACCCAGAAATCGCTTCGACGCCAGCGGATCGCAATATATTCTCTGCGACTTTATGATAAATTTTTTATGGGGCGTCCCTCTCCCGCGGCCCGGATTTCGTACGACAGGCGGTACCTTGTCGGCGTCGATAGTAAAAAGTCGCTCATCAACAAATCCAGGTTATGGATATGAAGGGTGTCGGGCGTCGGGTGTGATAGCACGTGACGGGGCGGTGCCTCGGGGCCAGGAAGCGAATTTCACACCCACGCACCGGCGTCCGCGGGCGCTTCATTGTGCGTGCCCGATTGGACACCTGCGGAATACGCACGCGTGGTCCTTTGTGGCACGCAGCCACTTGGCGGTATTGTTTGCTCGCGTAGACGAGCGAAAATGCCAGGGTGCGACAGGTTTATTACCGGAGTTAATTGGAAAGTCTCTTTATTTCAACGGCTGTTCGCGCGAGCGTGTCAAAGGAACCTTTGTTTTTGCGAAGGCACAACGAGATTATGAATGGAGAGGAAGAGATAATGGAAGGAAACGTTTATTGGGGAATGAAAATTACTCGTTCGCTTAACACTGCGACTATTGATAGGATGTAAATATATAGATAAAAAACAAGTAGACGTAAAACGACAAAATATATTTTTCAGATATCAGCAGTAATTACAACGAAAGGTGTGGCAATGATTTAAAATTTGGGTTGCACTAAAAAAATAATTCCATTCAAAAACATAATGCTTCTAGCCATCAAAAAACGAAATGACCTTGGGTCAATAAATGTTATGCCTATATATTTTATCTGAGGATAACTGACCTTTAATTAATAGTTGATCATTTACAACAGAACTCACATTTCAGCAATAAAAGTTGTTTTTCTCGATATGCTTTCTACAATTTTGTAAATCAGCTTTAGATAATTGATTTATTAAATGATTTGGCAGTTTACTATGTTTTGTGAAATTGGTATACAAACTTTTTTAAGAGGCCCTTCAATTAATTAACAATAAAAATAGTGACTAATACTTCTAAAGAAAACTCTTTCTTAAAATTACACCATTCTTGTTTTTAATTGGCTTTGTAATGCGCCATGTCATTTTCTTGGGGTATAAATAAAGGAGTACTGGAAATAAAAAAAATGAATGTTTTCGCATTCATAACTTATAATTAAGTTTTCCAACTTAACGAAGAATAAAGGGATTTACATCTGAAGATTAATTTCAATCTTTCGAAAAATAAATTTACTTTTATTATGGAATGGTTAGCAATATATTCCAAAACAAAGTGAACCGAAAATACCAGGTGTATGGATAAGTTTCGACAATTTTTACGGTAAAGAAAACACGTAATGTTTAAGGAAAGTTCATTTTTTGATTATTCAAAATATTGGCCATCGGCTTCTACACACTTCGCTCGTTTTTCAGGTAATATATGAATCCCATTCCAGAGAAAAACTGATTGTCTTTAGCGGTAAACCATTCATCGAGCGATTTTTCAACTTCCTCGAAATTGCTGAAGTGCTGCGAGTGCGTGCTCCGTTGATGCGGAGAGGTGATGGTCAGATGGCGCAGGGTCGGGGCAGTAGGTTGGGGGCGGAAGGATGCCCTATCCAAGGAATTTCAAGGCGTCTTTCACAGGTTTTGCTGTGTGAGACGGCGCATTGTCGTGAATTTTTCATTCATTCAAATCGTATGGAACCATTTTACCGAGTTAATTGATCTTCCCCATTGCTCGCAATCGTCTACTGATTGTTTCTTGTGACACATTTAATGATTTTGACAATAACTATTGAGTTTGAGTTGGGTCATCATCCAATAACGCCTGCAATTGATCGACGTCGCACTTTCTTTGCCTACCAGAGCGCTCACTGTCTTTCACGCTGAAATCATCACATTTAAATTGTCTACGTCTCACATGGTCTAATAGCTGGAGCGTGTTCACCATATGTTTATACCAGCAAACGATAACGTTACTCAGTCTTTTTCTTTTAATTAAATATGAAAAGCAATGCATACAATGCGGCACAAATTTCGACATGATCACTAAACGATAAAGCACAGACGCTAATGTTTGGCGGACTCAACTTACGTGTGTTGGTAGGTTAGTATCATAAAAACAAACTGACGTAGTGACAAATTCATAAGCTGCGTAGTGCTTGCTGGAGCCATCTCTTAGCGAAACCGAAAAAGACTTACGCATACACCTTGTTCGTACCATGAATGGATATCTAGTACAACATTGTAGCTTTCCAAAACTTCTTCCTAAAAGTCAAATTTTAGATGGCCGCATTTCTAACTGCCGCATAATGTGAGATAAACGTAAATACCTCATTTAGTAAGACTTGCTAATTGTAATCTTAACTACAACGAAACGCCTGGGAAATTTGAATCCGCAATGAAGCTTATGTTCAAATACACATAATTTCAAAACTTTTTTATTTGTTGTGTTTATGCATTTGTGATCAACATGATAAGGATTCAGAAGAGAAGAAAAATCAAATTAAGAAACACCTGCTTATAAAATCGGGGCGAACGCATTCTCCGAATCGGGCAATATTCCGAACAGCGCGATCAGCGGCCGGCGCCGCCTATCGGCGAGTGCCACGCGGTTGGCGCTGGACAATTAACGCTCTTATGAAAATCGGCTCGGGTCGGTCAATGCCAATTAGCACGAGACCCAGGGAGGGAGAGCGGGATGGAAGAACCGAGGGAGAAAGAGGGTCCTGGGGGTCCCGCCCCCTCTTCCCTCATCCCCGTCTCTCATCATCGCCTCATCCATCTTCCCGCCTCTGGTCTTTCTCGGTACCGTTGCCGCCGCCGCCGCCGCCGCCGCCGCCACCGCATCCGTTCCAGTTAAGCGCGGCCGATCGCCTCAGGAACTTTTAAAGAGGATGCGCTCAATGGAAACTGATTTCTGTTCTTTCTCACACAAGATGAGCTCTTAATTGATTGCGGGATCGGCGGAGGCGTTTCCTTTGAAGGTGGAAGTTAAAATCGCGGCGGTTTACTGAACGGTGTAATTTCACTCGGGCAGGTTGGTTGGGTGGTTTGTTTGCTTCCTCCTTGGAGAATTGGAATTCGGGGGAAGAAAATGCGCCATTCAACGCGATTTTCCGCCGAGCGGATTTGATGCCGAGGTAAATTTATCTTGGCTTAGATCGACGTTTCGTTGTCTACCGACGGTCTACCTGGAGTTTCAATTCATTTGCATTACAGTCAAAGTGCAGGAATGTTTAAAATCAATTGTAGGAATATTAATGCCTTGAACCTGCGTAATGGATATTAATTAAATACGAACGAAATAATTATTTATCGTCAGTAATGAAATACATACATTTTTTATCTCGACTTTAAGAAGTAATTCTTTAAAGTGAACTCCAACATTTATTTGTAGATTTTGTAGTATTTGCATATCTATGTGATTGTACGATTATTCTTGTATAAAACACTGATATGAGGAAATATCCAGCAGGTAGGCAATGAATATCGATCTCAATGAAGGGCAACTAACTTTTGGAATAAAAAAATATCAGAGCGAAAAAGAAACTAAAAACTCATTCAACTTTCACAAAACAACAATCTAATGGAATTTGGATATTTTCTTTCAATGGATACTGAACTGATCCCCTTAATTTTTTTCAACAATCCGCAGTTTTGAATTTATTTTTCTCACAAAGCGGGGTGCGGATATCCTCCTCCTCTTTGTTTATGGAAACGTCAAACAGCGCCTGGAAGATCATTAGGTTTGCCTAAATCCTTTTAACAAACCAGTTTTTACAATAGACAAGGAGTGCGAGAGACAGAAAGTAGATCACATTTAATAGAGTAAATAACAAAATTGAACATTGACGGAAGAGAAACGATTTAAAAAAAAGTAGGAATATTTTTTTCTTCTCAGATAAGGCATCAAACCATGTCAAATATCGGCCCGGTTTAGAAGGTAGAGAAAATATTGCGGTTTCGATGTCGGGTTTTGGTAACTTAACTTTCTTTTCCTGTCTTGGTTTATCTATTAAACCGTTTCAAGTGATTTTCCTATGTCTTTATCGAAACATGTACTGTGAAGTAACTCCAATCCATCTTTTATTGGCGTGACAACATTGATAGAATGGCGATGGTTTGAATCGGATTTTGGAAACGACTTTTTTGGAATTTGCGAGTTAATGACGGCAGATAAGCGATCCTGCAAAGAAATTTACAATTTTATTAAAACGATATTTTAAATTATAGTGTTTAAATTATAAAACCAGTGAAATAGTAGCAGGCTATAACACATTGGGAACCCACTACTTGTCGTTTAAATGACTAAACTTGATATGGTGAAAAACAGTTTTCTCAACAAAAAACCTTAGTGTTTCTATATAGTTTCTGTTCTTCAATAGTTCTATATGGTTTTTAAAGAGCTGAATTAGAATGTTGTGTTTGCCACCTCAAAAACGGTGGATTTACAGAGATAATTGCAAAAAAACAGCAACTAAATAGCAGCGCATAAAACTGTTGAGAAGAAAACGTCCAACATTTTTTTTTCTGGATCAGACCCTTTTGAGGATAAGTTGGTCTATAAACTGAAAACCCCATTAAAATTTTCTTAAATGTCGAGACCGCGGCAATTCCGATCCGCCCCTGTTCCCTGGAGACGTTAAGGTCGGGTGCCCACACCGTTCGCGGCAACGTCAAACAACGAGCGCGTGACTTGCTTTGACTCGGAGCGCCCCAATTGGTTGGAGCGCGCGTCCTTTGCAGTCGCCGCGACCCCGGAGCGCGCGTTCTCCGGCTGCCTGATCACACACGAGCGAGTGCGCAGCCACCCTCATACAGGCGCGCCGCCCCCGCCCACGCCCCCGCCCACGATCACCCCGGCGCGCGAATCCCACAAAGTGCCTCGCCCATCGCGCCACTCGCTCCAAGTCGCACGAAAGGCCGCAAATCAGCTTCTACTCAATTTACCGTGCGGCCTCTTGTGTGTGTGTGTGTGTGTGTGTGCGTGCGTGCGTGCGTGTGTGTGAGGGTGGAGCCCGAGTTCGCGCAAGACTGGTGAGGTGTGCGCTCCTGGTTAAAGGCGGCTGATAGAGTTGTTACCCTGCAGAGTGTGCGAAGTGCCACTACGTGAATAGTGCAAACTATGCTTAATATTAAATATTAAACTTCGTTAACAACATATACTACCTCTAAGTTAAATATTAAACTTCGGTTGATATTTTAAAATGTATTAAATAATTCACTTTACATGCAGCGTGGTTGGTAAACTCACTGTCTTGTATGTTGGGTTCGATTCCCTTATAAGGAGTCAATCAAGGTATAATTTTTCACGTTAATTTTTTTCTTTTTTGGATATCGTGTGATTATTTGATTGTTGATTATAAGTTGAATTTTAATTGTAAGAGGGTAGATATAAAATATAAACAATTGTTAACGTGATAAAGCGTTTATTGTAGCACCAAATACTGTTGTAAATGCGACTCTGACTTTTGGGCAGAAGAGTGTGTCTCAGTATCAAATAATGTCCTCCTGAAACAATATTTGAGCGACCCTTAAGTTTAAACATGTCAACATCGTTTGTCACGTCAAAGAGCTTGCGAAGACAATGCTCGCGATTATGCCATCACTCCAAGAAACTCATGTGTCAAAAGTATGTCATTTGTGTTATTGCCTCTAGAAATGCCATCATGCCTCTAGAAATGAGAGTGGTTTGATAGCCATGATTAGGTAGTTTCAAGTGTCGCGCTCTTAACTGCCAAAATCATTTATTATAATTTCTGATACGGAAAATTGGTTATCCAGCAGATCTTCCAGCACCGTCACTTCCGGGAATAATGAATGTATCAATTGACACCCCACGAAACATGAAAGAACCAATCAATCAATTCAAGTGGATCGACTGGAACTTCAACTTCTAGCGGCGGAAGGGAACTGGCCGCAATTTCACGAGTTGCTCCGAACGACGAAGGCTGGAACATGTTGATTGATTCTTTCGTGTTTTTTCAGGGTGTGTTAACCACTACTCTCATTAGTCCCGTAGAGGCAGTACATGTTGTATCATCGGAGCTGGAGATGTTCCTCCCCCTCTAAAGTGAGATTCGGCGCCAATCTACACCTCAAATTCCGATTCACTTTTCCAACTATCTCCGAACTAGTTGGGACATGTTCTAAGCTCCTGGCTAAATTTCCCAACATATGTTGCAGTGTTACGCATGTAATTGTGAATGTGGGGAAAGGATGGCGCAACGATGAGGATTGAAAAAAATTGGGGACGTCCGTGTCCCGTTTAAGATATTGATCCGGCAAGTGCCTGGTTTTGAAATGAGAAACCACAGTAAACTACCCAGCAGCAGGTAGTTGTGTTCGACACACTATTGTAGCTAAAAATCCCCTACAGTCGGAATTCGAAGCCTAGGAATTACTGGCTAGAGACACTGCAGAGGCAACAGTTGTCGAAGCTATCTCAGCCGGTCATGGAACGTTTAATAGCAAGTTTATATTCTGTCGACGGTCGATCCTAGGACTTCCCGAAGCTTATACTGCAAATCCCGACTGCAATTTTGATCTCGTACCTACATACTCGTACGTTATCCCAACCGGCATTTTGAAATATTTCTACCCTATAAATTATGTAAAAGCTCTTTACTGATATCATTCCTCTCGAGTCTCGGACTATAGATCTTTAGGAGACAATTGAAAACATATCCAACCCCACAATGCACAGACAGCCGAAATTGAATGGCCGGGAAGTACGGAGATCATATTTAAGCTAAATAGAAATGAAACACTTATACAGCTTTGTAAAGTTAGATAAAAATGCCTCTAAGTGAGACTGGGTTAGTGGTTGTCGAGAAGGGTTTAAGTAAGGTGAAGTAGAGCAAAGAAAACGGAGGAAAGCGAAGGTTTTGTAAATTGACTTGAGTGAAGCATGCGAGGTGAGAACGAACTTGACAAGTTGCGAAGGTAAGGTGAAGGAACGAAGTCGAGCTACAGTAGATAGGCAGTATAACACAAACGATACAAGCCAGAATAGAATATTGAAATGAAGAAAAATTAAATTTTAAAAATGATGATTGATGAAGATGGGAAACTTTTTAAAATAGTACTGAAGTAAATTCCGTAGTGGTTTATAAATGCACATCATTTGACGTTGCTCATCTTCCGCATTTCATATTTGAGTGGCTCTTCATATTACTGAAACTACCATCTCAACGGTTACTTAATTTTAAATAACAATATTCAGCAAAGCGTTTACAACTGCCGTCAATACCTCCCAGTCCCTCATTACCCACTATAACGTCATGTACCGCCGTCATCGCCAAAATTACCAGAATCGGCACCGCCGCCATGTCTGCTGATCAATACGGTTCAACCGTAACTGTAATGTAACTGACTCAATGTAACTGACTCCCCGTTATCCCAGTCATCAAAATTATCATCGATGGAGTTCCAAACCGTGCTTTCTGGAATCGGAATCTACACAACCCCGTTTTCCCATGTTCTCATCCCTAATCATTATCGACATGCGTCTGTTATTTGTTTGTTTCCGGCGACTGCAAATCTTGTTAGCAATGAGTCCTCAGAAACCCACAATTCGATGATCATTACTGAAAACTTAGAATTACCTTCACACAATAAATATGAATCTGTAAATTTATTTGTAGATAAGAAATTCTCAAAATCAAAATCAAACCCAAAAATATAAAATACCGTCCATGAAAATTTGGAAAATACTCTCGAAACTTCGATTTCTGGAAAGAGAAAGATGATGAAAAATCTAATATTGTTAAAACAGGCTGCTAACCACAAACGTATGCTTTTTAAATGAAATTTAACATGTTAAATTTAAATGAAATTTAACATGTTAACATGTTAAATTTCAGAGGCGATAGAGTTTACATTTACGTGGTTGTGAAACTTTTATTCTTTGTTCGAGATTGAATGTTAGAGGAATGTTGCGTAAAGATGGTTTGGCTATTGGAAGAAAGGCTTCCTATGTCTTCTGCATAAGAAAGTGTACTAGTTGGCTACGACTTTGAAAATAGTCATAACAACAATTAATAACATTGCAACTGGAAGAGGGGAAGAGGAATTTATTAATAAGATTGAGGAGTAGGATGTTGAACCAGATAATGTTTTAGGACACATTGTCAGATGGTGATCTCACATCATTCAAACCCATTGTTCATAATTATTAATATATAGGTCTAAAAATAAAAAAAATCAAACTAAGGATATTTCTTTAAATGTTAATTTTTTTAATTGCCTAAATTCCATTTATACAGGTTTCTTTTTGTCTGAAGAATTTGCATCTTTAGAGAATTACCTTCCATTTTTGCTTCGTGTTAAATCCTTGCTATCTTTATAGTTTGTTCGCCTCTCTCCAAGGCAATATTGCCAAACCGATTTTCCGGAGACACGGAATCAGATCGCAGCCACATCAGAGGTCGTTGAAACTTCGTTTTATCAATCGGGTTCGTGCCACGGTTCAAGATGTGGCTTCAAATTCTCCTCCAAAATCTCAATCCCCGCATGAACTAGATAGTACACCAGTTGATCGCATGCTGACGATAACATTAACCGCCGTCGCTACAACTGGAAATCTAACTTCTCCGTACTAGAACTTCATCGGATCACGTCCCAACAAATACAAACACTCACACTAGATCATCCCAACCCCCTTACTGTGTTATCCACAGCAGTCCGCGGCATCTCTACTTCCGCGAATACCCGACAACACGCCTCAACCCAACCTCGCCCCATTGCCAGCTATGCCTCTCCCTCCCCCCCCCCTGCCAGGTCCGCCTCCTCCGCGTAGCCGCCGCCGCCTCCGCCGCCACAAAGCAAGGAAATTGCGGGCGGCGGGCCCGCGGCTGGCTAATAGCGCGCCCTATCTGCGTCGATCGGCGCTTGTCGAAGTGCGTCCGCTCCTAGTCGGGGGGAGGGTGCGCCCATTGTCGACGCGACAGGCGGCAGCCGGGGCACCAGCAGCGGCAGCGGAGGCTGAGACAGCGGTGTTGGCGATGGTGGTGGCGGTGAGGGACGAAGAGGAGGAGAGGCTGTGAGGTGGGCGGAGAGGACACCGTGGCTTCCGGGAAGGCGCGAGAGGCGGAAGCGGGGACGCGAGGTGGAAGCACGAGTGGGGTCAAGCGCCAGGACGGGAGCGTAGGCAAGAGCATGGGCTAGGGTGAAGGCAAGGGAAAGGGCAAGCGCGAGGGCAAGTGCGAGGGCAAGTGCGCGGGCAAGTGCGAGGGCAAGTGCGAGGGCAAGTGCGAGGGCAAACGCGAGGGCAAGCGCGAGGGCAAGCGCGAGGGCAAGCGCGAGGGCAAGCGCGAGGGCAAGCGCGAGGGCAAAGATGATGGTGGAGGCTGCTGGGGGGAAGGCTGAGGGGGCAGGCTGTCCGGCCGGGAAATTGAGAGGCTGTTGGGGAGGCGGTGACGACGGAGGCTGCGAGGAGAGCCGCGGGGGCGGCGGAGCGCTGTGGGGCGACGCGGGCGATTGTGGGCGCCCCCCGGAGCGCGGCCGGGCGCCCAGTCGCGCGGCGCGGCCAGACACGAAGCCCTGATGGAAGGGCGCGCCAACTATGGGGCGGTCTGCCGTTGGCGGAAGCTCCCTCCCCCTCGCGGGGGCTGGGTGCGCTATTATTACTCTCGGCTTTGCAACAGGTGTGTTCACAAATTAATACAACACGCCGATGTATTTTGAAACTATGCGTTAACGATAATAATGTTTTAAATATTAGAAATGTTTCAGGAGGTACAAAATACGGATAGTTTTAGATTTTCTATTACTCGGCTATTTTCGTATTCGAAAACATTAGAAAAGACAGAAGAATTTTCTGTCTTTCGTATATGGATGGGGTATATTGTCAACTAATTTTTGGAGAATGCTATGCTTGAACTATTCCATTGTTGAGTATATGGAGGAGGTTCGAAATTTAGTGTGAAATTAATAGATAAAGGTAGTGTTAATTTTAGTAGATGAAAGAAATGAACTAGATTTCTACGAAACAATATTTTTTCGTCTACTCTCATCTCCTCATAAACGACTGGAAACCACGATGCCATTGTTTGCAAGAATTTTAATCCTGTAATGACTGTTTGAATGTTTGGTCTTTCACCCAACATGACGTGCTCTAACCTTCGTTTTAAATATAAAGATGCAAAGTTGCAATATAAAGAAATTTCTTGCATTTAAAAAAGGTCTAAATTTTACTTCGTGTCTTTTGAGTGCGACAGAATGCTGGGTTAATGGAGCAATTTAGACAGCGTATCCTCAACATTTGTGGGTTCTTCCACTTTGCAAATATTTCGAGACAATTATTCATCGCCCAGTCTTCGACGTCGTATACAATGTGCATGGCAAATTTAATTTTGCCACTCTCAACACTTTTTGAATTCAATAATGCATTTACAGAATAGAAAGGATCTTTTAGAACACTTTATAGCTAATTCGATTATATAACTGTTTTAAAACAAATTCATTATCATGCAATCTCTACAAAAAACAGCGAGGTGATGAAAATTTTAACCTGAACGAAAGAGTGAAATCATCATTTCCAACATTCACTCCATAGGATATGTCACATTACTGATATTTCCCTTCCGTACTTCGTTTCACATGCCGCTTTAAAAATTCTTTCTGCATTCTTTGCTTTCTGTTCACTTGATCACCACGTTTATTGTTGGGCACATATATTTTATTGTCACATATATAATTTACAATCTTATCGAAATGCTTTTCGAGATGCTTTGCTGAACAAATTTTGAAGGCGGCATTAAATAGTGAAATATTGATCATTAAATATTTTCGAACAACATGTTTAAAACATATTGAATTATCTTATGAAATGTTTTATCGAAAAATGAATGCAAATCTTTTCAAGCAAATACAAACAGGCAAAAGAAATATAAAATTTTAAACTCAACAGTGTCATTTGTGAAATAAAACCTACCAATGTAGACTCATGTATAGAAAAATAGATAATTCTATTTAAACGTTGTTTTTATAGAATTTTCACTCACGTCCATGACTCATAAATTTATTTCATTGTATCATAGAAATATATATTTATTATTTCATTTGACTAAGGTTCATCTTTCCTTTTGTTATGACTACTTTCTGAAAAGACATCATATGTCAGGAAACAAGAACACAAACAAATATGTCGGGAGTCTAGTTGAGACTTTAGATCTTGTCCGGGGTGAGATGGTGCCCAAAGTTTGGGGGATACCTGGCTCGTTATTCACCGGGGAAGATCACAGCCACCTCCCGACGGGGAAGATCACAGCGACGACAAACATGCCCTCCACTCACGGGACTAATGACTTTAACATTTGACGCTCACGGAATCACTAATCAATATATCAGTTAATCAAAACCTACACTAATTTTGAAATGCCTTACAACCTCAACATTCCAACTGCTCTGAAATATTCCGTCCCACCCATTCGGTAGCCACGCGTCAACCGCCGAGCTGTCCCGAGTCGACCACCGTGCAGCCACCAACCCCGCCATTT